>VDFB02270651.1:57987722-58231377 GCA_007258455.2 Sequoia sempervirens | reverse complement strand
TGAGGCGTGGCGGGGACGAAAATAACCCGCCAATAAGAGAATAATTTTATTATTCATAAAATGGAGCTTCTTACATGCAGAGGATCTCAAATCCCAAGTTCTACAACACATGCAAGTTACAGAAAGCTACAAAATCACCCTTTCGCAATATGCGAGCTTGTCCCCAAAAAGTTACCCAAAAATTAGAAACCCACCCATACTAGAGCTCCTCTTTAGTTTGGAGCCAAAACAACATTCAAATTTGAGTTTAGGCGGTTTGGCGCTGAAAAATTACAACTTGAAGTTCAAATTTCAAAAGAACATTTGCAATTGTATCTTCTAGAAAGTGCGCCAACTTCCCGAGGCCATAACTTTTGATCCGGGACTCCGATTCGTGAACCGTTTGAACCATTGGAAAGGTCTCGAAGTCAACAACACGCTTAAAATCAGCAACGCAGATTTTGGAAAGTTTCAAGGCTGATCTAGGAACTCTAAGTGCCTCAAATCTAACTCGAAAGATTTTCAAGTGCAAATCTGGGAAACTAAAACTGCAATATCTTTCAACCCAGGAATAAAAAATAAAAACCATAAGTTGAGAATTTCATTATGACGAAAAAGGTATCCAAAAATGTAAAAATATCTAAAAACTGAGAAACTTGAAATTTAACTATTTTTGGGTGATGCAAGATTTCCCTTACACCAGTGGATGCTCCTGCATCAAATCTTGATTCTTCCCTTTCCAACAATCTGACAGGGTTCGTTATCTCCTAAATAAACCAGTCCAAAATCCCCTTGGACATAATCAAGAAAATAACTTCTATGGGGGGTAGAATAAAATGAATCCCCTGAATCTAACACCCAAGAATCATCAACATTATCAAGGGAAAGAATTAAAGCATCCTCATTAGATTTATTACTTACCACATTTGCCTCTGTACTTCCTTCCTTTTTGTCTCCTTCTTTATTTTTCCGAGACCAGCAATCTTTCTTCAAATGACCCGGCTTACCATAGTACCAGCAATCCTTCTTGTCTCTAGATTGGGACCTTCTGTCCTTTGATTTTCCTCATGACTTCCCATGATTTCCATAATTGTTTCCTCTCTCCTTTGTGTTGCCTCTACTTTCTGCATTCAAAACACTGCCTGATGTGGATGTTCCACCTAAGCTTTTCCTACGGATTTCCTCGCTCAAAATAACACCAACAACATCATCAAATTTCAATGTATTCGAACCAGAAACAGAATTGCTAACAGCTATTACCAAGCTATTCCAACTTTTAGACAAAGAACATAGAATCAAAAGAGCCCTAACTTCTTCATCAAAGTTTACTTTTACAGAAGTTAATTGACTAGTGACCGTATTAAACTCATTTAAATGATCAGTAACTGACCCACCTTCTACCATTTTCATATTAAATAAACGCTTCATAAGAAATACCTTATTCGAAGTGAAAGGCTTTTCATATAACTTCGCTAGGGTTTCCATCAACTCTTGAGTTGTCTTTGCTTTTGTAATATTGAATGCCACTGATTGTGCCAAGCATAAACAAATACTGCCAAGAGCCTTCCTATCTAAGATCTCCCAATCCTCATTAGACATTGATGTGGGTTTATTGGTTTTCCCTTCCAATGGCTGCCATAAATCCTTTTGATAGAGATAGTCCTCCATATGCATCTTCCATAACTGATAGTTCTTCCCATTAAACTTATCAACCTTCTTACCCTCATTTTCCATTGCTCCCACTCAACTATGAGACTCCCACTCAGCGTGAGACCTTCCTAAGATGATAATCGAAACACAACCTGCTCTGATACCACTTGTTAGGGTTAGAGATGGCATATATCTAACAATTAAATGTAGATTTAATTAATAAACAGAGAAACTAAAACACACACAAAATAAATCATAACACAAAATTTAACGTGGTTCACCCAATCCGGGCTACATCCACCAAACTGCAACCATCCAATACTTTTATTATCTAGTGCAAAACTTATTACAATCTTGCAAATAATCACATTTTTCATCATACTGTAATACCCATCTGAACCCCTTTTTTAACAAGCTTAGAAGCTTCCAGATTTTGGGTTCTACAAAATTGGATTTTTCTTTTTTCGTTGATTTTTCCCTTTTTCGGTCATGACCCCGGCAAGGATAGGGGCCGGGTTGTACAGTATACCATGGGCTATATAGTATAGCATGATCAATCGCCACATACCAACACCTTGCTTCACCATATCATATACAACCAACTCTCCAACAACTGGAATCCTCAAGATCCGGTAAACATCCTCTGGTGTCATTGTCATCTCACTAGTGGCCAAGTAAAAGGTGTTGTGGTCACTGTGCCACCTCTCTACCAAAGCGGTCAGAAGACCCCTATTAATCCTAATTTGGGGCATTTCAAGCAAGGAGGTCAATCCACATCGTCCAATCACATTTAGCTCATCCTGAACCAAATGTGGAATCAAATCCCAGGTCCTCAGAAAATGCTCCCGTGACATGAGAACTGTTGAAGGCTTCTATCATCATAACATATCGCAAATTGGAAATCTTGTTAATCAATCAACATCAATCAGTTTATCAATCAATCTATCATTGATCCTCACCTATCATGAGGTCGATCAATCAATCTATCATTGATCCTCACCTGTCATGAGGTCAATCAATAAATCTATCATTGATCCTCACCTATCATGAGGTCAATTAATCAATCTATCATTGACCCTCACCTATCATGAGGTCAATTATCATCATCCTATCATTGATTCTCACCTATCATGAGATCAATTATCATCTAATCTATCAACATCATCATATCAAAGGATGACGCGATAAAAAATCATCAAAATCAAGGAGTTTAGATTTGCTAAAATAGTGTCTCAAAGTGCTAAAAACATGGATGCACTAGAAAATCCTACAAATGTGCTATAACAGTGCTTCAATGCGCTAATTTACCAAATGTGCCATCAAAATTCATCAATGCGCTAAAGGACCCCATGCACTATAATAATTATTAGATGCGCTATTTCATGACTGCTATGCATCACAAATCTGTATGCGCTAAATCATTCCACAAATGTGCTAAATATAGTCATGTATGCACTAATTCATTAGATGTGCTAAACTATTGACTCAATTCGCTAACAATCAAGCCCTATGCGCTAAACTATTGAATGTACTACTATAGTGACTATATGCACTACATCAAAGCTTCTATGCGCTAAAACGCATAAAAATAAATTTTAAATGTGAAAATTGTGGGGAAAATGACATTCACAATTTACGAGGAGGTTTTTTCGGCACATACCGAAGGTCCATATGTTGTCGGGTGGTTGTGACATCGCACATGCTCGAATCAGTGGGTTTCAATCGAAATCACCATCTTGCTCAAACTTGCTTAAACTTGCTCACTCAATAAAATTTTCAAAATCCAAATGACACAAATGAGCTTCAAATCACATCTTTCACCTTTTTAAAGGGGTAATTAAGTGTGATATTAAGTAGGATTGATTTTATTTTTTAAGGGTCCTTAATTAATCAATTAATCACCTGGTAGGATCAATCGTTGAAATCATCATCAAATCATCAAAAAATCATAAAAATTATAAAAATTCCAAAAAATTATAAAAATTAAAATTCCCTAATTTATCTCCTGAGGGGGCATATATTCATCATCACCTGAAAATCAACGTCTAGGGCATTTGGAAATTTTTATCAGCACTATCAAATTTTTCTTTGAAGCAATGTGTCGCGAACACATCACTTCAAAGAGGGGCAAAATGTATACACCTAAAATTGGTCTGGAGAAAATTAATTAAATACTAGTTATTTAATTAATAAAACATTTTATTCCTCTACTTATAAATAAATCTAAAAATTTATTTATATAGTTTGCATTCTTAAATTCTTCCTATCTTGAATCATTTTCTTCATGACTTAATTAAATGCTACTTAAAATGCAAGATCTATACCTAAATACAATCTGAGAGCACTAATGATTTAGAGGATCTTTGAGAATAGAGAACAATGGAATGGTTTTGAGGAAATGCTTTATCAATTTATTTGTTATTTCGATTTCCTTAATGTAAATGTTTCATTGATGTGTGGTTTAGATTGTTAGTTCTTATTTACATATTTTACATCCACCACACTACAGTGGCAAGTTGATAGGTTGTTTGAAAGGTTGTTGATATAAGGTTTGATTGACAAGTTTGCTAAAAAGATAGAGAGATTGATTTTGCGTTTAAAATTTTGTTGTTTCGATTTTGATTTTGGTTTGAAGCTTGCTTTTGCTGATTGTTGTGGTTGTTTCTATTTGTATTTCCAAAGGATGAAGGCAATGGTTGATTTATTATGGATGATTCATTATCGCAAGTGAAGTGAAATGATACGGATGGAGTTTTTCAAATATTTTGATGTTTTTGATGTTTTTGAAATGTTATGAGGCTATTTTTTGTATTTTCGAGTTATTTAAATGTTTTTGTGCTTTTGTGTCTCAAGGACTGATCAAATATTAGCCTTTCCTAAGTTTAAGCTCAAAGATGACGTAGTTCAGATAATCATGTTTTTGACATTTTTTTTACTTTTATGAGTGTTTTTGGATTTTGATATGATTTAAATGTTTTTGGGTTTTTTGATTTTATGATTTTTTTGGATTTTTGTATTTTTTGATGTTTTGACGATTTGGATATGGATATGCATGACGATATTGGTGATCTATTTTGGGATTTTTTTGAAAACCAAGCTAGGGTTGATTGGTCGTATTGATGGATAGATGATGATAACATTGTTGAGGATACACAACAATGCAAGGATAGTGTTAAGCGACACAAGGATTGGGAAGGATATCCCCAGATGATGATGGATTGATTGGATTTGATTGATCAAGATTTTGAAGCCCAGTTTGGAACAAAAAATAAATTGAATGATTTGATGTGATGTTGAAGCATACATTAGATGCGACTAATATTGATTATTTGGATTGATGTTCGATGAAAGATAAAGCTTGATAAGGAGCATCTTCTTGTCAAAATGTGTCATGGGCTAGTGATTTGTATTTTTTGCTTACAAGTGTTTTGACCAATTTTATTTTACATTTTCCAATGTTTGGATCACCACATAAGTTGGAAGATATAGATCAAGATTTTCTTACAAAGCAAGATGTAAATATTTTCCCCCAGTTTCTAGCAATGTATGGAATGCCATGGGTGGATGCTTGGATAGATGTATGGATGGAGGGATATGGATTATCTTGCTATAAGATAAGGTGTTCGAATAAAGAATGCTCATTTGGATAATGCTTCATGACTTAGATAATGTTAGGTAGGATAGGATCAATGAAAATGTCTCCTGTCAAGATGTTTACCATAAGCAAGTGTAAAGTGTACACCAAGCTTTATCAAGATGAAGATAATGTAGATAGATGGCAATGGGTTGGATAAATGGTTCATGGATGAATGTATTTATTATGGATAAGATGGATGGAATTATGGATTTTTGATGGATGAGATAAGATGCTTTCACCTTAATTAAAGCATGTAGATGCTCGATTCTACACATGACACCTATTTTCTAGGTTTTCATCATGATACTTGTCCAAAGTGCTACCATAGTGGTTTTCACTGGAGGACGATTTTTTATCTTTACTATTTTCATGATTTATTTATTTTTTGGTTTTTTGTGAGAGATTTTAAGTTCACGTTGAACCACCTAGTGGTGTCGATGTAGATGCTTCTATCATAATGCACCATCAATCATTTGCTTGAAGAAGCTGCTTTACCAAGATATGTGCACTTGAATACAAATTTTGAGATTGTTGATCTACTTTGTTGATACCGGAGTTAACTTTGTCTTTGTGCATACATCACAATAGAGTGCCTTCTAAATCCTTATGATGAAGGGTTGTTTCCAATACATGGTCAATGTGAGAATTGGATATCATGCATGGAGGTGTGGATGGTTTTGTGTGTTTAAGAATAGGAGATGGATTGGTTGATAGTTTGGAATCTTTGACTTTCCAAACTTGGGAAGATGAGCAAGGATGAGTGGATACGGAAGTGTGTTTGGAATAAAAACCAACTGCTTGATATACTTTGTACATTTCTTGAGAAGTTTGTTGTTTCCTTTGTGGACCTCTTTAATGGATACTTTTCCCTTTCTTATTTTTCACCATAGTTTCTTTGAATAATGGAGTTTGATAGGGATAATCTTTCTTTGTATTCTTTGGTATCCACTTGTATTTGATTTTTCCTTCATGCTTTGCTACTTCTTTTCCTTTGATGATGTTCTTTATTTGATTCACATCCTTCTTTTGATGTTGGTCCCAATTTGTGGATGGGGTGATGGGTGGATGAAGATTCGTGACGTGGTTGGTTGTAGTATTGGCATTAGTTTCACCATAAGGACTCTTCATGCTCCCTATGTTGATGTTTGCACTAGATAAAATTTCCCCTATATTATAGAGGTATCACTAATATGTTTAGATCCCTTAATTGTCAAATAACCAAGACCTTGATGCTTAGTATTTCCAATAATTTGTACTGGTTCTAGGATACCCTTTTCATGTAGGCCTAATCCTCTACCTTGATAATTCTTCTGTTGAAAATTTTTATTTGCAATAGGATATGATTTACCTTGGAAACAAGGTGCTACTCCTTCTCTACTCTATTGTGGTTCTTCAAAGGTGATAGCTTCTTCATTGATAAGAAAGCTTTCCCTAAAAAAGGTAAGTGATCCAAGGTTATAAGTGATAGGATCCTCCATAAGTGGGATAACTTCTTGATTCATATCTTTGGCTTGATCTTGTGAAATATCAGATTTTAATGCTTCTTCAAGAGGTGTTGATGATTCACTGTCCACATAAAATTCTACCTGATGATTCATTTTTGATATGCCTTCACAGGATGTTTCTAATTCACAACTTCTATAGAATCCTTCTTCATGACCCATTTCTGATATGTCTCTAGATTTTTCTATATATTGATCATGTGTACAAATGTTAAGAGTAGGAGATTCTTGTTCCTTGGTAATTATATCAAGAGTATGAGACTCTTGTTTTTAATGAATATCATCTAGGTGTCCATTAGGAGTAAGCATCGCATGGGTAGATAGAGGAATATGTGCTATATGGATATGATCATCATTTGTGACATCTTGTATAGATTGGAGAGTGTCCATTAGATCATTGTAGTATCTTGGATATACAAATTATTGATCTTGATTAATTTCAGAATTTGTTTTGACATGCTTTGGATCAAGTTATCAGTTTCAAAGGATGGATTTATTATAAAGGGTTCTTGGATATCTTCATTAGGAATGGAAAGTGGCCCAATATCCTCTTGAGCTTTGAGTGGATTTGGATCAAGTATGTACTTGAAGATTCCTTCAATATCTACAACCATGAGGTTGAAGGATATCAATATGTCTTGGAAAGGACCATTACTAGACTTTGGTGAAATATGTTGATCATGCTTTGGAATGAATTATTGAGATATGTCCTCAAACTCATTGGATTATGTAGAGGTATTTTCAACATGATCATTGGTGGATGGATCTTGGATTATGTCAACAAGATCAAATAATTCTAACACTCCTTGAAATCAATCATTGTTTGAGGGGTTCTGATCATGACTAAAAAGTGACTCTTGATGTATGTTAATTTTATCATTGGATGAGGTGGAAACATCTTCAAGGTGATCATTGATGGATAGATCTTTATCATTGTTTTCAACAATTGTGGTGGAGAGATTGTCAATGTTTTCAATCATAGGATCAAATGATGTTAACATTTCTTGAATTGGATCATTGTTGGGTATTGTTGGTGGATTTTGATCATGATTGAAAAGTTACTCTTGATATATGTTGATTTGATCATTGGATGAGGTAGAAATATCTTCAAGGTGCTCATTGATGGGTAGTTGTGATTGATCTTGGAGATGTGATGTCTGATCTTCAAGATGGGGTGATTGGGTTTGTTGTTGATGTTGTTGATCTTGATATCCAACCTCTTTACATTGGAGATATTGTTCTTGATGTGGTTGTGGAAACAACTCAATGCTTTGATGACATGGTTTAACCAATGGAAGAGTGTATTGATTTTGGGGTGGAGATGTCTCTTGGTGATATGAATCAATGAATTTTCTAAGTATAGCAATTTGATCTCGCAAAATTTGATCTTGACACCATTGATATAGTTGATTTAGTTTTTGTTTGAGCATATTTGGAATGTATACTTGCGGTGTTTGTATGGGATCATGGACAAATTGATTTTGGACAATGTTCAAATTAGGGATGATGTTTAGATTTTGCATTATAGGTTGACATTGAACATTAATTTGGTTTGGAAACATATTGCCTTGATTTAGGTAACTTTGATTTTGCATGGTGTTACATTGACTTGGATCAATACATGGAGTTTTTAACATATTGTTTGGACTTTGAACAACATTTTTAGGATTCGAAAACATATCTATCCCAAATTTTACCAAGTGTGGATTTGAAATGTTCATGTTTGGTAAACTTGTACTTGGTATATTTATTTTTGGCATGTATTGATTTGGTGGGATAATGTTGTTTTGTTGAAGACTCATGCATTGATTGTTTGATTAATAGATTTCTAGGTTTGGACTTTGATTTAAATATACCATATGGAAAGGTGTTCCCAAATTTATATGGGGCATACTCACATTTTTTGTACCATTGAATTTTGTAGGAGATAATGACCCCATGTATGGATTGTATAAATATAACTTTTGATAATCAATTGGCATTGTAAGGCTTTGATAGTTTGGTTGATTTAGACTACTCATGATGTATGAATCAAGTTTATATTCCATGTTTTTCTTGTGTTTTGACCTTGTTGACCTCTAAGGAATTTAGGACCAATGATAAGATGAAGGATGAAAGGGGTGAATGATATGGGTGTTGAACTTTTAGGAACTTTGGATCAATGCTAGACTTTTTTATTTTGATCGTTTTGATTGGATAATGAACTTGTGAATCCCAAGATGTTGGATGTGACCTTATGATGAACTTGTTCAAAGGGTTGCTAATTTAACTAGAGGTATGAGAAAGGATGCATTCTCACACTCAACTAAAAAAGGTGATTTTGATGTGTTTAAGGGTTAACCCAAGTCTAGAATTTTGATTTTTTCCAAAGCTCTAAAATTTGTTTGTGGGATGGAGATGATAAATGTTTGGGATGGATGAAGTGTTGGTTTTGATCCTAAATGAACCTAAGAAAAACTTTGTTTACAAGACCAAGATATTGAAGAACATTCCTTACCCTATGAGTAGTTCAAACCAAAAGACCAATGTTTGCATGGAAAGTCATATGACCAAAAGATAGACAAGCACATTTGTGGGGTTCAATTTGATTTTAATCTTGATTAATGAATTTCTTTTACCACATACACTTGTCTTGCTTTAGTTCCAAACTAAATGTCTATTTCTTAGCTCCTCTTCATTCCATAAGGTCCATTATGTGAAAATCAAAGAGTCAAGGCCATAGTTTTCCTAGGTTGAATTTAGAGAGAAAATTGAGATATAGGCCCAAATATTTAGAAGCCTCCAAGGATAGAATCCATAGGGACAAGTAGTAATATTCAGACTTTTCAAAGGTATTTTCTTTTTCTAAAGGGTTTGAAATTTGATTACATTGTTGAATTTTTGTTTTCAAGTTTTAAGATTTCAAGCAATGTGTTTGACTGACTCGCAAATTATAAAAACCCTAGGATAGAAGAGATAATATTTGTTGAGTCTCCACTCAGATTTCTCCAAACACTAGACAAAGCAAACAGTTAGAGATTTGGAAACACTAGCTCCCCTCCACGACACACACTTCTCGGGACCACCAAATCTCAAAACCCTTAAAATCTAAAGATTAAAAGGATTTTCTTTGTTTCTTCTTTTGAATAGTACAGATGTGAAGTGGCTTCAGAACGACCATTCTTGCACCAACAAATAGTTAAGGATTTTGGCTTCTATACAAATTGGTTCTTAGTCAGGGTAATCGGGGACATGGCACCTTGCGATCGTCCAACAAGCCACTAAAGGATTTAATCAATCCTACTAGGGGCTCTTATGCTTTTTATAGTAGTACCCCATTCTGAAAGACACTGTATAGCTAAGGCCTACATACCATGAGGGCTTGATCATTTAGTCTTATCCATTTATATACCAGTCCAAGTGAAAAATTAGTTGGAGTCACCTTCCAATTGGTCTTAGGTAGGCCCCTCTAAAGGTAAAAAAAGTGAGGGAGTAAACTTGTAGTTCGACTGCCCAGCTCGCGTAAAGCATGAGGGAGCACACATAGTGTCTCTTTCTCACACTAGCATGACTTGTTCAATTTTAAAACCCAAATTTGAAATGTGTAGGTATTTTTTTAGAGAACCAATGTCACTAAAATGATTTTGATTATCAAGATCATCGTGAAGCATGAGAGAAGTTCATACACATTCAAATGACACAAATTGCAAAAAATATTAAAAAACAAAGAAAACATAAGTTCTTTTTTAAATCCTCAAAGCAATGATGAGTTCTTTTTATAGCACCAATATCAAGTGTGAAGTTGCTTGTTCATTTTTAGTCCAAAATCCAAATTCTAGTAAGTATCTAAGGTTCAATTTTAACCAACTTTGACAAAGCTTGAGTTGTGGGTTAATTTTAAGCCCAAATTGAATCTAGTTGGTCCTAGAATAGGAAATAAAATGAAGAAATTGAAGATCAAAGCTATTACAAAGAGCATTAAAAAATGATTTTAAGCCTCCAACTTGATTTTCCTCTATTTCCTGCAAACACGATGCTTTACTTCAAAGGAAATGCTCTGCAATTGTCAAATGCAGTGCTCTGTCAAAATCAATAGTGACACTTATAGAAGGAAAAGAGTGTGAATGTGATGCAATTTTAGAAGCGACTCTCTACAGACAAAAAATCAAGACAGAAGACAAAATATGCAAAAGTGGCACTAAAGCATATGCGGTGCAATAGAGGTGAGCAAGTATAGTGCGACACGACAAAGGCGGTGTTTCAAAACAAAAGTGGTGCTCTACGGGCTCACAATTGCACAAAGGCGGTGTCACATTCCTATGTCTACAAAAAATGGAAAAATAAAGAAAAAATTAAGAAATTGAGATGGTTAGCCCTCCTTCTAGCACCAAAATGTGAACAATGATTTGCACCAAGTTAAACAAAGACAACACAAACAAGGTTAGTCATTCAAATTAGCACAAACATAATTCCCTATGAGATTCTTGATCAAACAAAAATGAAAACATGAAACAAAAGCACAAAAGAAAGCAAATGAAAACATGTTAACAAACTAAATAGATCATACCTCCATCCCTATTGGCTCTTTTAAATACTAACAAAATCTTCAAGGAATCCTATGGATTTTCCAATTCCAGTGATTAACAACCTAAAAGGGGTTGGCCAACGAATGAGAGAAAGCAATCAAGCTTTCCTCCTGCACTTTGGGTTTTGCAAGACCCAAGAGGGTAATCCTATAATGCATTCACAACATTCCTTGATAAGATCTCCATGTACATTGCATATTAAGTAGAAACATTCTCATATCTATGACTCTACAAGTGACAACCTGCAAGGAATTGGCAAATCTTTTACACCATTATAACTTGGAGCAGAGAATGGACAATTTATATGAAATCCATAATAGCCATCACCATTAGGAGGGTAAATTTAACTAAATGAATGGTTGTTTGACATGATATGGCTGACCAGATATATTTGAATTTATTCGATGGTTAGAATCAGTGTATTATCCTAGGGTGACGGGGCCAAATTCATAACACATTGTAATGCAATAACTAAAACATTCAATATTTATAGACTATCATGGATTTGCATTACAAATTCATAACTCATACTTTCCAGACAAAACATACTTAAAGATCCTATGAATTAATTCATAAACCAAATATTGCATTAAATAATTTTAATCAACTAGTTGAATTGAAGCAACAATGCAAACACACATCCAACTATATGAACTGGAGAACAATAAAACAATCCTTGATTATTTCATTGTTGATTTATGAACATATACATAGGATACAATTTGCATGAAATTTTCCATTATCAATTTTTAAATGCTATAATTTTTGCAAAACATTTAATCTGACTATGAATACAAACTCGTATCCTAAGACTTAGTAATTAATTCTATATCCATTGTACGCTTGTACTCTTCATGAAAATTTTGCTATGACTACCTGAGATCAACCAAAATTTCAAAGACCTCTATACAATAGCCTTGAATTCCCTTTTATATGATCAAGGGAGAAAACAAGCATTAGGCTATTAGCTAATTACATTTCATTTCAATCTGTATTTCAAAAATATTTCACTTCATTTCAACCCCCGAGCAATTATATTTACACTTTGAAGAAATAAGGGGAAAATATAAAAGAAAAAAAAACTTGGAGAAGCTTGTGGAACTCATATCTTCATTGTTCAAGAATTCCACATCATCATCCACTCAGCAAAAGGCATGAAGCATGAGAGAAGAGGAAAATAAAGTAAAGGGAAACAATTGGATTGGTTACCATGTGCATTTTCATATTGAGAGAATATAGATTTACCTTACATAGTTATTTCAAAGGTCAGATTTGTACTATACTCAACCATACTCTATATCCCTCTCACCATCTTTATGGTTTAATTAGCATATTTATCCAGCCAATCCTTATATTCATCTTTCGTGGACCAGTCAATATCAATAAATTTCTACACCTTTGTATTGTATGCATTGTACCTTGCATCAATTACTACTTTGGCTTCTTTCACAAAGGTGTCCATGTCTATTTGGATCCCAATGAAAGTATCAATGATACCATTCAAGATAGTTAGATCTAACTTATCATCAACATATCCTATTTGTGGACCTGTAGCAGTTTGATGCTTAAAGAACTCCCTCCATGGTGCATATTCCTTAAGTGTTCCATCTTCATTAAGAATCTTAGGCATACCATGTTCCTCCATGTTCCTGAAGGCCTTGATTTTACCCTATAGCTGCCCACCAATTTGTTCATGGGAGCATGTGACCTCACCAATCATTTCAATTCCTCTTATGATGTCTTGAAGATTTGTTGGAGCTTCAGGGTCATCCTTTTCATTTACCTGGATCTCCCTTAAACTGTTTAATCTACTACTCCATTTATTCCAAGTGTTCTGGAAAACATCTTGAACATGTTGGAACCTTTCAAAAGCCTCATGTATACCCTTATATGTTGACCATGTAGTTTTTGCTTTAAGGGATGCCTTGGTCAATCTATGGCCTAAAATCTCATTAGCCATACCCTTTGTAATCTTATTAATATCCTCCTGGAGCTTAATCTTCTCATACTTGACTATTTGGAGCTCACTCTTTAGGGAAATAATTCTTGATTTGAAGGTTTCTTTTTCCTGTGATGAGGTACTAGATGGGGAAGTAGGAAAGTTATTCTGACCTACACTAACCATAGTAGCCTTCAATTTATTGTATTCCTCAACTAGTTTTTAGTGCTTTTCCAACAATTTCATATACATGTCCTAAGAGATTTTTGCAGTGTCCACACTCAACATGGTTGTGTGCACTGTTAACCTTGTAGCTTGTGGGGTTGTCATCTTTGAAGCCCTACGTATTATCAAATCTCCTAAGAGGCTAGTCATTTCTCTACTGAGTCTACACCTTCCTGAATCCGGCATCAATGACCAAATAGCCAATGCATGTAGACTAGGAATAAACCTTGAACCAAAAGTTCTCTCATCAAAATTTTCCTCTAACACCACAACACTTGGGTCATTTTTTATTTCATCTAAAGCAATTATTGATGATAAGCTCCACCCTAGCATCACCTTCATCCCACTATCCTTGACCAATCTTCTAGCTTCCACATGATTCATTTGCTCAATTTCCTAAATGATCTCTTCTTTAGTATTCTTTCTAACTTCTTCTAGTTTAGAAGGGTCCACTCCCTCCTAAGCCTTTTGTATCCTATCATTTATTTTCTGAGCCTTGAGCTCAGCCATGTATTCCCTGAATTCTCTTGTTGTCACAAAAGAGTCATCTTCTAGAAACTTAGCACAAGCTAGTACCCTTGCATCATTATCTTGGATTTCATTGTATTCCCAAGGTACTAACCTATCATTTGGGACAAAGGGTTTCATTACATCCCCAATATCAGGGTGTGAAAATTAATCCTCCACTCCTTGTTCAATAGGTCTAGATTCAGTGGATGGTTGTTGCACATTTTCCTCAAAACCTTGTGCTTCAACAACATTTGCAAAAGGAAATTCCATAACAGGAATATCTTCTACATCCATTGATTGTTACTCTTCTAGTGTTGTGGGCTCCTTTGGTTGACCATCAGTTTTCAATAAATGTTCATGTAGAGCCTTTTGAGCCAGCTTCTATGCTTACTGCACCTTCCCCAAGAAAGTACCGTCATTGAAATCATTGAGGACCAATTCCATCCTCTTATATTTGTTAGTGAGGTGTTTGTAGGGGCTTTCATTGTAAGAATTATGAGTAGATTCCCTATGCTCAACCTCAACAATTTTCATCCATACCTTTTATCTATCCCGGACAACAAGTGTTGGAAAATTCCTTATCACATCTTCCCTAAAGAAGAAAGCATGAGGTCCATATCCTAAGATTCCCCTCTTTATCTTTTCTTTGTTGATGTGTCCTTTTGGATCAAATTTTCTATTAGAGGCTACTTTCATTCTCATATTACTGATTATTATACCAAATACCTCATATGCTTCTTTTTCCAATATAACAAAATAATCAAAGGAGAATTTGATGCAATGATGGAGGCCTTTCTGAACAACCTAAAGTTCTTTACATCAGAACGATCCATTTGCCACATTATCTTAGTGAAATCCAGCCTATCAAAAACAAACCTAGGTAGTATATGTGGCGCCATGGGAGTCCCATAACATCTGATGACCGTGAAATCCTCATACAAATACCAATCTCCCCAATTTCACTCATAATCTAGGTCATCACCATATTCTTTTGGCCTTAACAATGCCTGAATTGTTCTAGAAATCCTCTCAGTAGGTGCAACACCCACTTGTACCAAAATGGTGCATTTTATGATGTTACAGAATCCAACATAATTTGAATTAGGGTAATGCAAATCCCAAATGAATGTCCACATTTGAATAGGAAACTTGTTACCCCTCTCATCCACTTGTCTTAGTCTCATGGCCTTGCCAAAAACTTCATGTCCCTGATATAATATCATATGCATCTGTAATGAATAGTGTATGAATGTCAATGGGGTTCTCCTTTCTTTCAACCTCATCAGGTCATAATGTAACTTCTTTGTAACTTTGTTGGCATAGTCAGATCATGTGTGCTTGTTTCTATGTTGAATATCTAAGATTATAAATATTAGTGGTGATGTTATCATTCCATCACATCTCACTACGAGCACCTGACATAACATATAGTATGTATATCTGAAATAGTCTGTGAACTCTTCACAGTCTACTGGTTCAACCTCTTTGAATGCAAACACAAAACCTTTCTCTCGTCTATGTCTTGGTATTTCACCTCTTCAGAGCCCTACCCTATGTTCAACATAGTCCTTCTACAATTTTTCAAAATTAATTTTTTCACTGGCATCAGGCTTCATTTGAAAAACCTCTACTATTTTACTCTTCTTTATTTCCAAGATGCTTCTACCATCAATGTCTGTAATTACCCTATTTACATCATCATATCTATTTGCAAATTGTAGCATCAAGTCCATCTCCATAAAAACATTAGGGACAACCAATTTCCCTAAATCATAACCCCAGACATTTTTACCAAGATGTCGAGCATCTCTTCTTGTAAAAGCATATAGGAATAATTCCCATCCAGTCTTTGGCACAACAATGTCACCAATTCCATCTGCAAGGTCCTTGAAATTGGTGGTTAGTATCCCCTCCCCGGTATCTTTCCTACCACTTGACATCTGGTAGTTGAAATTTATCCATGAAGCGAGTGTAGTCCTTTGGTTGGCCCTTTTTCTTCTCGATTCCCTCTGATGTTTGGGATGGGTTATGGGTAACTTTATGCTTTTTCTTCTTGGGTATGGGTTTTGAAGATGTTGATTCACCAGGTTGGCTCATCTTGGCTTCTTAAGGGTTTATAGGTTTGAATTCAAACTCGGTTTTGGAATTGATTCTCTATTCTTGACAGCTTAAACTTGAATTCAAAATACAATTCTACCTTTTTGTTATTATCCTAATTGGAAAACTACACTTAATCAAGAAAATCCAAGAACCCTAATTAATCCTTGAAATAAATTCATACCTTTTGGTTCAATACACTAGTTCTTGCAAAGTAACAAAAGAAACCAGTGGGATTTTGATGGAAACTTACCTGGGAACAACTCCTCTGCAACTTTCTTCAGCTTCAGCTTTGGTTACTCTGAACTCTCCTTCAGCTTCTCAGACGTTCAAATGAGAGGAAAATACAAGTTGTAAACCCTTTTCTATGAATTTGACCGACTACACACACCATTAATAGTGCAAGAAGGCTTGAATGAGTGAACAATTACTCCCTTAGTTGGTTGTTCCCATTTGAATTTGAACCATTGATTTACTCATGTGAAAACTCCATCCAATGGCTAGCATCATTCAATAATCTCCATGGGGCCCTACCAATGATTTGGTATGTACTAAATGGGCTAAGAAGTTGCGTGTATCTCCCCACATTCCATGAGTATCGCTCATCACGTCTTTCCCTTTTACACTGGAACCTCATCAAGCGATGGCTAGAAGGCTAGCAATGAGATATCAACCCTTGATCTTGAGCATGAGAGGATCTTAGTCAGAGACTTGAATTCCATCGCTCATCGCATTTTCAAGGTTTGTTGAGTATTCTTGATTCACGACAGAATAAAGCCGTGCAATGGGAAGATAATCTACCCATCGATGGTCACGGGTTCTCTTTTGAAATTCATGATGTAACTAGTGATATTGCAAGGGACGATGATGGGTTAAGACTTTAACCACGTCGCTCATCACAAATTATTTTCTTGTGGGGGCAATGAAACATTCGATGAGCAACGAACTAAATGCCAAATGATAGACATTACATTGCTCATCGCGGGATAAAGGAAGCATTTCATGAAGAAACATGTGATGGGTGATAAACAACAATCGAAAAAACTTAAGTAACTCTAAAAGGAATGTGCATAAAAGTTGTTCATAAAGAGGGACCTACTAGGCTCGCTGGTAATCAAGGTGTTGGGGCTGGTTGAACAATGATAATAAAGACCATAGGAAGGCACTTAAATGACTGGTAAACTGGTTCAACCAATTAACATGAGAATATAAGCTAAAGGATAACCAAGGGTGGAAAAATACATAAAATTCTTAAACCTTAGACCCTAGTGGTGATAGGATATGAGTAGGCAGAAATGACCATGGAAATGAAGGGACCATAAAACATTTATGGGTTCCACCAATCCCATAGGGGGATTGGTGTCACTTTGATGTGGAAAGTGGCCCTTTCCCAATCCCTTTGATAAGCTTCAAGATCCTTGATGAATTTGGAGTAGAGTGACAATGCCAAGATTGTGGATGAAAATGGATTTGATAAAGCCAATCCCTCAAAGATAGTGATAGCAATTGGATGATTGATGGATGAAATGAGAATAATGACTTTGCATGGATTGTGTATGCATATTGTGAAAAAATGATTCTATTTATAGAAGCCAAGGGTTGAAGAATGAGAGGATTTGATGAATGTGGGATAAAATGGGAGCCAATGAGAAAGTGACACTTGTCACAAATATGATGGGTGAAGTTGGAGCACATTTTGGGAAATGTATGAGTGGAGGAGGATGGAAGAGAAATAAATGATAATGGTTGAGGATTTGAAAGGTTGTAAGAGGAATTGAATGAATATGGTTGAGATTTGAGAGGATGTAATGTTATTGCATTTGTAAGAAGAGTTATTGTGGATGTGAAAGGTTTTTGAAAACCTTTAGAGGGAAATTGAATGAGAGGTTGTTGAGAGGAATATTCCCTGGAATATGCCTTTGTGAGGATAAATAGAGGAATTATTTAATTAAAAGAAATGAATTTCATGTGCAACTTGGTTAGTTGACCATGGGTTTATTTAACTCTTAAAGAGTTAAAAGTTGGAGGATTTATTAATGTTGATTAGAGAGTGATTTAGGATTAATTAATCGAGAATTAATTAATTGGAATGGGTTAGGGGATTGTGACATTTGATTTAATTTATTTAATCAAATGAGAGGACTTTGGGGGATTTAATTAAATGATTTGATTTAATTAAATGTGATGAAAATTAGTTAGAAGAAGGGTGAATTAATCAATAAATTTAATTATTTGATTAATAGTTGAATTTGTTGAATTTAACTAAATAATGTTGATTATTTAATTAATTGATGAATTTGCAGTGGATTAGGAAGAAACAGTGTTAGTTAATCAAAATCAGATGCATAGTATCAATCAGGACTTTTTTGGTGTCTACTGGTAGTGATTTGGTTTAGGAGGAACCCTCATTTTGTGAAATATGGAGGAATGACAGACATTTGGCCCATTCTACAGAAAGGGAAGCTCACCTCCTTTATTGAGGAAATGAAAGGGCACGACCCCATCCTTTGCCATGGATTTTTCCAGATCTTGAAAAGATGGGTTGGTTGAAGTCAGAGGTCTATCCTTTGTGGTCTCCATGGAGCTTATTATCGTGGCCACGAGTCTCTCGCTAGATGTGATTTTTACTCCTAGAAAAACTAAGGTTCATTATTAGAAGGACATGGAACATTTCCTCAAAAAATGGGAGAAGGTGAATCAGAAACAAAATGGGTTCAACATGGACGACTTACTTGTCAGGTTTGGAAGAAGATGGTTAAAGTCCTCATGACGTATGTTACGTTGGAGGGAAGAATTAAATGCTTCCATGCTCATCACTTTCCCATGTTGAATCATTTCCATTATAACATCAAAATGAATTTTGCATTTATCTTTCACTTTTATCAAAGAGGTAGCTTTGAATTACATAACATGTATTTGAGACCATTAGGTAGATCCAACTACTTAGCATTCCTCATGTCTATATTTCAAATGGCTAGAAAGCTCATTTGAAGCAAAACCAGATGGAAGTTTGATGATTTCCATATTTCATTACTTGATTATCCCATTGTGTGAATGATTTGGTCCTAGTTTTACATGATCTAGACTAGTAGAAATAACTCCTCTGTGGCAATATATTTTTATTTAAAAACTTGCTTGTTCTAAGTAGAAGCTTGGTTTTAAGATAGTTAACTATCTATTTATTTATTGGGTCATAAGGTTAATTTTCTTTTAAGTTTCATATTTATCTCAAGCTCTCATGGGTTGATTAATAATTAGAGAACATTTGATTATTGTAGTTTGTAGTGGAGTTGTGGAGGGTCAAGGTGTGATTAAAAATATCTTTTTTTATTTTGCAAAATCTTATATTTAGTTGAATACAAATAAATTAAAAAACATAATAGATTTTTTATTGCATGGAACTATGAATTTACTTTATCAACTAATCCATTATAATTAGAATACAACTATACTTTTATTATTAAAGAATCTTGCAAATGATAAAAAGCAATAATCTATATGTTGACCTTTGTTGTTAGGAAGAGGCTTGCCAAATTAAAGAAATATTTAAACTTCAAGATGATAAATTAAATCCAAATGACCAAGGCATCTGATTATATGACCAACTTGAAAGGTGTAAGTGTTCAATATGACCATGAAACAAAATGACATGAAAAATGATGACTATTTCCAAAGGAAATATTTAATGAGTGTACATAATAAAATTTTCATTCACATTGATAGGTAAAGTTATAAAACTACCCTTATGCTCATGGGACATTCATATACATATAACATGAAGTTGCAACCAACATAGCTAAACCTTTAGGACATGACAATTAGATACATATAAGCACCTATGATGATTTTTTAGGGACCCCTACACACAAATGAGACCTCCATTATAGTGATCAAACTTGATCACATGAACATGCTCCCTCTGTGACAATGTGGCATACATGACAACAAAGTGTGTTGAGTACTACTTGAACTCCTAAGGGAATAGACCATATATCAATTAATGTGATATTATGCATTTATATAAATTGTAGTCAAAAGCATACAAACTATTGAAGTCAAAATGTGCAACCCTAACATTGATATGCATACAATGAAAATGATGCAAGCCATTAAAGCCACAATGTAAAATTCAAACCAAAGGTCAAAAAGAAAAGTAAAAGGGCTCTCAATTTTATAAAAAGTATGGGCATGTTGTAGTTATACAAAAAACTATAACAGTGAAGAGGAGCAATGAGAAATGATAAACGAGGAAGCAAAAGTTGTAAGGAAAGCTAAGTGTGGAAGTAACTCTCCTAACGTCAAACCTCAGGGAAGAATGCAAGGATACCTTTTTAAATTTTACAATTACAGTCCAATTAAGATGCACTTGAAAGAGATAACAGAAATAGAGAATTAAACATACACATATGAACACCAGATATACGTGGGAAAACCCTTACAGGAGAAAAACCCACCACACCAAGAGAAGTTACTTTGTATTACAGTAATGAAGATTACATACAGAGATTGGACTTATCTTTCTGATGTCAGTTTACAGTAGCTTTCACAATGATCAACCTTGTACTGGAAACATTCAAGTTACAGTCTTCTTAGAATAGAATTCACACTGATACACATTGAACTATACATTCAACAATCTATTGAACCGATCCTTCAAACCAGACTACTTCTGCAATCTCTGAGTATATCCATGACGCCCCTATTTGTCGAACTTCCTCTCAGTAACGGCCACAACAGTCCAACTACTAGTGGTTCCCATTCGGCTTTTCTGATTGGTTGAATACAAGCCACATAGGATAGTCTTCAGTCGGTCAAAGCATTCAACCTGTGTTGGCATGTCGGTGAGAAACTAACTGTGTCTCCCCGATGCCACAAGACTCAACCATCGATGTCGCCAAGAGTCATTACTATAGGCAAGAGGTTACACCGAGTCTAGAGAGCTATCGCTAAGACTTCACCATTTCACCAAGACCTCATACCGATGATCATCACTTGTATCGCTATCGCTGAGAGATCATATTGAGCCTTTATGTTATACCGAAATGTTCAACAGTTGGCAAGACTTATCACTTTTTCCCAAATAACATACCAAGGTTCAAAAGTTACTCCGAAGTGCTCATCTATCGCCAAGACTTATCGCTATCACTAAGATGTTACTTTGAAGTCTTAAGTCATACCGAGCACCAAACAACAGTCAGCAAGACTTCTCTCCATCGCTAAGAGTTTTAGCGAATCCTTAGTGTTACCCCAATGACTCCAAATGAATACCTATCGGCGAGACATCTCCATATCAACAAGACTTCATACCGAAGCATATGAGTTACTCCGATGACCACATGTGTAACACCCTGTCGACGAGACATACAATCTCGATAAAACTTCATACTGAGATAAGCCTTTCGGCCAAGGGTCTCCCCGACACTGCTTATAGCCCAGAGTCTCCTTGATATATGATAAGAGTGGCCTGTCAGCTAGATATCTCCACCCGGCATAGGGTTACAACGATTGCCACAAATCACAGTGACAGGTCCATTTGGCAAGACTGAAACAAGGTCTCAACAACCAGAACTGTTCAACAAGGTTTCAACTGCTAGTCGACCAGACACAAAGCATGTCACACCGACTTGGCTCTCTTAGAGGTTTCATCCTATGGGATTGAGGCACATATTTCCAACAAAAGTTGTAGCCAAATCCATTTATCTTTATAGACACCATCACTGTGAAGAGGAGAAATGACCACGAACCCACCATTATCGAGCATTGATTTTGTGAAAGACTTGCATAATACAAAGCAAAGCTAAACATGTTTCAAATGAACATTGGAGAAGAAATGTCTCATTTTTGGGATGGTGGTGAGCAAGATAAGTGAGGTTGTGTAACATTCGACGCACAAATCATTGAAAGTTGGTGCCATCTAAAACACTTAAATGTAAAGAGACACAAAGTTAATGTGGCTATGGTGGCAATCTGTCTCCTTGTCATGTGATATGTCAAATATGTACCACTCCCCTACCATGCAATCATTGGGGGTGGCCCTGATCCACAATTGATCACCCATCGAAACAAGCAACTAATTCAACCACTCAACCTATCATCAACATACACAAGACAATTTGCATTCACATAAGTGAATATTTTTTTGGGTCCACCATATAAATACTAAACTATGAACAAATTTTATAATTTTTTTGGTCCACTCCACCCTAAACCCTAAACCCAATATGGTGCGAAATCATGTTGAATGGGTCCAAACAATGAAAACACGTTAAAGAAAAGCACGCTAAGGTAGTGAGGTAGAAATCCATTATGTCTCATCACTCATGTCATGTCCCACTTGGGAAATGTGAAAGAATTTGACAAGAGTCTGTGGGATTAGAGATGTATGGTTAATCAGTGATGTACATATGAGTATCTAAGCTAGTTTCCACTAATAACGTACAAATATGAGTCAGAATTTGTTGGCGTTCTGTCCTTTACTGACACTTCTCATTCATTACTGAATTAACAATCCAAGGAAAGTATCGTCTGAAACGTAATTCATTTGTTGTAATTTTGTTGTACACTACTAGTGATTAGTAAACAATAATGAGTGAACAACAATGCTAGTGTGGGGATTAAAAAACACTTTAAATAATTAAATATTTTAATTTTTCAAATTAATATCAAGTTTTGAAGATCATTTAATTCTTTGTAAAACCAAAGTACAGGAGAGGTGTGGATAGTGGTGTGGGGTCACATAGTGGTGATGGAAGTAGTGAACCTAGGCCCCACAGTGGACCACCTTAATATTCAATTGTAAAATAGTTTTTATCCATAAAGTCAACAAAAGTAGTCAAATTAATGTACCATCAAAATTTGTATTATAATCGGTTTATATTTGTTCCAAACACAAATAGTTTTTCATAGTCTTAAATGTCAGAGAATATTCAAAGCACATATGACACCATCATCTTACAAGCCAATTTTCTTTTTAATGGCCCATAACATTAAAACATGTAGCCAAAATATAAAATTAGTATAACCCACAATCCCCTTAAATATCACCACTTGCATTACGTCAACGCCAATATTTTCATAGATCCAATGCCACAAGAACAACTAAGAGACAATATTGTACCATCACCAAATCCAATATAACCCGCCCACCATCCATCTTTCCTAGCAACACGACACTTGAAGGAAAATCAATCATTCATTTGTGTCCCATCGGTCAAATCCTAGCGCACGACTACTAGTGCATTCTCCTATTTTTCCACCTACAACCACCAAAAAAATGGTGTTAAAGCCACCAAAATTGCTTGAGAATCAAACAAGGACTACATGCCATAAATACATACAAACTCTACAATTAAAGACATTGGATCAAGTTTTCAAATTTGAAAAAGGAGATAAATTAAAGACTCCATACCAAACAAGCATTAAACATATAAATAGATTTTCAAATTCAAAAATGCATTACTCAATCTTTTCCAATTTCCATTTAGCATGTCTCACTTTCATATTCAGTTCTACATTTTCTCGAAGGCAGATGAAAATAGACCAGAAGCAGCAGCAACACGCTACCAAGTTACAAGTATTTAACTGCTACTAATTCTTTATTCCTACAAATGCTAATCTATTGTATGCTATGCATATGTTTTTCACAAAACTGTAAATATCTAGGGTTTCACCTCGATGTTGTTTACTTTAGGTTCATTTATATTCTTTATGCCTCATAATACAAATATGTCTTATGTGATGTCAATGTTTGTCGTAATAACCTATAACTCAATATTTGGGGTTTCAACTTACATCATTTATGAATGTCAAGTCATTTCAGTTGAATTTTTGGGTTTTTTATAATCTATATGCCTAGGAATATAGATTAGTTGTATGGATTGTAGATGTTTGTCACCAACTACCTTGTAACTAAATATCTGAGGTTTCAATTTATATTGTTTATGGATGCCAACTTACCCTATTTATGGGTTTCAACTTACCCTGTTCCTTAAAATGTTATTGTTACACCCTACTGCTCTAAGTGCACAAGACCATGTCATTTCATTTCAAACTTCTCAATGCCTATTTGTTCTTAATGTCTAGCAATACATTTGTTCTGGAGTCTTTGTTTGGCTAGGCACCCATACATGTTCAACTCTGCACAATTTATTGTTCGAATATGCACTCAAGAAAGCTCCCTTTGTCTTTCAGGTGAGGTTTTCTACCTCACTAGGCCTGTACCATTGTCTTTCATTTCAAAAAAATTTAACACATATTTACTTATGTCTCAATATACTATTTACTATTTGTGCAATATATATGCATACATATATAATAAATATATAAATATATATACGTATATATATATATATATATATATATATATATATATATATATATATATATATATATATATATATATATATATATATATATATATATATATATTCCTGAAAAGAACATATTAAAACTAACAGAGTTATTTAGTTATTCCAATTACCAATATATATATGTCAACATATGTACCAACCATGCACTTCTAAGAATTTTTTGTAGTTACAGTCAATGTGATTTCATTTATATTCTATCTTCCTAGGAATGTCAATTACTTTTATGTACTATAACTGTATTGATGCATTTTTGTTCCATACAATGTCATTGTTGCACCTAATTTGTTGTAATTGATTTCACTTCCATTCTTAATGCCTACTTGTTTTGATGGTTCATCAAGGTGAAATGAATCAAGATAATGAACCACTAATTTTTAATGTTATAAAACATACAATTATGAGGGTCAAGACATGCAAATAACAATAAAAAACTAATCCTAATTGTTATAGCAACTATGAGGGGAGTTTTTAGAGCTTAAAATGATGTGTACCTTGTTGCAAGAAGCCTGTTTTTAGGGCACAAAGGACTCATTCGCCTTTAGTGGCGAATGGGTCCCTGTTAGGGTTCCTAAGGTTGAGATTTGCGTTATTTTCCTTGATGTCTTCACTCTCAAATTCCCGATTGTTAGCTCGTAAAAACCTATAATAAATTTTGTAGCTTCAATTCTTCATTATTGCATTATAAAGATCAATCTTGCAACTTGACAACTTTGACAATTTTTCTCTAAACTTCTTCTCTGCTTGATCTTCAACCTGCAAATATGTGAATACACACTCAAGGGAAGAAAAACTTGTTGATTGTTAGAGAATAGGGGTTTTTCTAAGTCAAACCACTTGTAGGTAATTAAACCAAATGATGAAATAATGAAATTGAAGCATGAACATGAAATGATGCAATGTTGATACCTTGGAAGTTGTCTTGGAAGATAAATTTGCAATCTAACATGTAGTGGCCATGAAGAATGTAGATCTTAATCTCAAGTAATATGTGAAAAATTCTTGCAAGTAGATTTTCAATGCCACATTTGCTATATTAGCTCAACAACATGCATGAATGCACTAAACCTTTGTCATGATGAAATGATCTTGAATTTCTATAATAAAACCTTGATAATCTGCCTTGAAATTCCTTTTAAAATGCTTTTGAAGTGCTCTATAATGCTCTTTTAAAGTATTAGGATGCTCTCTCAAAGTTGCTAGGTGAAACAATGTGAATTAACCCCATATATATACTAAATCAAAAGATTAACCCCAAAATTCAAACAATTCAAGTTGACACTAGATTTGGAAACAAACATTATTAAAATCTTGCTAAAATGAAATTCAAAAAAGGGGTCCTCATTAAAGGAGGACTTATTCGCCACCTAGGGCAAATGGGTCCTGGCACAATTTTCCAGGACCTTGCCTTCGGGGGATAAAAGTACATCAAAAACCCATGTAGAATCTACAAAGAAAGGGTGGTCCTATAGAGAAAGGACCCATTTGCCACCTAGGGTGAATGGATCCTAGCACCAATTTCTATGACCTTAAATTTTCCCAATTAAATGTTAAGTAATTTAAATTATGGGTGTTGGCATAGATCTTCAGGAGGTGTCACAAATAAGGCTTAAATTTGAATTAAAGGGGCTAATTAAATCTAATTAACCTTAATTAGTTAAGGAGACCCTAGATAAATGTGAAAGTGTGTTACAACACTTAAAAGAGGGTCTAAATTAAGTACATTTTATTAAAAAGGGGCCCAAGATCAATGTGAATGTGTCACAACACATTACAACATTAAACCTAGGTGAAATTAGGTCAATTCAATGACAATTGTTCCCAAATAAAGTAAGGAAAAGGGATACTTTTTACATTACTACACTACTATTTATGGAATTCAATGCACTCCTATTCCATACATTGTGATTGTTACACCTTATCTTCTCTAAGAGATTACACTTCAATTCTTAATATACTATTTATGGATGTTAATGTATTTCACTTTCATAGAATGTGATTGTTACACCTAATTTGATCTAAGTCATTTCACTTCATTTCTTAAAGCAATCTGATACCAACAATCACATTACAAACTATCAACATAAACATTAAAGATAAACAAACTGTTCATTCATCATTGTGACTTCAATGGTGTTCATTGATTGATTTTATCATTGCTTCAAACAAATTTTGTAATAACTGTAGGTGCAATCTAAATCTCAAATGAGGTCTAATCCAATAAAGAAGACTAGAAAGACAAAGTCCCATACATGTAAAAAGACAGTAACAACCCCCCTGTGTAAGAGCCTATTGTAGAAGCAAACAACATTCCTCAACCTATTGAGGCAATCTTGGAGATTGTTGCACCTGCAATCAAGTTGACAAGAGCATCATGAGAATGGGAAGGTCAATAGAGGACATGAATAGGGCCCTAGAGGATGTGGAAACCAATGGGATGTCCACAAGGGTTGTTTCCAAGAAATGGAAAATCCTAGCTACAACGTTAAGCAATTGGTTAGGCGAGCTAACAAAAACTTCAAAGAAGGGTCCTCCAACTATCCTCACACAAGAGGAGGAGGTTCTTATTGTAGATTGGTGCACAAAAATGGAAGATGTCAGCCATGGCCTTGAGATTATCAATCTCAAGGCAAAGGTTGCCCAGATTTTCCAAACTAGACCCAACCCTTTCAAGGATGGGCTACCTGGAAAATCATGGTGGATTGGATTCAAGAGGTGTCATCCTAAATTAACATTTCACACAAAAAAATGTCTCGACAAGGACAGGGTAGTAAAACTACGACCCACAGTAGTAGCTGGATTCTACAAAACACTGTTAGAAGCCTATGAAAATAACCCATATGGTCCAAAAATAATATGGAACTACGATGAAACAGGGATTCAAGCAGGCATAAATGGAACAATGAGGGTGTTGGCATTACGAGGTAGCAAGAACATCTCATACATAATTCCCAAGATCCAGGAATGGATAACAATTCTATGTTGTGTTAATGCAGTTGGTTAGAGCATACCAGGGTTCTATTTGTTCAAGGGAAAGATGGAGATACAAAATTACATTGTTAACTATGAACCACTTGCTTGTATGGCAACCTAAGCACATGTGTGGATGAAAAAAGAACTTTTTATGGACTAGCTGAAACATTTTTGTAACTCGGTTCTAGGGGGTGTCACCAACTACTATGCACCTTCTCATTTTTGACAGTCATGGAAGCCATGTTGCAGTGACAACTATCCATGAGGCAAGGAGGTTAGGAATTGACCTCCTTACACTACCTACACATATGTCACACAAACTACAACCTTTGGATGTCAGTGTGTTGTCACCTTTCAAGTCATATTTCAAATTTGAATGAGTTGCATTTTTTACTAGATACATGAACATTGAAATCAGAAGGGCATAATTGGCAAAGCTAGGCAACAAGGCACTGTAAAGAGCATTGACACTGTGGCAACGAAAAAAGTATCCCTTTTACTTTTCCTTGCTTGTTTGGGCCATCCTTGTTAAACTGAGCTTAATGGTGCCTTGATTTAGTGTTGTAATGTGTTTGACACATTCACATTAGGTCTTGGGCTCTTGTGAACTACTGAACTTAAAATGGTACCTTGCTACAGTGTTGTAACACACTTTCACACTTTTCTAAATTTTTATTAATTAAATGCACCTAATAAATCTCTTTTTAACCTTAATCATGCCTTATTTAAGGTGTTCTAAAGTGTTGTAACACACTTTCACACTTTTCTAGGACCTTATTAAATAATTGGGATTCTTTATGCTTTAATTGGCCTTATTTTACATCCACGAGCCTCATTAATGCATATTTTTGAGGATGTGTTGAACAGTCTAGATAACTAAGAGGGGGGTGAATCAGTTAGCATAATTTTTTTTTCTTAACTTTAATTAATCCAGAGCAAAGAACTATCAATCAGAAAATAGCCAAACATATATCAACAAGAAAACACACAACACCATGCATAATGAACACTAAAATTTATGTTGAAACCTAAGGGAAAAACCATGAAGAATGCTAATTCTCAATTATAGAACACCGATTAAGGTGATTTTTACAACGGCTCACTACAAAAATGCTCACTGCAAGTAAGGCTCACTGACGGTTGGCTCACTACTCAATTAATACATCTGATTACAAAATAGTCTCACTGACAAAAGTGAAATGATGAAGTGGCATCTACATATGCATGAATTCAGTTCTAGTTAAGAGCATAATATCTATCTGCAACAGATCTAGTCAAGGAATCTTTTGCATACCTTCCTCACACAACCTCTATAATCATATTACTTCTTCCTTCACATCCTTCTTATCTATTCGTACACACCATACTCCACACTTCTTATTTCATCAAACAAAAAAACTTATACTTATACCATTCCATTCCTTCATAATCTCCTGAGTCGGCCAAACACAAAGTCTTCACAAAACATGGCTTGAAGAACAATCTTGAAACATTCAATAGGGCATGCTAGCATCGAACCCAAAAATATATGTTGCACATAAAGATCTTCTTACCATGTTACCAAGGGACCCATAAATAGGTCATATGTAAGATAGGTTCATTACATAACATAATTATCAAAATTTGGATTACATGAGATATATTTCAGAGCCAATGGGAATGCCACAACAAAGACCAAATCTTGGTTATCATCAATTTCAATATCAACCGAAGAGACGCAATTTGGCATACCAAAACTTGCAACATGCTACATGAATGTTTGGATAGCAAGGTTACCCAAAGTAAGCTTTGAGCACAGTATCCAACATCAAATGATTAGTCTTCTCTATTCTACATTAACTGACTTCCACAGATGTCCCAAAAAGAAGTACTGCCATAACTGGATCAAAGATAACATCCACACTACAACATCAAAGCATACGATAGGATAGCTCATTTATGTATATCATCCGAAGAACAGCCTTCTGGGTCCAAGTTTTGACATCAATGACAACAATGCTAAATCATCTCAAAAAATTATCAACAATATCCCCCTTTGACATTGATGGCAAAACAATAAAAACACCAAAACACCAAAACACCAAAACTTCAAGCACTCCCCCTTTGACAAGCAATTCGATACCTCTTCTTGTTTTTGTTTTTCTCTTCATTTTTCTCCCCCTTTTTTCCATCAAAGGCAAAGGGCCAAATAAGATCATTCAAGAGTACAAGTAAAAATAACACTTTTCACATGAAAAATATTCTTGAACCTTTCTCTTACAATTAGAAGAATCCTCTTCCAAGCTAGCACTACAAAAACCATTCTAACACACATACTATCTAGTAGAGACAACAACATAAATGAAGATGACTAGTCCAGAGATAGACACTGTCATTCATAATCCTCTATATCACAAAGTATCCTGGAGAGAAGATCCAACCAGACCTCAACAATTTCTTTGACCAACCAAAGATTTCTAACCACATCTTCCCTTTGTCTCTGAGTAGACAATAACTCAACTTGCAACTCTCCAACTCTTATTCTCTATTTTCCACCTTTATCTTTGAAGAAATCAAAACACTTCCCAAAATCATTTAATTTAGATTCAATAACTTCAATTCTACTTCTAAAATTATCAACAACAACAAGCCACCGAAGACAATACATGTAGATGATAGACATCTCCTTAATGCATTCTCTTATCTCACCAATGTGTTTGGATAAAAAAAAAATGGCTCTAACACACCTTCTCTCAATCATAGCTTGGAACTTATATCCTTCAGATCCTTCTAGCAACAATCTTTCTTCAACAACTTCTACCAGATCTTCCAGTAACGAGTTGGAAACATTTGAAATAGTAATACCCTTTTTGAGCAGATAATCAACCAATGCATCATCAATTCTAATCCTATTGATCGAAGAGCAGGAAAACCACATTTCACCAATATTTTTCATATCACCTTCATCCAACACCAAACAAACTTCATCTAGATTGATAGAGTCAGATCTAGGAAGAGACTTTTCTTCCTTCTCCTCTTCTAAGATAGCAATGACATCCTTTGTGTTAATTTTTCTCCTTTTAGGTTCCAGAGGGGAACCACTAATGATAAGCTCTAACTCTTTCTTTCCAGAGGAGGAACCCTCCTCAAATTGACTAGATGCTATTATACTAAAGCACAAACTCATCTGCAAGGAAGAGAAATATAATTTGCATGCACTTGCTTTATCTTCCATACATTCTAGATACATGTAGACTTGCTTTCCGACATAAATGCCAGACTTCCACTTAACATTCTCCTTTGATGGTAGTGAACTCGGGAAGTAAAATACTAAACATATGAGTAGAGATCCAAACCGGAAAGGATAACTCTCAACCAAATACATTCTGAAATTCTCAATTAGGTTTTCTATTATGAGGCTACACAAGTCAAAATGCTTGTTTTCCTTCACCATCTTATGTGCAAGATACACAGCAATAGCCAAATTAGAACCTTCATGATTTCTGAAATGGATTTTGTAAGTGATACCATAAGCAACATACCTCACTGTAGGATTGGAAATGGTATTTATTAGTAGAGCTTGGGGGTCTTTGTCGATACTAGTCATTTCCTCCACATCTTTGTATTTCATCATTTTCTTCCTAGGGAGGTCACCAACACTACACAAACCAGTAATAGCTTCAATGGATTACTTAGTGATCTAATAGGGTTTGTCCAAAATGATGCTACCATCCTTGAATCGACTCAATAGGAACAACATAGATTCTTTGTCGAAAAACCAAGGAAATTCTCCCCAAAAATCCATACCTAGAGTACTTACATTCTGCAATTTATCAAACTTCAACCCTAGTTCCATTTCCTTCATCTTCCAATGGTAAAATTCATCCAACTCTAATCCCTTCAACCTTAGCAGAATATTTCCACTTGATTCTCTGTTAACGGATTCCATCGTGTGCTTATCTTCAATCTTTTATCACTCCATGAAACTTCTTCCTCTTCTTTACAAACAATGAGAAATGTTTTAACAACTCCACCTTTTAACCTTAATTGCTCAATGATTTCGCCACCAAAGACGTGCATTGATGATGCTAGCAATTGTACTTTTCCTTTCAATCATTTGGATTAATCTTCATCATATATCACCAACCGGGTCAAACTTAGTCATATCAATATAACTTTGGAGTGGGGGAACCGACAGGATATGCATAGCAACACTACCCCTAAGACAAATCAGTTGGCTTAGATTCTTGAAGAGCTTGTACCGGGATCTAGTACCATAGAGGAGTTCTCCACACTCATTTCCTTTTTACTCCACACCATGACGGTCATCTTATTAGATTCACCTGATTCTGCAACCTTCTTTTTGTTTTCAGGCTTTTCCAGAGCAACATATTTGCATGTGTTAGCATAATGTCTGGGTTGACTGCACTTGTAGGATCTTTGTCCTAACTTGACTAAGTGAACCCTAGATCTACACTAATTAGCCTTGTGACCATAACCATGAATTATTCATTTCATTCCTTCTAGACAAATTAGATAACTAACTTTTGTAATGACTTGCATTATGACCAAACTTGTGATAGTTAAAGCATTGAGTGCTCAGTTCCTTCTTGTTTATACATTCTATAGCTTATGTCCAAAATTATTGCATAGAAAATGATAGTCATTAAATGTAAGTACCTTCAAGCATTTGGTTTCCTGATCGATAGTCTTTTAGGTGTTCTAAAGTTTTGGACCTTGCTTGTTACACCAGATCTTGCTTCATCTTCAACTGCTATGTCTTCACCCTTAGTGTTCTGATTTGAGTTTTCACTGGTGAACCCAAGTCTTCCCTTATCCTTGTGAAATTTATGTAGGGACAAGAGTTGATTTCTGTTTGATGGTATCCTTGATATTTTCTTCAGTCTTCTTCTATTCTTCAATTATTTGTTTGATGGTATCTTTGATATCTTCTTTAGTCTTCTTGCATTTATCCAATTTTTGTTTTAAATCCACAATACTTTCCTTTGACTCCTTTAATTCTTGGCTGACCTCTCAATGTCCTTCTTTTAATTTCTAGATTTTATCCCTTAGCTTTGTGATACAAGCAATTTCTTTCTTAAGGTTTTCTTTCAATTCTTCATTTTCAGATTATGTGCTTTCCAAGTTCTTCTGCAAGGTAATAATATCCTACCATTTGGTCAAACTGCCAAGATCTCCCTCAAGCGGTTAAGCTCTATCTCCAAGGGACCAAGCTCTGGTACCAATTGTTGAATAGTCTGGATAACTGAGAGGGGGGTAAATTAGTTATAATAAAACAATTTTCTTAACTTTAATTAATCTAGAGCAAAGTACTATCAATCAAAAAATAACCAAATAGATATGAACAAGAAAGCACACAACACCATGCACAATGAATACTAGAATTTATGTGGAAACCCAAGAAGGGAAAAACCACAAAGAATGCTAATTCTCAATTATAGAACACCAGTTAAGGTGACACTGGTTAAGGTGATTTTTACAATGACTCACTGCCAAAATTCTCACTGCAGGTAAGGCTAACTACTGGTGGACTCACTACCCAATTAATACATCTAATTACAAAATATTCTCACTGACAAAAGCGAACTAATGAAGTTGCATCTGTATATGCATTAATTCAATTCTAGTTAAGAGCACAATATCTATCTACATGAGATCTAGTCAAGGAATCTTTTGCATACCTTCATCACACAACCTCTGCAAATTAGTTTACTTCTTCCTTCGCACCCTTCTTATCTATTTGCACACACCATACTCCACACTTCTTATTTCATCAAACAAAAACAACATATATTTATACCATTCCATGCCTTCATAAACTCTTAAGTTGGCCAAACAGAAAGTCTTCACAAAAAAATTCAGCTTGAAGAACAATCTTGAAATATTCAATAAGGCACAGTAGCACCAAACCCAAAAAGATAGGTCGCACATAAAGATCTTCTTACCATGTTACCAAGGGACCCATAAATAGGTCATACATAAAATAGGTTCATTACATAACACAATTATCAAAATTTGGATTACATGAGATATATTTCGGAGTTGATAGGAATTCCACAAACAAGACCAAATCTTGGTTATAATCAATTTTGGTATCAATCAGAGAGACACAATTCAGCATACCAAAACTTGCAACATGCTACACGAATGTCCAAATAGCAAGGTTACTCAAAGTAAGCTTTGAGCATAGTATCCAACATCAAAATATTAGTCTTCACTATTCTGCATTAACTGACTTCCACAGATGTCCCAAAAAGAAGTACTACCATAATGTGATCAAAGATAACATCCACACTACAACATCAAATCATACGATAGGATAGATCATTTTTGTATATCATCCAAAGCACAACCATTCGGATCCAAGTTTTGACATCAATGACAATAATGCTAAATCATCTCAACAACTTCTCAACAGGATGATCCCGACAGAAATCAACATCCAATCATAATTCAGGTGTTGTTAGGCTGTGCGGCCCATATTTAGTGATTTGGGACTCATTCACCACCTTGGGCATATGAGTCCCACCTAGCTTTTTTGGTCTCGATCCTAGTTTCACACCTTTTCTAAACATTTTTGAAAATGGTCCCATAAATTATGCCTAATGGGACTCATTCACCACCTTGAGCGAATGAGTCTCGTGTGGCCAAAAATTCAAATTAATTCAAATTTTTGGTGGGATTTTATCCTCCTAGATCTGATGTTGACTTGTAGTGTTGCATAATTAAGTATAAATACAACGTTCTTTCACTCATTTTCACCTAATACTTTTATGAGAGCATTCATTATAGCATTTTGAGTTCACAAGACCATTCAAGTGTTTACAAGAGTCTTCAAGAGAATATTATCAAACATTTTAGAGCATTCTTCAAGCATCAAGCATCATGTCAAAGTCATCATGCATAAAAATATGTTTTTGAGCTAACAATTGTGATGTAGGGTTTTATGATTTTGTAAGAGAGGGAGACCAACCAAGTTCAAGGCCCCAGGTCATGGAGAGCCAAGAGCGGAAGGTTGTCCTAACTTACCTCAGCTTAAAGGGGTGTTTTGAAATGAGGGATGAGAATGATGAGGACTATGAGGTCCTTCAACCACTCTCTAGACATGAGCTTCAAGATGGGACTAGGCGAGCCAGTTTTTGGGTCCCACATTGTACCTCAGGTAATTCTCTACCCGAGGATGAAAGCATGGTTCCAAGATGACAGCATGGCGCACTGACGTCTCTTAGGTGCGCAAGTGTTTGTACGACCAGAGGACCGAAATCCGAATGAGTACTACCAAAAAACTAGTTGATATCCTAGCTAATCACTTTCAAAGGGCCAAAACAACACTATGAAATAGACAAGATATGAATGAATATGATAGAACAAGTATATGAGAGTTAAGGTGGCAAGAATGACCTCACAAAGGAACTCATTCCCCAACTAGCTCCAAATGCACGTCCACTTACACACAAGAAAGAGGGAAATTCGGTTGGGGTTGTATAGGGGTTGGCCTCAGTCAGACCCCCATTTTGGTGTTTCCACCTCCATAGAAAGCCAAGTTTGCAACAATGGAGAAATAGTATGATAAAGGAGAATGAAATAAAAGAGCACAATAACACTACAAAACAGTATTATGCTACTCAACCAAATCGTAGAGGAGAGGAATAGAAAGCTTACCACCTCCACCAAGAGATCACAAGCTAATGGAGGAGAAAATGAGAGGACTAAAGCCCCTACTGCAATGGTGTTGTTCCACACTTTCTCTATGGAGTTGATGGAGTGATGTTGTTGCTACTATAGAGTGCCAAAGTGCTGCTTGAAGTGCTTGGGAATGTTGAATTGAATTCTTGAAGGATGCAAGAGAGTGTGAAGGGATGAAATGAAGGAATGAAGAGTGAATTTGAAGGAGAGAATGAAGAAAATGGCCATATTTGGGTTGGTCGACCAAAGAGGGCGTTACAAGTCATCCTCCAATGGGAAGTATAACACCTCTATAGGCTCTAAGCAAAGGAATCAACCAAGGACGTAAGTGTGCTACACGGATTTTTGCATGTCGTGCGGGAGTCCTCGACAGTTATTCCTCTACCGACACACAAAATGGGCATGAAGTGGAATGAAGGCAACATACTTGTGTGGAATTTAGCCTTTGTATTTGGTTTTCTAAAGTGAGGAAGGGTAAGGGAATTTGCATAAGGGGTGAAAATTCACTCCTTTACATTTTCCCCCCACTTTAGTGAGCATGAATATTGATGAGTGCTTCGGTAAAGTAGATCAAAGAAGTGGTAGGGTTAGAGATGTATACCTAAACCGTCGAGGAAGCAGACCACAGTCTGGAAAACTGGAGAGTGCAAGACAAGTAAAGGACTTCATAGCCCCACAAAACTATGAAGCTAAAGAATGAAAGCATCTTATGGGCCCACAAACCTGCAAGGAGGCAACCCCCAATATTTCTCACATGAAGGAAGCCTCGAGAAGTAAGAGCCTCACATGCCCGCAGACCTACAAGGAAGGTTTCCTCCAAGATCTCCTACATGAAGGGAACCCAGAAAAAACACCTTACAAACCCGCAGACCTGCAAGGAGGCATCCCCCAAGATCTCTCACATGGAAGAAGTTGGGAAACAAACTCGTAGACCTGCAAGGAAGGTGTCCTTCAAGAACTCTCACATGAAGGAAACCTCAAGAAAAGTGCCCTATAGACCTGCAGACCTATAGGGGAGTGACCCCCAAGATCTCTCACATGGAGGAAGCACCCTACAGGCCCGTGGACCTACAGGGAGGTATCACCCAAGATCTATCACATGGAGGAAACCCTGGAAAGTAGAATTTACAAATTCAAAAGCGGCTTCATAGGCACACCTGCAAAGTGACATGTTTACCCACAGATAGAACATGTCAGAAAGTGGCAATGCAGGTGAGTAAGTGGATAGTCACGCAGACTGTCAACAAGTTGGAAAACTCTCAAAGGGGTCCCTTGGGAACCCGGCATGAAGAAGGGGTCCACTCAAGGGATGTGTTGTTTGAAAGTACGAAAGAGATGCTTCTTTCTCAAATCAATTTGTATCAAGGAATTCAAAAGGAATAAAATTCCCCCTCGTAAGGGGAAGGTTATAGCTGCTTCCACCTCGAAGGAAGATCCTCAAGTTCTTTTGAAAGGATTCCTAGTTCTGAATGTTGTTTTCGAAAAAGGAATGTTTGTAAGGATTTCCAAGAAAATATTTGTTGACAACGAATGTGTTTTCTGAAAATCAAAATGCTAAAGAAGTGACGTCACACATGCGAGGGACAACTCAAGCAAAGAAGAGAGAAAGATAAAAGAGAAAGAAAAAAAGAAACATCACGAATAAAGGACACAAGGGTAGCCTGATATTTTGGGGGCATAATTTCTCATAAATATATATATAGGTATAATAATAGTATATAAAATGAATTTTCATCAACCCCCTACTATAGCAGACCATGTGAAGAATACACAAGAAGACAAAGTAAAAATAAAAAATTGGGTCAATGTGGAAGGGAAGCCTAAATGCCCCCAATGCTTTGCATTGTCCCCAATTTATCAAAAATCAAGCACAAACATGGAAGAGTGATGATACAAATAGAGGAAGGTTTACGACACAAAAACCACGTCTGTATCCAAGCACCAACAAGGGTGACAAGGGTCATCCAGGCACATAGAGCATGATAACGATGGAACACATCACAACACACACACATCTAATCTAAAGATAAAGAAGGGGCCTCCCCTTACACTGATCGACCAAGAGGTTTTCCACTTCCCACTCTAGATCATTATAGGGGGAAGGAGGATGAGCCTGTAGTGGTGGAATGTTAAGGGGAGGAGATTCTAACCCTCCTGCAACAAGGGCTAAGGAAGAGGGCCCCGCAAGGTCCTCTCCATCAAGCTCTTGTGGAGCTAAGGTCAGCGACTTTGAGAAGATTGCAAACAAGGCCAAAACTTCATCCATAGAGCTAAACATGCATTTTACAAGAGTGACATGTTTAACCTCGACAGGTGGAGAAGGTTGTGTTCAAGATTCACCACTAGGCTTTCTAAACAATTCAGAAGTGATGACGAACTCGAGGGAATCTGGGACAAGTTCCATCACCAAGACAGAACAAGTCAGCACGGGAACACCTTTTAGAGAAGGTGGGCTCCTTTTACGTTCCCCATTGCTGGAGGAAATACCTTCCACCTTCTACTTCATTGGGGGATGCGAGCTCCCCACAAATGAGGAAAGAGGTGCAAAGGAAGAGGAGGAGGAGAAAACCGTAGTAGACACCACCGAGGTTTTCGTCATATCTACAAGTTTCAGGAAAGGTAAGACATCTGAAATGGACATCAACAAAGGCAGCTACACTGAAGGAGTGATGAACACTTGCACCTTTTTCTAGGGTTAGGCACATTCGTACTCACAGCAAAAGTCGAAAGTGATGTAGAGCTAGACTGAATGGAAGCAAAGGGGAGGAGAGAGGAGGACACTAAAGGAGGCTCTGAAGTAGGGGAAGTCATCTCCTCTTCCTTCCTCTATAAAGCGACCTACTCAGCCAAGAGAGCCTTTCACCGGCACTTGCACTCATGCACAAGGTAGTTTCTAAGGCTCTTTGAACTGGAGGCCAGAGGCTATGAAGGAAGAGAGGGCTCCTACTTAGACATGGGAGTGTCCACTATAGCCATTTCTGGTAGAGGAACAGACTCCTGAATGGGAGCAAGAGTAGCAGGTTGAGGAACATCAAGGGGAGTCAACTTGAGTGCCTTAGCAGCGGGCCTCTTCTCACTTGCTACTTTGGGTGCAAGAGTGATAGGAGGCCACAAGGGCCAAGACATTGAGGACTCTCCATGAGAGGCTTTCTTCCTATTATACCAAATGGGCCTAGGCTTCGTGGGTACGACAGGAAGATCAAATGTGGGACGCTTAAACCTTCACCAAGCAGGCACCATAGGATTCTCCCATGGGTGTGGAACAGATTCTGATGGCACCACAACAGAGTGAGAGGAAGTGTCAGACTGACCAGTGAAAGAGGAAGAAGGATGATCTTGGAACTGCTTCTCTTCTTCCCTTTTGTATTCCTTGGCAACATCACTATCAGCTTTTAGGAAATCCCTATGTGAGATAGCATAAGGCGATGGAGGGTATCTCACTCTCAGCGTCAACCGCCCTCTCTTTTAATTCTAATAAGTTTGGTACAGAAGGTCCTTCCTAGGCAAAAGAGGACTAAAAATCATAGGCCAAGAGTAATCCAAGGAGTAGCTACCACGAGCACCCGACAGTTTATAACTGGTGTCATGAATTACATGCACAGAACCCTCATGGATAAATTTTAGAAATTTATGCATGACCAAGGGTACAACATTCATAGCCACTAACCAAGGGATATCCAACTTTACCCTAAAGAGTTCAGATCCAAGGATTATGTCAAACAAAAGTTTCACAAATTTAGGTCCAACCAAAACTGACAGGACAATACTACCCAAGGGAGGTATGGAAATTCTGTCGTGTGTATGAATGGTGCGCATGGGTGCATCATACCAATATTTATGTAAGAAGTTGATTAGCATGATCTCCTCAGTTACAATGTTCACTTGAGATGTTGAATCAACGAGAACATCAGCTACAATGTTCCCGTTGATTCATGCAGGAATGTAGAGAGGAGATGGTTCCCTATTAAAACCCATCAGCAAGTCTTGTGGAGTGAAGGTTATACCATTATTGTTGCTCATAGGATACACAGAGGGGATAGGTTGATGCAGGAAAGAATTTGTTACACACACTAGACAATACTTTCACAGAGCCCCAAAAAGGTGATAGGATAAGACGGTGACCCAACTAAGGTTTCGTTACACAACACTTTTTGAGACTTCCAACTACACCTACTAGGGGTCACAGGTTGAGTTGCGAGGAAAATATCCCCACAACGCTCACACCTACAACACTCCTAAAACACAAGGAAAGGGTCTCTTAGTATCTCAAAATGGAACCAAAATGGTTCACCTCAGGTTCACCAAAAAAGTAAGAGAGGGGGACCAACCATGTTCAAGGCCCTAGGTCTTGGAGAGCTAAGATCGGAAGGCTTCCATAACTTACCTAAGCTTAAAGGGGTGTTTTGAAATGAGGGATGAGAATGATGAGGACTATGAGGTCCTTCAACCACTTTGGAGACCTAATATTCAAGATGGGGCTAAGCGAGCTAGTTTTTGGGTCCCACACTGTACCTTAGGTAGCTCTCTTCCCGAGAATGAAAGTGTAGTTCTAGGATGACAACGCGGTGCATTGGAATCTCTTAAGTGCACTGGTGTCCGTACGACCAGAGGACCAAAAATTCAGTGAGAACTACTAGAAAACAAGCTAACAACCTAGCTAATCACTTTCAAAGGGCCAAAACAATGCTATGAAATAGACAAGATATGAATGAATATGATAGAACAAGTATATGAGAGTTAAGGTGGCAAGAATGATCTCAAAAAGAAACTCATTCACCAGCTAGCTCTAAATGCATGTCCACCTACACACAAGAAAGAGGGAAATTTTGTTGGGGTTGTATAGGGGCCTACCTTAGTCAAACCCCTGTTTTGGTGTTTCCACCTCCACGGATAGCCAACTTTGCAACAATGGAGAAATAGTATGATAAAGGAGAATGAAAGAAATGAACACAATATCACTACAAAATAGCATTATACTACTCAACCAAATCATAGAGGAGAGGAATAGAAAGCTTACCACCTCCACCAAGAGCTCACAAGTTAATAGAGGACTCAAGCCCCTACTACAATGGTGTTGTTCCACACTTACTCTACGAAGTTGATGGAGTGATGTTATTGTTGCTATGGAGTGCCAAAGTGCTGCTTGAAGTGCTTGGGAATTTTGAATTGAATTCTTGAAGGATGCAAGAGAGTGTGAAGGGATGAAATGAAGGAATGAAGAGTGAATTTGAAGGAAAGAATGAAGAAAACGGCCATATTCGGGTCGGTTAGCCAAAGAGGGTGTTATAAGTTGACCTCCAATGGGAAGTGTAATGTCTCTGTAGGCTCCAGGCACAGGAATTTGTCAGGGATGTAATCACATCGTAAAGACATCTATGTGTCGCACGGGTGTCCCCGACAGTTATTCCTCTGTCAACACACAAAATGGGCCCCAAGTGGAATGAAGGCAGCGGGCTTGTGTGGAATTTAGCCTTCGAATTTGGTTCTCTAAAGTGAGGAAGGGTAAAAGGGGAATTTGCATAAGGGGTGAAAATTCACTCCTATACAGATTCAAGCTACAATTTCATTTAACATCTACCCTATTCAAGCAAGAGTCAAGATCTACAGCCATTGGATCTATCTCACACATATTTTCAACACTTCATTACTAGGGTTTGGTGAGTTGCAACATCTTAGTTTGTTCATTGATCATTCTCCATTCCTATTTTTCAAGGTTTGATTATCAAAATGGGGTTTGACCAAGGAAAACCCCTTTCAACTAACAAAACAACATTTTTCCCTCTAGTGTGTGATTTGCAGGTTTATATTGAAGACATATTGAGGAGAAAGTTTGGAGAAAGTTGTCAAAGTGTTCAAAGTTCTCAAAGTTGTCATCTTGCATTGGAGATACTTGGAAGACTTCTACAGGTTGCAAGTCGGGGCTTTGGATTTGGAAATCAATTGGGAAGCATAGAGCATACCTTGAAGACCATATTCAAAATTTGAAGTTTCAAAAAACCCTAACTAGATTGATTCACCAGTTTTGGTGTATGAGTCCCACTTTAGGTCAAAATTCAAGTTTTCACATATTCGGATACCCATTTTCCAGATTCCTATTTTTGCATAGAAACCCAGATCTGGGACTGATTTGCCCAGCCTAGCATATAAGTCCCAGTCAACATTAAAGTCATAATTTCTATCATTTTAGAGCTCCATCTAGTCATCTTCAGGTTTCCAGATGCACACATTTCATCTTTTCTTTCTATTTTGTTTTATATGCATTTCTAGGTCATTTAGTTAAAGTTTGCATCATATTAGGGTTAAGCATTATATCTTGCATTGCATTTTTCTTTCCAAGTTCTAACTTGCTGATGAACCCCTCATTAGTTTATAATCAACCTCTAGGACAACCCTATTGCAAGATCTCTTTCTCCTTTGCATTGAGATCTCTAGGGTTATTCTTGAATGAAATAATTGGAAAGTGGGTGTGCTCTATTTCCTAAACCATACGAAAGAATCCTACCCTATTTTTCATTGTTTTAGACACCATCAAACATAAAAGTTGGTTCCAAAAGGATGGGGATATGGCCCCTTAATCTTGATGCCCTGGAAGACAACATGCGACCCAGTGAGACATATCAGATTGATGTCATAAAGGATGCTTCTATAATGCAGAACATCCTTAGACTTTTGGGAGTAGTTGTTTCAACAGATGAAGTTGCACAGACATTGTAAAGTGCAATGGAATGTCAAGTGCGGGAAGGTGCATATCAAAAATTTCATGACATGGTGTACAACGAGCTTGAACAATTTACCACCAGTCTCATTCTTGACTTACATTGCAAAGAAGAGATGGGGAATTTTACATTCCCATCTCCAAATGCCACACCTCCAAATGAAACAGTACATTACTATGTAGATGGCAGTCAAGAAACTCAAGGTTTAGCCAAGAAAGAGGAGTTCATTAACTCCCAAATCATTGAAAAAATTGAATACCAAATTGGTTCAAGAATCAATAAATTCCTGAAGTTGTCATTTCACAAAGTTAATGAAAGAACAAGAAAGTCTACTGATGGGGCTATTCAGGTGAGCCATGTTGCAAGGATGAGAAATTTTGGTGGTGTTATCATTAATGTTGTCATTGATTTCAACACAGTTTAGAATGTTGTATATTGTGCATGTAAATTTGATATGTTGAGATTCTATGAGTACATGGAGCTATCCTTATGATGTTGTAGATGTGCTGAAATGATGAGTTTCCAAGTGCTTTTGAGAAAATTAATAAAGAATGAAGTTAGAGTTATGAATGGGTTCAGATTGTGCTCTGGCATGTGCTTCTTGTTTCTTCTATATTGATCCTATACTTGTGTGGATTTGAAGGGTTGTTGTTGATGATCTGATGGTGATATCTCCTCATTTGTAGCTTCTGGTTTAATGGAGTGTGAAAGTTGTGTTCACCGGTGTGTGAACTAGTTTGGAAGAGTTACTTGTCTATGGACTGGGAGAAATTTTTGTGCTCCACAGTCCTCCATTATTTTGTTTCATATCTTGCAGATCTAGAATATATATTGTAATGGTTTTCTCTGAGTTCTGGAAAAGATGTTTGTGGTTTGGTGATCTGAAAGTTGAGTTTTGGAGTTGTATTTTTTTCATAGTCTAGATGGACTGATGGAAGGAGTTTTGTGTTTGAATTTTGTTACACTTGTTTCAAATGTATATGAAGGATCTTAAGAAGTTATCTCATGCATAATAAAGCTTGTTGCATCATCCATATGTTATATTCTTGTTGGTAAGCATGTACTTCAGTGTTTATTTGTGTTTTCAATAGGTTTGGCCGACCCGGTGTTTACACTTCATATGAAAAATTAAAATTTAAGGAATCTTGTGGTTGATCTGAGACATTGTTTTTGGTCTTGGTTAAGTGTTTAATTGGTCGATTCTCATTCCTTTCCATCATGGGAATATTGAGTTGTCGACCTAATTTGAATTTATGAAATGAAGCGTATGTGGCCGACCTTGGAGAAAGTTTCTAAGCTTTAAGATCTAGTATAAATGCAAGTTGAGATGTGAAGGCTTAGATGATGCAAAGTAACAAAGTAAGCCACAAGTGAAGAGTAGAAGTGTGCTAAAGTGAGTTGAGGAAACAGTACTTCATTGTGTTAGATTCTTGAAAATAGTGAGCTAAAGGATTTTGTAATCATCTATTCAAGGCTACAAATGTGTGTAAATTGATGTGGTGGATCTTTCTATTATCTTTTGTATCTGTAGGCAGTGAGCCTCTCTATTGAAATGTGAGTCCTTTTTGTAGGTAGTGATCCTTTGTATTTGGGTAGTGAACCTCTTGTATTTGATTTTTCTATCACTTTATATTATGAGTTAATCCTCACCGTAGTTTTTCCCTTGTTGGGTTTTCCATGTAAAATTTGGTGTTCATTGTGTTGATTTTGCTTTTTGTTATATGCATTTCATGTTCATACCTAATAACAGAATAGTGTGGTTGTGAAATTGATAAGTTTTGAAGTTTTGAGTTTGAATCTGGTGACAACTGATTCACCCCCCTCTCAATTATCCTACGCCTTTTAAAAATTGGTATAAGAGATTTGTTTCCTTGGTGTAGAGCTTAAAAGCTTAAGGAAGATATGATGGTGCATAAGTTGGTGATCCCTATGTTCGATGGATCTGGCTACAGTGATTGGAAAGTGTAGATGAGAGGATATATTATCTCTCTTAGTTACAAGACCTGGAAGGCTATTGAGATGAACTATGTTTCTCTGGCGAGTGGCCCTACCACTATAGATGAGGTTTCTGCTTATGAGGAGAATTAAAAAGTGAGGTATGCTATCTTTAGTGCTCTATCTAAAACTAAGCAAACTAAGGTTTTTTCTTTGGAAACTCCAAATGAAGTTTGAAAGAAGTTAGAAGAATTGTATGAAGGAAATGAGAGAGTAAAATTGAAAAAGAAGATGACAGAAAAGCGTAGATATGAGAATTTGAAAATGGAAGAAAGGGAAGATTTTGCAAGCTATTTCCAGATGGTTGAACTTGCAGCAAATGAAGTTAAGAATCAAGGGGGAAAATTGACTGATGAAGATATAATTGAGAAGATTTCAATCACCCTACCTAAGTGTTACAGTGATAAGATCTCAGTTATTGAAGAGATGTATGATGCTAAGAAGTATACTAAAGAACAGTTATTTGGCACCTTGACAGCATTTGAGATGAGAAAGTTTGGAAAGAAAAAAGAAAAGACAAAAATGGCATTTAAGGCAATGAAGATTGAAGATGATCTAGATAGTGATGGTTTTGATGAGTTGGAAGTGAATTTTACTAGGAAGTTGAAGAAAGGTACTGATAAGTATAAAGGTATGTTTCCCTTTAAATTTTTCAATTGTGGTAATATTGGTAATTATGCTTCAAGATTTTTGAATAGAGTTGTACATAAGAAGAACAAGGATTATAAAGATAAGGATAGAAAGGATAAGATATACAAGAAGTTGTATTATGTTAAAGAAGAAGCTAGAATCTCTTATGATGAATTTGATTATGAGGGTGATGATAGTGAATACTTGTTTTTAGCTTTCGAGAATAAAGTTGTGTCTACTAACCTTGAAAAATGTACAAGAAAGAATCTTTTGAAGAATAAAAAGAGTGATATTGAAGGTACTCTAGTGACCACCTTTCATGCTTGACATGATAAAGACTACTGGGTGATTGATAGTGGATTCTCTAATCACATGACCAAAGATAAAAGTGATTTTACTAAACTCAAAAAGTATGATGGTGGTTTGCTCATGTTTGGTGATGATTCAGGAGCAAAGATTGTTGGGAAGGGTACAATTAGTTTTGATGGAATACACAACACTGATGATGTATATTATGTAGAGGGTTTAAGACATAACCTTTTGAGTGTTGGATAGATTTGTAGCAAATGTTTTAAACTTGTGTTTCAGAATAATACCTGTGAGATTAGAGAAAGATCCAGAGATATGGTTGTTGTAGGAAAGAGAAATCATGGAAACATCTATCAGCTTAAAGGTGTTGATGGTTTGTGCCTTGTATCTCAAGTCAATGAAATTTGGTTGTGGCACCGGAGAATGGGACACGTAAACTTTGATAATCTGGTCAAAATCAGTTCAAGCGATGTTGTCTGAGGTCTGCCTAAAATCACAAGGCCTGCTAATACTAATTGCATAATTTGTCAGTTAGGGAAACAAACAAGAAGCAGTTTTAAGGGAAAAGAGCAATCTACCACCAGAATGCTAGAATTAATTCATACAGATCTTTGTGGTTTGACTTGAACAAGAAGCCTAAATGGTGACAAGTATTTCATGCTCCTTATTGATGATTATTCTTGAATGACATGGGTTTCTTTTCTTAGAGAGAAGAATCAGGCTCTGGATAGGTTTAAAGTGTTTAAAGCATGAGTGGAAAATGAAGTGAACTTTAGAATCAAATATTGGAGATCTGATAGAGCTGGAGAATTCACTTCTATTGAATTTAATACATTTTGTGAAAAGCATGGCATAAAAAGACACGTCTCTACTTTGAGAACCACTCAGCAGAATGGAGTGGTTGAAAGGAAAAATTGGACAGTACATGAAGCTACAAGAACCATGATGAAAGAATAAAATGTACCAGATGTGTACTGGAGAGAGGATATACACACTGATGTTTATGTTCTTAATAGAGTTCAAATTAGAGTGAACAACATGAAGACTCCTTTTGAGTTATGGACTGGTAAGACTCCTACTGTGAAGTACTTTAAGGTATTTGGAAGCAGATGTTACATTAAAAGAGATGATGAAAATCTTGGGAAGTTTGATGCTAGATGTGATGAAGGAATTTTTCTTGGGTACTCAACTACCAACAAAGCATACAAATGCTTCAATAAAAGATTAAGAAAGATTGTTGAGAGTGCTAATGTAAAGGTTGATGAGGACATGCATAGACCTATTGAGATAAGTGAAGTTGAACCAGATAATCCTATTGGTGTACCAATACCTGAAGAGAATAAGGAAGAGAAAGAAGAACAAACTAAAGAAGAAGAAGAAAATGAACTAGAACCTATTTCTAAGACTCAGAAGTATGTGCAGAAGAATCAACCAGAGGAACAAATAATTGGAGATAAGAGTGAAGGTGAAGACAATAAGTAAAGTAGCAATTGAGGTAAATCTGTGTTTACTCTATAAAATAGAACCTAAGTCTATGTGTGAAGCATGTGAAGATGAGAGTTGGATGAGAGCTATGAAAGAAGAGTTGCAGCAAATAGAAAAGAATCAGACATGGGAATTAGTTCCTAGACCTGTGAATAAGAATGTAATTGGTTTGAAATGGGTGTTCTAGAATAAGTTGAATGAAAATGGTGAAGTTATAAGAAACAAAGCAAGACTTGTATGCAAGGGATATTCACAAGTTGAAGGCATAGACTTTGAAGAGACATTTTCCCCTGTGGTTAGAATGGAAGCTATTAGGATGTTTTTGGAATTTTATTCCCACAATGATTTCAAAGTATACCAGATGGATGTCAAGTAAGTATTTCTGAATGGTGAATTGGAAGAAGTATACATGGAACAACCTGAAGTATTTTAGTTAACTAAAAAATCGGATATGGTTTGTAAGTTGAAGAAGGCATTGTATGGACTGAAGCAAGCTCTCAGAGTTTGGTATGGAAGATTGGATAGATACCTGACACAACAAGGATTATACAAAGGCTTTGTTGATAGCAATCTTTACTTCAAAACACAAGGTAACAAAATTTTGATAGTGGTAGTATATGTTGATGATATCATCTTTGGAGGAAATGAAGGCATGTGTAAGAGATTTGTAGAAAAAATGCAAAAAGAATTTGAAATTTCCATGATTGGTGAGTTGAATTTCTTTCTTGGTCTTCAAGTAAATCAAATTGATAAGGGGATATTCATTTCACAATCTAAGAATATGAAAGAGATAATGAAGAATTTTGGAATGGATGACTCAAAACCAGTTAGTACTCCTATGGTGATCAGATGTAAGCTAAGTAAAGATGATGAATCTGCTAAAGCTTATCAAAGCAAATATAGATCTATGATTGGTGGGTTGTTATATCTTACTACTACCAGACCTGACATTATGCATGTAGTATGTTTAGTTTCTAGATTTCAAGCATATCCTAAAGAGACACATGTTATAGCTATAAAGAGGGTATTCAAATATCTGAAAGGTACACTGGATTATGGCTTATGGTATCCTAAGGATGTTGATTTCACCTTGAGTGCTTATACCGATGCAGATTGGGCTGGTTGTGTGGATGATTAGAAGAGAACCAGTGGAGGTTCTTTCTTTCTTGGTGGAATATTGGTTTCTTGGTTGAGTAAGAAACAAGACTCGGTTTCTTTATCCACTGCAAAGGCATAATATATTGTTGCAGCATCTTGTTGCACACATGTTTTGTGGATGAAGAAAACTCTGAAAGATATTGAAGTGATATGTGATGAGCTTATTTCTATTTTTTGTGACAACACAAGTGTTGTAAACATTTCAAAGAATCCAATGATGCATTCAAGAACAAAACACATAGCTATCAGATATCATTTCCTGAGAGAGAAGGTGTTGGAGAATAAAGTCAGGTTGGAGTATATGTCAACAAAGGAACAAATTGCAGATATATTTATAAGGCCCTTTCGAAGGATAGTTTTAAGTATCTTAGGGAGAGGTTGGGGGTCATTGGCCCTTCAAACTAGGTCCACATGGGGGTGCATCACTCTAGTGAATTCACAGATTCTTCATTTATCTGGAATAATGAATGAGTCTACTCTGCAGGGGGAGTAGAAAAGGTTTTCATTGTTGCAGTATCAGTTGAATTGGTGCACTCCTAAGGGGGAGTAATTAGAGCTTTTGATATTTTCCATTGATGTCAAAGGGGGAGAGAGATCCATGTGAAAAATAGTAGAAGAAATAATGTGAGAGAGTCATGAAGAGGAAGAGAGTTGTCTTTGATGGTTTTTGCACATCATGTGTTGCCATCAATGACAAAGGGGGAGATTGTTGCAAGTATGAGCAAGTTTGGTGGTGTTGGCATTAATGTTGCCATTGATGTCAACACGGTTCAAAATGTTGCAGATTGTGCACATGTATAGTTGAAATTTTTTTGAGATGTTGTGAGTACATGGAGCTATCCTTATGATGTTGCAGATGTGCTAAAATGATGAGTTTCCAAGTGCTTTTGAGAAAATTAATAAAGAATGAGGTTAGAGTTATGGAATGCGTTCAGATTGTGCTCCAGTATGTGCTTTGTGTTTCTTCTGTATTGATCCTATGCTTGTGTGAATCTGAAGGGTTATTGTTGATGATCTGATGGTGATATCTCCTGATTTGTAGCTTCTAGTTTAATAGAGTGTGAAAGTTGTGTTCACCGATGTGTGAACTGGTTTGGCAGAGTTACTTTTCTATGGACTGGGAGAAATTTTTGTGCTCCACAGTCCTATGTTATTTTGTTTCATATCTTTCAAATCTGTAATATATCTTTTAATGGTGTTCTCTGGGTTTTGGCAAACATGTTTGTGGTTTGGTGATCTGGAAGTTAAGTTTCAGAGTTGTATGTGTTTGCACAATTTGGATGGACTGATGGAAGGAGTTATATGTTTGAAGGTTGTTACACTTGTTGTAGATGTATTTGAAGGATCCTCAGAAGCGTTCCCATGCATAATAAAGTGTGTTGCATCGTTCACATGTTATCTTCTTGTTGGGAACCATGTACATCAATGTTTATTTGTGTTTTCATTAGGTTTGGCCAACCTAGTGTTTACACTTCATATCAAAAATTAAAATTTATTTAAGGAAGTTTTTGGTTGATCTGAGACATTGTTTTTGTTCTTGGTTAAGTGTTTAATTGGTCCACTCTCATTCCTTTCCACCACAGGAATGTTGAGTTGCCAACCTAATTTGAATTTATGAAATGAAGCGTATGTGGCTAACCTTGGAGAAATTTTCTAAGGTTGAAGATGGTATAAATGCAAGTCAAGATGTGAAGGTTTAGATGATGTAAAGTAACAAAGTAAGCCACAAGTGAAGAGTAGAAGTGTGTGAAAGTGAGTTGAGGCAGCAATACTTCATTGTGTTAGATTCCTGAAAGTAGTGAGCTGAAGGATTCTGCAATCTTGTATTCAAGGCTGCAAATGTGTGTAAATTGTTGTGGTGGATCTTTCTAATATCTTTTGTATCTATAGGAAGTGAGCCTCCCTATTGGACAGTGAGTCCTTTGCCTTTGTATTTGGGTAGTGAGCCTCTTGTATTCAATTTTGTTGTCACTTTATATTGTGATTTAATCCTCGCCGTGGTTTTTCCCTCATTGGGTTTTCCATGTAAAATTTTGTGTTCATTGTGTTGATTTTTCTTTTTGTTATTTTCATTTCATGTTCATACTAATAACAAAATAGTGTGGCTGTGAAATTGATAAGTGTTGAAGTCTTTTGTTTGAATTTGGTGACAACTGATTCACCCCCCCCCTCTCAGTTGTCCCGCACCTTTTAACAAGCCGATAGTCTCAATTGTTGACAACTAACGATTACATGACTCTCCTAATGCAGTAGGAGAAAAGGAAATAAGAAATAGAGGAAATAAAAAGTAGAAAGAAGAAACAAGATGAGGAGAAAAAGGCAACACATATTTTGGTCTTGGAGTTGAAGGAACAAAAGAAAATTGATAATAAAATCCAGCACAAGGAAAGAGAGCAGCTCAAAATATTGCAAAGAAAGGAAAAATAGCAGAAGGAGCAAGAGAGGGTTCAAAAAGAACAAGACAGAAAGGAAAGAGAGATCAAGGATGTCCATAGAGCATTTTTGTGAGATGGATGACTGAGTACTCCTACAACCCCCTTATCTAAAAATCATAGTTTCTATCAGGAAATAATGAACAATAGCATCCCTCACTTTGTTGCAAGTAATGTGTGTTCAAGTCCCAGTCCATCTCAAGTAAGTTGCACTTAATTTTCAGCTGGATTCACTTGTTCACCAGTAACCCCATCACATGTAAGTTGCAAACAATTTACAAATACAAATGTAAATCATTTAATGACAATTCAAAATATAGTAGCAGGAGATGAGAACATGTCTCTGGATTATTTTCTTGGCATATTTGACTAAGGCTGGGAGGGACCAACTCTACAAGTCCACCATATTTTGGTTGTGCACTGCAATATCATGTTTGTAGTTGGGAATGCCAATGTTAGTGTGTTGCAACTCTATCATTTTTGGGTTTGAACTAAAACTATTTATCAATGTGAATGACATTTTGTTCTATACAATGTTATTGTTATATGAAGTTATTTTTTGGCCCACTCCAATTTGATGTATGCAATGTAAATGTTAGTCAACTTGTAGTGTATATGAAATTCAATGTAAATGTGTTGCATAAATTGTGATTGTTATACCTATCCTGCTCTAGTTGCAATTGATCAGTTGCTTTGATTTTAATTCTTAATACATATCAACGCTTTTAGTTCAATAGGACCAACCTGTTCATAATGTGCATAATTTGGTTGAACTTATTTATTTTTGGTACAATGATTCAACTACTTTTGTTTACTTTATATATAAAAAATATTTTACAATTGGATAATAAGGGGCTCCACTGTGGGGCCCATTGACAACTACTAGACCCATACTATGTGATTACCTTTTTATGATTATCATATAATCTACATTTCAAAAATACATTCTATGCTAATAATCCAACATTTGAAACTGCATAAGAAGATATTTCAAATTGTCACGCAAAACGTCTACTAGACATGTCTAAATTCAACAAGGACTAAAATATGATTCAATTTTGTTTACAATAATTATTATGTTTATCAAACCTAACTTGCCACATTGACAATTCCAACATATATATTCTTGTCCTAAATTCAAAGATAATTAAATATAAGATATATCATTCCAATGAACTCAATCTTATACAATATTTTAGAAAATATAGTCTATGTTGATAATCTAACATTTGAAACTACATAAGAAGACATTTCATATAGTCACTCAAAATGTCTACTAGACATGTCTAAATTCAACAAGGATTGGAATCTAATTCAATTTTTTTACAACAATTATTATGTTTATAATACCTAACTTGTCACATTGACAATTCCAACATATATAATATTGTCGTAGATTGAAAGATAATTAAATATAAGATATAACATTCCAAGGAACTCAATCTTATACAATATTTCAGAAAATACATTCTATGCTAATAATCTAAAATTTGAAACTGCTTATGAAGGAATTGCATATAGTCACTCAAAAGGTCTACTAGACATGTCTAAATTTAACAAGGATTGAAATCTAATTCAATTGTGTTTACAATTATTATGTTTCTAATACCTAACTTACCATATTGACAATTCCAACATATATACTCTTGTCCTAGATTCAAAGATAAATTATAAGATATAACATTCCAAGGAACTCAATCTTATACAATATTTCAAAAAAATCATGTACAAGGCTATTGGCTGGATAAAGTCTATAAATAAAGTACAATAATCTCACACAACAATATAACAAAAAATATTACCACCCACAGAGCACATGTAAACATTAGTCTCTACAAAAGTTAGCATGTTTCTATGTCTTATCTCAAGATCATTTGTTTAGGTTTGCATATTAAAAAAATATGTATTGTTTTTATCAATTATAAGAGTTCACTCTATTTTTGTAACCAAAAACAATATTAGATTTATTGTAGATGTTTGTAATGTCAAAAAATAATATGATTCTTGATTTAGTAAATACTAATTATATTATATTGGTTAACACTCAGAACATAATTACAGTTGATTATGAGGGTATTACTATGGAGGCATGCCAAGGGAGGTTGAAGGAGTGAAGGTTAGAGATGAATGTGAGGTATGTTTGGATGGATGAGTACAACAATGTAATGGGAATAAAGAAAAGATATAGTATGAAGTTACTTTGAGGACTATATGTATATTAATAACATAATGAAAGAGGCCATTTAACGGAAAATGGTCAAACATTGTAACAGACACATCATGAACAAGTTGGACCAATTGGACTATAACATGTCACATATATAATATGATAGACAATTTTATTTTTAATTATAGTCCAAGTGGAACTACCAAGGTAGGGTGCTCCACTATGGGGTGTTCTCCCCTCTTATTGTGTTCATCATTGCAGAAACTTTAACCAATTTTCTTTTAATATTTGTTTGTTATTCTAAAATATGAAAATGGTTTTGCTGATTTTTCATTTCAAGGATATTTTTCCATGCAATTGCATTATTTTCTTCTTCATTGCACAATAGTTCATTTGGTAGTTATGTATTTCACAATTCTGTACTCCATATATGTATGTGTATATGCATACATATGCACACATATATGTATGTGCATATGTATGCACATATATATCTATGTGCATACATATGTACATAAATTTCTATGTGCATACGTATGTACATGTATGTCTATGTTAATACGTATGTACATATATATCTATGTGCATACGTATGTACATATATATGTATGTGCATATATATGTATATATAAATGTATCTACATACATACATGCATATATATATATATATAAACATATGTATATACCATGTGCATATATATACATATATATATATAGATAAATAGATATATAGATACATATATTGATAGATAGATTGAAAGTTATATAGTGAAACATAGAAAAAATGAGGTTAGGGTTCAAACACATAGGATTTATACTAAATTTTGAATGTTTCACCAAACTTACTATAAATAAAAAGGGTAAAATGAGTGTAATGAACCCACCTATTCTTCTATTCCATTTAGGAAATGAGATCCATCAAGTCAAAATCTACTTTCAACCCTTAGGTGAGTGAATTCTTTAAGGAATCTTGCAATTTTCCTTTTTGTGTTAGGACGGGGGTATAGGTCGAACAACACTTTAGGGAGAAATATTAAATTACAAATCAACTCCAAAATGTGATCTAAAACTTGGATTTAGTAGATTAAACATAAAATTGATGGAACCTACAAAGCTTCTGGTAGATCTAGAAGGGATAAATGTTATGTATACCTCTCACAAAATGGTGTTTTTAGAAGTTTTCCTGGGACTCATTCGCCCTATGGAAAATGGTTCCTAGGTAGGGCTCTTCAAAATCAATTTATGGGTTCTCTGCTCCTATGTCTGCACTCCCAAATTCCTATTTTTCACCATCAGATAGTTGAAAATAAATCCGGGATCTGAGTTTCTGTGAGATAACAACAAAGGTGACAACTTTGACAACTTTGCAATTTTGCACTTTTGCACTTTTGAAATCTTCAACTTTTCTTCATCTTGCAAATTTGCAACACACCAAGAGAGGGGGAAAAATGTTTGTTTTTTGTGAATGGGGGTTTGCCTTGGTCAAACCCCATTTTGGTAATTAAATCTTGAAATGAAATGAAATAACATGAAAGGAATGATGAATGAACAACTCTATGTCACAACTCACCAAACCCTTGAATGAACTTTGGAATGTAGATCTGTAACTTGCATGAAATGGCTTCAATATTGGATGTAGATCTTGATCTTGAAACTTAATTTTTAAAAATTCCTTGAATGCTTGAATGGATCTTGAACACTACATCAACATATTATCTCCAATAACTTGCATGATGCAAGAAGACTTTGACATGGAAATTGGATATTGATTATTGCAATAATTCTTCACTAAATTTTCCTTTGAATGCCTTGAAATGCTCTAACTTGATCTCATGAAAGTATTCTCATCAACATGCCCATAAAAATTGATAGGTGAAACATAGTGAAATGACCTTATATTTATAGATATGTAACATTAATTTCTTGAAATTCAAATAACACAAGCCGACATATGAATATAGATTTGAAATCATTAAAATACCACCAAAAACATAATTTAAATTTAGGTCCTAGGTCTAAGTGAGGACCCATTCGCCCATGGGCGAATGGGTCCTAGGTCACTTACCTAGGACACACATTGCTCAATGATAAGTGTTATGTTGTGGCATTAAAGCAAGTCGGGTTTCTTCTTCGAAAAATGTGATTAATTAGGCTTGAATTTGAATTAAAGGGGCCAATTAAGGAAAATTAACCTCAATTAATTAATTAATCCCTAAATAAGTATGAAAATATAAATAAATGCACTCTACAACAGCACATTAAGGCACAATTAAGTCCATTTTAATTAATAGGGCCCTATACTTGATGTGAATATGTACAATAGATATTACAACACTAAATTAAGGCATAATTAAGTTCTTTTTTAATATTAATTCCCAAATTAAGTGTGAAAAAGGGATACTTTTTTCCTACACTAAATTTATCCCCCACTTTAGTGAGAAAGTGACCCCTATTGGTGTAATTAATTATTTAATTACACTTACATAAGTTTACTTAGGAATTTAATTATATTCTTAGGTATCATTTACTAGGTGATAGATTCACATGTTTGCTTAGGATATAAGATTCCTTCTAGAAGGATGAGTTGTCTTTTCTAGAAGTTTTATCTTATCTAGCATCATTTCCTATGTATCTAGTTAGTTTTCACATGCCATAAGATTATGACACATGTCAACATCATATTACAAACTACATCTCAACCTTGCCTATATAAGCAAGGCTTCATATGTACTTTGCCATATTCAATCATATGTACTTTGCCATATTCAATTTGTCATTCTTGCATCTTAATGATAGCATGATATTTCTGCCATTTCTCTCTTGTGGAAGTTATTTTGTCTTGCAAGTGATCTGGGGTGTTTGAGGAGTTCACCATAAACTCCTAAATGGTTTCAAATTTTTAGTGTTGTATACTTCTTCCTAGATCGAACAGACCAATCTTGGCATGAAATTTTTGTTGGGTGTGAGTTGATGTCTTGAGAGTCTCGCCATTGAATCCAAGACATTAGAGAAAGTCAAGATCAAATTTTATTTCATCAAAATTTGACATATTTTTTCAAATCTACAAGGGTTTCATCCAACCATTTTTATTGGAGCCATTTTCATTTTTGCTTCAGAAATCTAGCTTCCACTCATTTGTGAGAAAAATTATTTATGGGTTTTGTAGCCGAGGTCGAAATCTCAACTAGGTATCTTTTAGATTTTGTATATCTTGCAAAGATATGGAGAAAATTGTTTTACAAAAAGCGTTGCGTGTCATTTTTCTCCTGGCTAAAGGTTAAAAAAATTCATTTTTCATCTTCTGCTTGCTGGATCAAAAAACAATTTCTAGGCTTTGTTCTTAGCTTCAAAATATTTCTATATTTTTGTTATTTTCTACAAACAGTGAGTATATTTTTCAAAAATCAAATCAAAAGTAAACTTTTTTTGCTAGAAAACTTGTTTTCTGCAGAGGCTAAATTCAACTTTTTTTGAAAAAATCATAACTTTTGGCCACGATGTCTGCTTTTGGCAAATGAGATATCAACAAAAAACTAGTTTCGAGCACTTCACAGTGGTGCAAACCATTTTTTTAGATTTTGTTATCTACACAAATTTAATATTATTTTTCATCATGGAGGCAGATGTGAACATTCATCAGTGCATACACTATTTTCTTTTTTGTCTACATTAGGTTTGCATTTTCTCTGCACTTCATTTCAATTCCTTATCATTTGTCAATCAACTATTGCTTCATATATTTCTTGAGTTGTTCCAACTTGCGAGTTTTCCAGTGTTCCTTTGCATCGGGTCTTTTGTTGCTTTTCATGATTCTAACTTGAGTCCTTGAGTGACTCTAATATGGTTTCTAGCAAGAAAAAGTATCTTTCCTCGCTTTCCAAATTAAGGATTCCAATGTTACTCCATAGTGTACTTCCATTCTCTTGCGACAGATTATCTCATTATGGGGGGGGTTGAATGTTCTCTCTTTTCATCCTTTGTGTGGATGGAAATTTATTGGATTTGTGATGGATATCATTATTGTATCTCTCTTTTGGGGAGGATTTTTGTCCCACTGAGTTTTCTCCTTTTCTTCATTTGTGATAGATTTCATTTGCATTTGTACACAGGTACCTAACATGGCCTCATAGCTGGGACCCATCATTGCATCTTTGCATCATTTGCATAATAATTTTCTTCCTAAGTTGTGGTTATGGGGGGTGTTTCTTTAATTAATTATTTAATTACACTTACATAAGTTTACTTAGGCATTTAATTATATTCCTAGGTATCATTTACTAGGTGATAGACTCACATGTTTGATTAGGATATAAGATTCCTTCTATAAGGATGAGTTGTCTTTTCTAGAAGTCTTATCTTATCTAGCATCATTTCCTAGACCTAGTTAGTTGTCACATGTCATAAGATTATAACACATGTCAACATCATATTACATACTACATCTCAACCTTGCCTATATAAGCAAGGCTTCATTGTACTTTGCCATATTCAATTTGGAATTCTTGCATCTTAATGATAGTATAATATTTCTTCCATTTCTCTCTTGTGGAAGTTATTTTGTCTTGCAGGTGATTCTGGGGTGTTTGAGGAGTTCACCATAAAGTCCTACATATGTCAAACTCACACTAAGGTGTACATTCAAGACACATGTATGCAACAATGACAAATATACACAATCATCCAACATCAAAGACCTAAAAGAAAGGGAGGAAGATCAAGCTTCGACTATCCAATGTGATGTGGAACACATCTCAGTTGTTTTTATAGGGAAAGAGGGTGGATCAAGCCTTAACTTTCCAACACAATGTGGAACATGTCTTATTTGTTTGTCTAGGAATGTTCACAAGTAGAACTTGATGTCCACTATGCAAACGATGTGTGTGCTCACTCAGCTTAATGGAACCTCAAACCATCCAATAGGTGAGCCCCCAAGAAAGTGCCTTAGTGAGAAAGTCATTCTAGGTCTATAGGTTCTCACTGTACTAACCATACCAAATTTATCCCTCTGATAACTCTGATAGGGTGCCACAAAACAAAACTAGAACTTTGGGCTTCACAAGGTTAATAGGCTGTATTATGCTAAACACTTATGAACAAGGATGTAGGTAAAAATTTTCTCAAAGGTATTTTTCTTAATTTGTGTAAGGTCTCTTCTTAGGGATCATCATGCCTAATGTCTCCAAGAGAGGACAAGTCAAGAGTAAAAGATTTACTACTTAGGGAATTCAATGCGTAGCATCACCACTAAGAGGAAAGTTGCATGCTAAGAAATATCACGCTCTCAGAGGACATCAAACCCAATGAAACCACCAAGAAAAGGACACATCACAAGAAGAAAGAAAACTGCACAAAGAAGTGTGAGGATGTCGAAAATATTGCGAATGTATGCCCCCACTTTAAATAAATTGCTACACCATTGTTGTGAGCAATTGCTTTAAAGTAGCCAATGAGAGAAGACATGAGAGATTATTCAGAAAGACCTATGCCAAGTCATATGTTCCCAAATGAAGCTACGTCATGATAAGGAGAGGAAAGGGTTGCACCAAAAAACACATAAGGGATCTATAGATTCAAGGTCAGTATATCTTTGCTACAATGTTGTTATAGAGCTTGGAAACATCATCATTCCCCAAATACTTGCATAACAAGAAGAATGATGCATAGAGAGTGAAAGAAAAGAAAAATATTTTGGGTCAACATGGAAGAGACCTAAATGTCTCGATGCCTTGCATCATCCCTAATAGGAAAACACAAGACCGGTGAAAAGATATTTTTTTACGACATATAGAAGAATGTAGGTACAAATAGAGGAATGCACATGAAGAAAGATACATCAGAAAAAATAATACAGGGGATCATATTATGCACATGAAATCACACAAAGAACATGAAAATAACATAAAATACTAGTAAGGCACATGTGAGTCAACCTATAGCAGATCATCTGCATCCCAATCTTGTTCAGTATAGGGGAAGGCAAAAAAATAGCCAAAGGGACAACATCAAGTGTCGAACTAGGACAAGGCTATCTAACCCCTTACCCCCAAGGGAAAAAGGTGAGCCAAAAATGGATGATGGTATGCTACTCCTTGCGAAAGGAAAATATGATTGCATAAAGCCAAGTTTATACCCTCATGCATGGTAGTGAATATGTTATGATACTACAACTACCACATGACAAGGAGAAGCAACTAATGTTATTGATTATGATGAGTAGGCAAAGTATCAACTTGTTGCCTATCTAATGAGATATTCCCACATGTAGTATCTATCAATTCAATATGCACCAAAGTTAAAGTTGTCTTGGAAGAATCTTTTGTAAGAGTGATGATATTGAGTTATGGCTTTTTTTATGCTTTTGTTTCTTTCAAAGGACAATAACCAATACCATTAGTGGTTTCTTGTGTATTAAGCTCTATAGAGATGCGGATACCTTTTTCTCTAGAACCACACCCTTCTCCACTATAACCAAGTTGTTTCAAAATTTTAAAACTTCTTCAATAAAGCTTTTTCAACTCTTTTAGATTTGGTGGTTGTTCGTAATCAACTTCATCAAAATTTGTTGTGTAATTTGTTTCTTCTCTTGAAGTGGTTGAAGTGGAATATTTTTATGGTTTTTTTGAATTTTTTGTTGACATTACCACTTTTTCTTTTCCCTTTTTAGACTCTTTTGTTGTGATCTTGTATTTTCTCATGAATGTAGGTGTGAAATCCAAGGAACCCTAATCATCTTCTAGTAACTTAGTGACTTCTTCAATATGTTATTTTTTTCTTTCTCTTGCATCCATTCCACTTGTGTAGTTGGTGTCAATGTTTTCAAAGGATTTTCCTTGTCTTTCTCAATGTTCAAACAACTTTTTGGTTTAGATTCAGCCTCGATTGTATACACTTTGTTATTGTAGACATACTTCATTTTATAATGAAGAGTAGAAGGCACCCCATTCATTACATGAATCTAAGGTCTACCCAAAAGAAGATTATATATTATTGGGAATGACATGGATAGTAGTTTGAAATGTGACATTTCCAATTATAATGGGAAATGTTATCACACCAAGCGATTATTTTCCTATGTTATCAAAACCACGAATAGATAAAGATTCAGATTCAATCTTAGTATTATCCACTCCAAGCTTATCCAAGAGGCTTACACTACACACATTAAGGGTTGATTCATTTTCAATAAGGGGTCTCTTTATCCCCTTCCTATTAATAATAGGTACTATCATGAAAGCTTCATTTTGTTTATACACATCCAAAGGAGGTAGCTCACTTTGGTGGAAAACAATGTTAGCATTCATTCCTTGAATCATGGTTGTTATGTCATTCGGTTTCACATTAGGAGGGATAGGAACTTGTTGTAAAGCACTTTGAATCATGTTATTATAATGAGGAGAGGCTTGAATAATATCCCATAAGGATATCTTAGCAGGAGTATTCTTAAGTTGTTCAACAAGATCATACTCCTTTCCACTTTGTAACGGCAAATGAGGAGCACTAGGAAAGATAGGTTGAGGCAATGGTAATAAAGTGGGAGTGGTTTGTGGATGCCTATTGTTCCTTTTATTGTATGTGTGAGCAATGGTATTGTAACTCAGTTGTTGCGAAACATTGTGTTTAGGTGGTCTTAGGATAGGCATAGGTTTATTTTGAACTTGTGGCTATTGTGAGGGTGGATAGAGGATATGTTGAGGCTTAGGTGGTCCAATAATTAAAATATTTGTAGGAGGTATAAGAATTAGAGGACTCGAGGGAGTTCTAATTTTCATAACCTCAACAAACTTATCCTTATTTTCATGATCTATCTTAGTGAATGGAAGTCTAATGTCACTTCATCATCTTCATCTAAGGAAGCCACATTACTATTGTTTGAAAGACATGTGTCAATGTTTTCATTTTCTTGCACCATGATATCTTCCCTAGGAGAGTGTTTAGGAGAGCAAAAAACTAGATGTTCATAACTTTCAATGGTTGGTTTTTCTAAAAAAAAATCATCACAGGTAGGGGAGTCATCAATGGTTGGATTTTCTTGCTTATCAATGATGGAATTCTCTTGTTTCAAATCATTCTCACAAATAGGAAAAGTGGTATTAGGGGATGTTTCAATGGTCTCATCCTTGTATATCCAACAATTTATTCCCAAGTGGGAGAGGTAGGGGAAGAGAAAGAAATCAGATTCTTATAACTCTTATTGAATGGATCTTTTAACACCAAAATATCTTCTTCACAAATAGGAAAGATATTGGGAGAAGACCGAATTTTATTGTCATGATTATCCACTATTGTATTCTCTTTCACTAAAGCATTCTAATAAGTTGGAGGGATGAACTTTTTCCTAGCATGCTTAAAAAGGTAAGATACTAACATTGTGTGTCCAAAAAGTACTTTTAGCCATCTTATGCAATGTTTCAAGAATGTAAACATTATGTACCCAAAAGTGAAAAGCACTTTTATCCAACTTATGCAAAGCTTCAAGAATGTAAACATTGTGTATCCAAAAGTGAAAATTACTTTTATCCAACTTATGCAAAGCTTCAAGAATGTAATCATTGTGTATCCAAAAGTGAAAAGTACTTTTATCCAACTTATGTAAAGCTTCAAAATTGTAAACATTGTGTATCCAAAAATGAAAAGTACTTTTATCCATATTATGAAAAACTTCAAGAATGTAAACATTTTCAAATATGATTATTTTTACTACTAAAATAATTTGGGAATGATTTAAAAATGACTACACTAAATGGATGTTTAGACCTAGATGCATAAAACAAAAATTCTTGAAACTTTCCAAACTGATACTATAGGTTACCAGTAGGCCTAGGAAGTGCAAAAAACCACAAAAAAGCTTAGAAAAGATGGTTTTTGTAGGCCATGAAGGACCTATTCACCCAAGGGAAAATTGGTCCCTATACAAGTTTTTTAAAAATGAAAAATGCAATTTTTGAGTGATTATGTGTTCTCTTTTTCAAGTTTCAAACTGGTATTTTTGTAACAGAATTTTCCAGAATTTGATGAACTATATGACACTTTTTGAAATGCAATTTGGTCTCAATTTTTGAATGTGAATGATTGAAAATACACTAATATACAAGTACTATGCAAAATTAGTCTTACACTATGCAATTTTTGTTGAATTTTTAGATTTAGAGTGAATGCAAAATGCAAGTTTACACCTAAAATGCAATGCAACTTTATGCCCAATGTAGAAACCCTAAATGAAATGAATTAATGTAAATCCTAGATCTAGAGTTTAAATGCACTCTAAATTATAAATTAGAATGTTCAAAAGTCAAATTCACCAAAATGAAACAAAGAAAAATAGGTTAAGGTTCAAACACATAGGATTTATACTAAATTTTAAATATTTCACCAAACTGAATATAAATAAAAAGGGGAAAATGAGTGTAATGAACTCACTTATTCTTCTATTTCATTCAAGAAATGAGATCCCTCAAGTAAAAATCCACTTTCAACCCTTAGGTGAGTGAATTCTTTAAGGAATCATGCAATTTCCCTTTTTGTGTTAGGACAAGGGTATAGGTCAAACAACACTTTGGGGAGAAAGATTAAAAATAGAAAATCAACTCCAAAATTCAATATAAAACTTGGATTTAGTATATTAAACATAAAACTGATGGAACCTACAAAGGTTCTAGTAGATCTGGAAGGGATAAATGTTGTGTACCTCTCACAAAATGGCATTTTTAGAAGTTATCCTAGGACTCATTTTCCCTATGGCGAATGGGTCCTGGGTAGGGCTCTTCAAAATCAATTTTTGGATTCTCTGCTCTTGCATCTGCACTCCCAAATTCCCAATTTTCACTGTTAGATAGTTGGAAATAAATTTGGGATTTGAGTTTCTATGAGATAGCAACAAAGGTGACAACTTTGACAACTTTGCAATTTTTCACTTTTGAGATCTTCAACTTTTCTTCATCCTACAAATCTGCAACATACAAAGAGAGGAGAAAAAAAAAATTGGTGAATGGGGGTTTTCCTTGGTCAAACCCTATTTTGGTAATTATACCTTGAAATGAAATTAAATAGCATGACCGAAATGATGAATGAACAACTCTATGTCACAACTCACCAAACCCTCAAATGAACCCTAGAATGTAGATTTATAACTTGCATGAAATGGCTTCAATGGATGTGGATCTTGATCTTGAAACTTGATTTGTAACAATGCCTTTAATGCTTAAATGGATCTTGAACACTACATCAACATATTAGCTCCAATAACATGCATGATCCAAGAAGACTTTGACATGACAATTGGATATTGATTGCTGCAATAATTTTTCACTAAATCTTCCATTGAATTCCTTGAAATGCTCTAACTTGATCTCATGAAAATCTTCTCATCAACTTGCTCATAAAGTTTCTAGGTGAAACATAGTGAAATGACCTTCTATTTATAGGTATGTAACATTAATTTTTTGAAATTCAAATAGCACAAGCAAACATATGAATATAGATTTTAAATCATTAAAATGTCACCAAAAACATAATTTAAATTTAGGTCCTAGGTCTAAGTGAGGACCCATTCCCCCATGGGTGAATTGCTCTTAGGTCACTTACCTAGGACACACATTGCTCAATGATAAGTGTTATGTTATGGAATTAATCAATGTCGAGTTTCCTCTTTGGAAAATATGATTAATTAGGCTTGGATTTGAATTGAAGGGGCCAATTAAGGTAAATTAACCTCAATTAATTAATGAAGCCCTAAATAAGTGTGAAAATGTAAATAAATACACTCTGCAACACCACATTAAGGCACAATTAAGTCCATTTTAATTAATATGGCCCTAAACTTAATGTGAATATGTAAAATTCATTTTAGTAAGTTGTTATTTTTAGAAAAAAAATGAAAAAGAGACATGAAAAGTCCTCCCTTCCAAAAATTTCTTGTCCTCAAGAAATTGCAATATTGATGCTCCAAAATCACGATACCCAAAATAACCAAACATTGCATACTGCAAAACAGATTGTGATCCTATGCTTATGAGTCATACTTTCCTCTCAAACATCTTGATAATTTCATGAAGAATGTAGTTGTGCTATAATTTTATATATATTAATTTCAATGCACAACCTCTTACTCCATATTACCTAATGTTTTATAGTGCTCCTTCCAATTTTTTCAACCAATAACCTCCTCCTTTCAACTCCTTCCTAGAGTTGTGTATGTGCACTGTCCCCAAGAAAACTATACAAAAATCTCTTGCAATCATTATCAAAGACATAAATCTATTTTAGGAAGCCTAGAGGATGGTTACAACAAAAAATACATCCTTCAAAATAGTGGATACCAATATTGGAAACAATTTCCTTCATTACCTTGGAATCATGGAGATACTTCCTGGAGGATATATCACAAACTTCTACCAATCTTGCCTTTGTTTGAAAGATGCTTGATAAAACTTTATGATATGATTTGGAACAGTAATGAAACATATGAAGAACATAAAATTTCATCACATAACAACATTCCAAACTCCATGAAACTTTGAATATTGATATTGCAACACAAAGACCCTTCTTACAAAAGACTAATATGTACTTTTTGAATCCTTCCACAAGCACAATCTGATCTTCATATAAAATTTTCAACATGAAACTAGAAAAAAAATTTATGACATGCTTGATAGCTTCCTCCTTGAGACACTTCCAAAACAATCTCCCATTGCAATACAAATAGTGTCTTGGATTTCTAGCTAGAAATGCACTATCATTTGGCAACTTGAATATAATACTTTTGAAACATTTGCTCATTTTATGGGTCTAATTCTTGTTGTTATATTGGGATGATTATAATAGCCTTTACAATTTATACCACATCCAATACATCTTTTAAAAAAATATCTTTCAATATCCTTAACATTGCTAAGATATATAACATGAAAATGCATAATCAAAGACCCAAACATTACTGTTGAATATCCAGAATAATAGTGTTGGAAGCAATTTTGGTTAAGCTCTAGATTTTTGTTCTGGTTGTTGGTACACAAAACACTTATCTATAGCTTGACATTATTACCCATATCACATAGCTTTCCTATCTCTCTTCTCCTTTTCATCACTTAGGCTATCATAGATATATGTAGGCATTGCTTCCATTATCAATTGGGTCAGCCTAAATAAGAGAATACTTAAAATACAAAAGATCTTGTCAACTTAGCACAAAGTTTCTTTTGACATACAAAACAAAATGTGTTATCCACAAGTTAGGTAGGCCTGGACCTAAAGAGAAACACACACACAAAAGATACACCTTTTTGGCCAAAAGAATACCAAAGCCTTGTCAGCAGAGTAGACCAACTGGATCACAAAAATATGATGAAAATACTTGTAGCTGACACACCTGATCAACATATTGAGATTCTTCTTACTGTAAAGATTTCCAAATTAGGGTATAGATAGTTACCAACTAATGTTGGAATCAATAACAACCAAAGCAGAGGGCACCTTCTTCATTCTTCCAACAATCTCCCCCTTTGTCATTGATGGAAACATGTGCCAAAAATGAAATTTTCCTCAAAATAAAAAGTATGCACAACTTCACCTAACATATGTACAAAAACAGTCATTTTATCTTTTTCTTTTCTTCTCCCCCTTTGAAATCAAGGACAAAGGATAGGGAAACACTTCAAATTCAGCTATTAGGGGCACCTTTTAATTCTTTGAGAATTACCTCCCAAGTAGGCTTTCCATCATCCTAGACACATTTTTCCTGGGAAAGAGTTTTATGTAGAGATTCTATTTCTGCTAGGAATTATTCTCCTTCTTCTAGAGTGGATGGAGCAACATTCATTTTCTCAAGTTTTTCAGCCTCCATTAGAGAATGTGATACAATAATATGTCTGTACATGACCATATTTCCAAGATGGGCATATCGCCGCATAAGATCTTCCTTCTGCCTTTGTAGGATGAAGAACTTATCTTTTAAATCTGCAATAGAAATACATTTGGCATAGCTTCTATCACCAGCACTCTTATAATCTTTGGAGGTATTAGCAAGTTGAGTCTCAATTGGGTCCATTATATCCTTGATACCTTGAGTGGCTTCTGACCATTTCATGCAGTAAATAAATAGTAGTTGGGCTTCTTCATCACAATCTCTTACCTCTTTTAGAGTTTCCAAATCTTTGTCACATGCAATAGTACACTTATCTTGCAAAAACAACAACCTTTTCTCAAGTAAGTTCAGCTCTACTTCTTTTGTGGTTTGCACCTTAAGATTGGATGAGTATTCTTTAACAAAATCAACAATAAACTTCAGATTTTCAATTAGAGCTAGAGAGTTGTCTAGAGTAGCACCGGGGGTTGTCTCTTGTAGAGTTTTGATAGCCTCATTTATCAACTCATTGCATCTTTGATATGAATTTGAACCCTCTTGCGTGACAGAGCTGATGAAAGTGTTGCATAGCCTCATTTTATCACTAGGTCTGATTTTTGTAAATCCACAAAACTTGGATGAGATGGCAGTTTGAATAGCTGAGGTGGAAGCGCAGGTTGGATTATAGCTTGTCTAGAGAGAATACCTTTAAGCGTATTTACAGATGATTCTCCAGATTGCTTTGATGATTCAGGGCCTTTGAGAATTTTACCTTCAATTAGAATGACTTCCTTATCTTCTTCTTCCTTATTTTCTTCTTCTTTTTCTTTTTCACTTTCATCACCAGATGGCTTCCTATTTTATTTCTTTCTTTTTTCTTCATCATCCTTATCTTTATCACTTTCTTTTTCTTTATTTCCTTCATTTGTATCTTTTTTTCCCCTTCTTTATTCCTAGAGGGTTCTTGTTGTTCTTGTCTATTTTCACCAAATTGATCCTTATGATGATCATCAAACCTCTTACTGGTAGTTTCATCTGTGTCCATTTGAGGGGTAGGATTTCCAGAGCACCAAGTGTCTCATCAATAGTTTCCAAAATAGGATCGTCCATTACTTATGTAACTATAGCATGTTCCTTAGTCTGAGCAATGTGAGATGAATAACTGGTTCTTGTTCCATAGCTCCTTGATAATTGCTTAATTACATCATGAGTTTATTGCCTTACTTTCTCAACATACTCAACTTCCTTAGTCATCAACATGTTGACCCTTTGCTTAACTCTAAACATTGTAGAACATTCATTTAACATATTTGCAGCTTCTATTTCTGACTGAGTAGAACTAACAGATTTTACAGCTTCTCTTCTCATCTTGTCTTTTATTTTTAGAGCTTCTTTCCTTCTAAGTACTAACTCATTCCACACATTTTCAATGACTTTTGACTATATGGAGTCCATGTTTATGTTACAAATAACTATGTATTGAGAAAAAGCATTTAAGATGGTTTTTTTTTCCTTCATTGTCAACCTCATCATATAACTCAATAGTGGTCATGAGTTCATTATCAATCATGTGATTCACTAAAGTTCTGAGAACCAAGGGTGGATGATTTCTTACCAAAGGAGAACCGAGCATGGTCTCCACAGGGTCAGTTGTGCCTTCTTCATTCTTCTTTGCATGCACATGAATTTAGTAGGAATCTTCCTCATTTTTTGTCTCCTCATCAATGGATATCTCTACACTAGTTTTGACTCCTTCACCAAAAGTACTACTTCTCTTGTTTCTCTTCAGTTGATGCTCCTCTTCAAGACCAAGCTCAATTTATTCTTCAACAACATCACTTATATTCTTTTTTGTATAAGCCCTTTCTTTCACTCTTCTTCTTCTTCCTCCTAAAGCTGTAGATAGTGTAGTAGTAGATATGTCCTTTTTCTTGGATGCCCTAGTGCTAAGGCCAGTAGGAGTAGTAGTATCAACATATGAAGGGATACTTTTTTCTTTCCTTTTTCCTTTCACAACATTAGTTGTACTAGGTGTTGGTGTAGCACTAGAGGATATCCTTTTTATTTTTTGGGTCTAGCGGGTAGATCTACAGATTTAGCTTTCCTTTCATCAAGTACCTCCTTCAATAGATCTATCTCATCCTTAGTGTATATTACATCTTGGAAGAAAGCTTCAACTTTCATTCTTCATTTAGATGCAAAAGCTTCTACGTGAATTTCAGTAGATTTCTCTGAATATGTACCTAATCTAGGTAGAGAGGGGTGCTTAGGACTAGCCAACATAATCTCAATGTATCCTTCTGCCAGATTCTCTTCAATTTCATTCTGCAATGGTTCAATCCAACAAATTTTAGGTTCTACTACCTCAATGATGCATTCATTAGAAGACACAATAAATGTTATTTCCTTTTCATACTTTTTCACCATTCTTCTTGGAATCTTTTCTCTTTCTATCATTTCATTCTGAAAAACTACAAAGAAGGTAGTTAGGGCATTGTTTTGTGCCCTAAAGTCTCCTAGAATACGCAGATAATCACTGATCTGATGAGCAACTGGCATGGTGTTATCCCATATTATATTCTTCCTTCCAGGTAGCTCCTTTAGAAAATAAAATAACAAGCAGACAACAAGAGTGCCAAATTTAAATACATGTCTCTTTGCCTTTGTCATACTCAAAATTTCCACAAGTTGCACTCTCAACAACTCACAAAGAACAAAGTCCTTTCCATTTAACACCATTTCATAAGTTGTGTGAATTATCATGGCCGAAATAGAGTTCACCCTATTTGTGAAGTAAACTTTTTGTCCAATCATAATGGCCACATATTTGATGACAGGGTTTGTAATAGATTTTGTGGTTAGGGCTCTTTCGTCAAACTTAGCCCCAGTTAACCTTATGACCTCATCATTTTTCACTGCTTTGAGAACTGGAATGGTACAAGTGTCATAGAGACTAGTAACTACATGAATTGTCTCTTTATTGATTATTCCTATTTTATTTACCCACACAAGATTGTGGTGAATCCTACTTAGGGCCTTCTTGACAAATTTTGCATCACTTTCACTGGAAAAGTTCATAAACCAATTCCAAACACTCAACTCCATCCAAACAAAGTTTTCATACTCTATCTTAATTAATAAATCATCAGTCAACTCATCATCCCATAAATCTTTCAGCTCCTATCGATTGAATTATTTGATCTTCCCATGAATATATAGTCTAGGGTCTTCAATGGGTAGTAAATTACTCAGAATGTGTGAGAATGCACCCATTGGATCATTTCCGTACACCTTCCATGAACATCTTATGAACTTTGGTTGGGTCCTCTCAGAAATTTCCACAATAGTAGGAGTGGTCATATTTCTCATAACACTCTTGAATGATTTTAACAAAATGCTTCTTCAATTTGAAAAACACAGAATTCAAATAGCAGAGAATACCTTTCAGCTCACCAAGAACTAGGGTTTCATGGTATAGTACTCAAAGTCACTTCTTTCTTGCTTCAACTTGTACTGCTTCACTTAACTTTTGTGCAAATGTGCTTTTCTTTAACTTAGGAGCTTGCTTTATTATTTATCATTTTTCCCTAATTTTGCATTTATTACTTTTCCACTTTAAAGTTGTTAACCACTTTTTTGCATACACTGTAGACCATGAAATAGAGCTTTGCAATTTTCTTGATTTGCTTGATTTCTGCTAGAATTTTCTTCAACACCATCAAAATAGAGATTCATATCAGTTGTCTTTGTGTCATCACAAGACACCTCATAAATTGGGGGCTTGATGGATTTTTTTGTGACTGCTCCCCCTAAAACCATTACTGGATTCAGTTCATAGGAGGGGTATCTATATCGGATGCAGATACAGGATCATTTGTTTTATCGTTATCCTCTGGTTCTACTTTCTTTTTCCAAATCCTTGTCATTTATTTTCGTACTTCATCAGGATTTACCTTGTTCATGGATTTGTTCTTTTGTTCCAGATTTGGTTTCTTCCCAACTTTGCTCTTACAAAATTTTGAGATATGTCTAGATTTGTTGCAAGAGTGACACACAACATATCTTTGATCAAGAGGGTTTGTATTCATCCTTATCCTACACTGATTAGCCTTATGTGCAAAAGTATTGCTTGTGTAACAATAGCCTTGAAAAGAATGAAATCTTCTTCCGGTATTAAATTTGTTTATCATAATATTTTACATTTGATAGAATTACGTCCAAACTTGTTGCAAACATAGCATTGTTCACCAAAGAATCCAACATTTTGTCTTATTCTATTTTGGTTCATCATACTTCTATGCTCTATTGCTTTGTGTTTGAATATATTGCATGAGTAACAAAAGCCATTAAAAGATGGATACCTTTGAGCATTAGGTTGTTGAATGGGGATCCTTCCGGTATTGATCCTCCAATCCTTTCTTTGATAAGCATTCCTTTGGGGTTTCCTTTGATTTTCCACTTTGTTGTAGATCGGTTCGGTCTTTGAGCTTTGTCCTTCTTCAACTCCTAGACCACTTTTATCCTTTGCAGACTTCTGAGATGAAATTAATCATCAAGCTTTGTAGAACTTGTCTTGAATATTTCTTCGTGTGCTTTCGCTTTTTCCAGATCAGCTCTTAGGGTTATCACTTCTTGTTCAAGCTTCGTGCATTCATTAACTTTAATCTAGATCTCAACTTTTTGACATTCCTCAATTTGATTTCTCTATTCTATTTCCACTTTCAATTCGGTAATATCTTCATTGGCCATTTTCAACTGATCACTGACTTCTCTATGTCTATCTTTGAATTTTTTGATCTACTCTCTCATCTTTCTGATACAATCATTTGCTTCCTTCAAATTTCCTTTCAGGGTTTCTTTCTCATCCTTTCTTTTGCTCAATTCCTTGAGGGCAACATTGATCTCTTCAGATACATAGTTTTCTTTTGGAGGACCAGAAAGATATTTGCTAGCCATGGTTTTAATTTCCATGACCTTCCTTAAGCTATTAGGCTTCTTCCAAGGAACCAAGCTCTGATACCAATTGTTGAATATCCAAAATAATAGTGCTAGAAGCAATTTCGGTTAAGCTCTATATTTTTGTTTTGGTTTCCGATACACAAAACACTTATCTATAGCTTTGCATTATTACCCTTGTCACATAGCTTTCCTATCTCTCTTCTCCTTTTCATCGCTTAGGCCATCATAGATATATGCAGGCATTGCTTCCATTATCAATTGGGTTAGCCTAAATAGGGGAACACTTAGAATACAAAAGATCTTGTTGGCTTAGCATAGAGTTTCTTATGACATACAGAACAAAATGTGTTATCCACAAGTTAGGTTGGCCCAGACCTAAAGAGAAACACCCACACAGAAGATACACCTTGTCGGACAAAAGAGTACTAAAGTCTTGTCAATAGAGTAGACCAAGCAGATCACAAAAATATGTTGAAAACACCTATAGTTGACACACCTGATCAACATATTAAGATTCTTCTTACTGCAAAGATTTATGGATCAAGATATAGATAGTTACCAACCAATGTTGGCATCAATGACAACCAAAACAAAGGGAACCTTCTTCATTCTTCCAACAACTACCTCAAGCTATGAGTAGATTTTTCAACCTCTTGGATTGGACTTGTAGTGTAGGAAAAAGTATCCCCTTTCACACTTAATTTGGGAATAATTAATAATAAAATGAGATTAATTATTCCTTGATTTAGTGTTGTAATATGTTTTTCATATTCACATTAAGTTTAGGGCCCTTTTAAATTAAATGGACTTAATTGAGCCTTATTTTTGGTGTTGTAAGGTGTACCTTTACACTTTCACACTAGTCTAGGGATTTATTAATTAATTGAGGTTAATATGCCTTAATTGTCCCCTTTAATTCAAATCCAAGCCTAATTAAATGTAAATTCCAAGGGATAAAACCCAGCATTCATAAATTCCATTTCACAACACTTGACTTTGGAAGATGTGTGTCATAGGTAAGTGACCTAGGACCCATTCGCCATAGGGTGAATGGGTCCTCACTTAGATCTAGGACCCTATTTTTACATAATGTTTAACATTGATCGATGTGTGTCCTAGGTAAGTGGCCTAGGACCCATTCACCCTATGGCGAATGGGTCCTCATTTAGACCTAGGAACCCCCTTAAAAATATGTTTTTGGCGATATTTTAATGATTTCAAATCCATAATTCAATGTTGGCTTGTGATATTTGAATTTTGGGAAATAATGTTAAGATAGGTATAAATACAAGGTTATTTCACTATGTTTCATTCTAAGAATCTAAGATTTTCAAGTGTTCAAGTCCTAATAGAAAACTTATGATCAAGAGAAATTTCAAGACATTCAAGGGTAGATTTATAGAAGATTATTGCAACAATCAAGATTCCTTTCATCATGTCAAAGATCTATTGCATCATGCATGTTGTTTGAGCTAATATGGTGATGTAGAGTTCAAGATCTAGTCAAGCATTCAAAGGCATTGTTTCACATCAAGTTTCATGATCAAGATCTACATTCATTGAGGCTACTTCATGCTAGTTTGTAGATTTTTTATCCAAGGTTTCAAATAAGGCTTGGTGAGTTGTTACATAGTGTTGTTCATTCATCACCCCTTCATGCTATTTGATTTCATTTCAAGGTCTAATTACCAAAATGGGGTTTTACCAAGGCAAACCCCCATTCCCTAACAAACAATTTTTTTCTCTCTTTGAAGTGTGATTAAATATTTTAGGTTGAAGATCCTTTGAAGAGAAAAATTTAAGTTGCAAAGTTGTCAAATTTGTAAGAAAATTTGTCAAATCATGAAAACTCTTCTACAGATTTTTTTTTCGGATGTCTGACAATGATCGCCTAGAATTTGAGAGTGCAGACCTGGAAAAAGAGAACCTAGCAAGCATTTTCTAGAAACCATAGCCAAGACCCATTCACCATAGGGAAAATGAGTCCTCAGTGAGCATGAAAAGGTGACTTTTGGTGAAAGGAACACATTGTTTTCCCCTTTTTGGATCTACCTTTTGATTATTGTTTCAATCAGATTCAATTTATATTCTTCATTTGCATTTTATAGCTTGCATCTTGAATGAAATTAAGGAAATAGGTCATTGTGGTGAACCCCCATTTACCTCATTCCCCTTTTTTCTTCTTTTTCAAGACTATAGGATCCAAAATACAGAAGAAGAGTAATAATAATAAAATAGCAAAATTCATTCCATGATACTCTAAATGCCCAAGAGATAATCAACAACATTTTCTATTGGAAGATAATAAACCCCTGAAAATATTTTGGCACAAACTTGACATTCTTCACATTTCCATTTAAAATGTTAGTGGCCAAAACATCATTAAATTAATAAACCATGATGGAAACACCATGTCCTCTATGGAAGGAAGAAATATACCAACAAGCATTCATTTTGAAAAATTCATCCTCCATCATCCTTTGTAATCCCTCTTTTGAAACTTTGAACTTAATCTTATCAAATTTCTTGTAATCCACTCTTTGCATTAAAAGCCAAATATTTATCTTTCCTAAAACTCCACACTCAAAATAAAATGCACATGAAATATATGGAGTGTTTAGCACATGATGTGAGATTATTACCTCTGCATTACCCTTCCATACTTCTTGTATTGTCATCTCCCGATTCACCTTTAATTGGTAAGTCAAGCTATGAGGCATAAACTTGAAATTTATGTGTTCTTTGCAAATCACTATCAACAAGTAGCTTGATACCAACTCAATATATGAAACAACATTTATGTGTTCATTATCAATAGCATACTGAAATTTCCACTCCTTATATGATCCTAGTAGAACATATCTAAAAAATATCCTTTGCTGATTTAAAAACATCTAATAGTCAGAATGAAGATTGCATTTATTACCACACCCCAAAATGCTATGCATGTTCTCCAAAACCAAGAAACTTGTTGTCGAAGAACTTGTAGCATCAAAAAACCTGAAGTGATTATCTCCATAAGGAAATCATTCATACGATTGTCTTCATTTGTGGGGTTTCGCTCCAAAAAGTGATCTATGAACTCTAAACATTGGTCCTTCATATCATGGTTAGAGTGCAAGATAACCAATATAAACTTTCTTTCAATATAGATGAGAAAATTAGGAAACTCCTTAGAAACATTAAATCCTCCATTGGGTTTGATCCTCATAACATCATTTGGATTCCATTTGCAAGAATAACCTTGAATTGGTACTTTTGAATCCACAATTCCAACTTTACAAATTGTATCTCTTACTCTAATCTCCCTTATAGCATGTTGCCTTTGGTGACAAGATTTTTGTATTGGCATAAATGAAAGCAAAAAATATGACAATTGAAATCTCTTTCCATACCTTAATGTTCCAAAAAGGAACATCCTCTTTTTCCAAGATCAAAGTTGGGGAGACACCAACATGCTTCCATTGTGCCTTTCTAATACAAATGGAATTTGATATTCTTGTGCCATGAAGTGATTCTATCAATGTGGTATTAAACCCATAAAAAAATTCATCCTTTATTTGTCTTATCTTCTCACCTGGATCCCACATTCTTCTATACAAACAACTCTGAACCCTGGGAAAATGATCTACCTCCTTTGCATGCTCTCTATTACAACAAGAAGTTTGTGGTAACATGGAGAGTGGACTACTATAAAGATGAACAAAAAAATTAGATAGTTTGTCATAATTGTCAATAGAAAATCTATAGCTATCCCGAATCACTTGTGCCTCTCCCAAACCCTCAGGTTGGCAAGATCATGGCTCTGATACCACTATATGTCCCAGATTAATTTTATTTGATAATTTAATCAAATTGTAGTAAAGGGAATTTTAAGAAATTGATTCAATTAATCTAACCCTCTAAAATCAACTTATCTAAATGAAACTGAAACTCATCAGAAGTTTCAAAAATAAACCTCACAAATCATGCACCCAATTGCAAAAATTTTGCCCAAACTTCATGAATAATTTGCTTTGCTCTCTAGAGATCCTGGGTGGGCTTAATGTTTGTTACCTATTGTATACATGGAAAATATACCGACATACTTGATCCTGATTACTAACACCATTTCATCCTAAATCATCCCTTAGTCTAACCATTTAATCAAATATCTTTATTTGATTAAATTCATCGATTTCCCTCTCTTAATTAAATAAATCATTTTATCTAATTAAGTTTTTTTCTCTTGTTAATTAAATCAATCTATTTGATCTGATTAACCCTACATCCATATTTAATTAAATAATTCCCTTTATTTGATTAAATCCCTAAAGTCTATCTATTAAACTAAATAAATTAAAACCTTATTTAGTTTAATCTACCTTCATCTCCTATAATTAAATAAATCAAAAATATTTATTTAATTAATCTTCAAATCATATTCTTCTCATATTTGATTTAAATTAATCCATAAATCTAAGTCAAATTTGTCACATCATCTAATCTCCCCATTAAATTAATTAACCTTGATTAATTTAATCTCTATCCATGTCCCATCCTCTAGCTTTTTCCACTTGCACATGAAAATAGATTTAATTCATTTATTAAATCTCTATTTTCCCTCAACATGGCATCTTTATAGAATATTCCCTCAAATTTGAATTCAAAATCCAAGTGGACTTTGTCCTTCCAACAACGCATTCATTTCATCTTACATGTCCTTGTGCATTGAGCCAAGTGGCATTTAAGGCATTCCTTTTCCCTCTTACATGTCATTTCACCATTTTCAAATATCACCTAATTGCATTTATGGGCACATTCATCAAAATGTGCACATCCTTCATCCATTCTCCTCTTGACAAGTGGCACCTTGCCATTAGTTGAATTTTAGTCCCACATTGCTTCATTTTGGGCATTTCTCCCACTTTTCAATCTATAAATAAGAGGTATCATTCCTCATTTGATGATCCACAACTTGAGTAAACTTACTATACTCAAATTCATAGCAATCTTCATCCATCTTATTAAGTTTTATAGCTAGGTTATGCAGATTTTATCATTGGAGCACTTCAATCATCAACAAAGTGGATCATTCTTCATCACCAATCAACAAAGCTTGCATAGGAGTTGGGAAAGGGCCAATTTCCACATCAAATTAGCACCAACTCCCCCAAGAGATCAAGAGTTTGCATTGCATTTGAATAGGATTTAATATCATTGGCTTGTGTTTGTTTATGTTCTTCATTTCATTCCTTTTCATTACAATTTAAAAGGATTTCTTGGGGAATCATGATACTAACTTGCATTGGATTCTAATATAGGGTTTGTCTCTTGTGTTTGTGTAGGTTTGGAATCTTGGTTCACATTTTGGTGGTAGAAGGAGGGCTACCAAAAGTTCTAATCACATTTTTCTCACCAAATTTTGTGCTTTTTCATGTTTTTGTATCTCTACAGGGAACTCCACCGCTGGAACATCAACGTCACAGTTTAGGACCGTTGGGACTCTAGCATTGCTATATCGTACCACTACAAACTCCAAACTCTGATGCTCTCTGTTTCCCACCCGAGATTCAAATTTATAAACTCTGTCGCTGAGCCTTTTCCGCTCGCTGGAATTTTTTTAAACTTCAAACTCCACCACTGGCTCAAACTACGACGCCTTCATGGTCTTTGTCCCTGTTGTAAAGTGACACTAACTAACAAGTGACACCATATAGCACCGCTGGAAGGCTTCAAACTGCAACGCCTTCACATTTTGCACCGCTGGAAGAAAGTAAAAAGTGAAGTTCAATTTTTTATGACATGTTTCTTTTTCATTTTTGATCGTTAGTGTTATTATTTGCTTCCCTGATCTTTGTTTTGCAGGTTTGGCTGGTTTTCTTGTAGGTTGACTTGAGCAAAGGTGAAGGAGAAAAGAAGCATGATAGCATCACCATTTCATTATACCAAGTGTTTATGAACACTCTAGTGTTTTTTTAATAATTTTGGAGGATTTTTATCTTCCTAAAAGAAAAATTGTTATCTCTCATGCTTAGGACATACTAAATTCATTTTGGGCTCTAAAAAGAACACTTCAATTTCTTGTTACAAAAGGCTTAAAATGAACTTTCGGACACAAACTCACTAGATTTAGTTTAAGGCTAACAAATCAAACAAGGAAAATTCAACATTTGATTTGGTGCTTAAAAAGAAGTCATTATTGCTTTGTGGGTTTAAAAAGAACATGTGCTACTATATTTTTGTAATTGCTTACTCAAAATAACACCATTGAAAATACGTATGCACTTCTCTCGTACCTCACGATGATCTTGAGAATCAAAAGGTTTTTTGACGGTCTTGGGTTGGGATAAATTAATTGCCTCCACACTTCATTTTGGGAAATAAAATTGAACAAAACATTGTGCGAGTGTGAGTAAATCTATCGTGTGTATTCTCTCTTTGTTTCTCAACAAAGATCAATCGAGTTACGATATGTTTTCTCACTTTTGTTTATCTTAGAGGGCCTTCCTTGGGGAAAAAGTACTCACCCAAGGGAACAACTCAACCAGTAACACTCTAAAGCCAAGAGTATTTCTAGCCGAGATATAAAATTGGGTACTGGAACAACGGCCAGTATCACGCGGTTGGCTCCGATGAGAAGGGCAGCAATGGTCTCTCGCCATGTTGGGTCAAATCCTATGAATGGAAAGTCCAAATTAAAACCCTTGTTGTAGAAAGGCCAAAATCCCTATCTATTTGTTGGTGCAAGAACAATCATTCTAAAGTCACCCCACACTTTTACGATTTTTAGTAGAAATGGAAAGTATGCCATGGGAGTTTCATGGGTACTGAAACTTGGCTACCTCGAGAAGTGAGTGTCGTGGAGGGGAGATAGTGGGGTCAAGCATCTAACCATTCGCTAAAAATAAGCATAGCTAGACTTGTCCAAGTGGGGACTCAACAAATATAGTCTTGCATATCCATAGGATTATGCTTGTTCTTGGTTACAAAACAATTTTCTTGTTCCAAAACATTTGGAAACAAACATTTAACATTGTCATCAAAACTTCAAACCTTTTAGGAAGCAAATACAATTGACCAAATTCATGTGTTATTGCTTGCCCTTGGGATTTTATCCTTTGAGGTTTCTAAACACTTGAATTATATCTCAATTTTCTTACTAGAGTTAAAAATAGGTAACCCTTGCCTTGATTTCATGAAAGTTTCACATAATATACCTTGTGGAATGAGAAGTTAATACTTTGGACATCTAGCTTGAAAACCTAATTAATAAGTGTTTGTGGTAAAACGAAGTCATTAAGCAAAGACTAAAAACAATTGAATCCCACACATGTGTCCCCAATGATTTCACACAAGATCAAGATCAAGAAACCAAAGGTAAAATCTCTTAGTTCAAAAGATCACCAAAAGCATCTCTCAACACTATACGAATTCAGACAAAGACTACTTTTTAATTTTTATAGGAAAGCCTCAAGAAACAATCTCGGATTGTACTCATTTTATTATTGTCAAAATCCCAATCTTTTTCGTGAATTTGAACACCTTGTCTACAGAAAAGTATGTTCTTCAAAAATGAGGTCTAGTAAGCAAGTGTCTCTTTAGGTAAACCTAGGGTCAAAACCAAACCTTCATCCATCCTTAAACATCAAACCAAAATCACCCCACCATCAACTGTTGAAAAATCTTGAAATTATCCCCCATGCTAGGCTTTTTGGAAAAGTCAAAATCATCAAATCCTTGAACCAAAATCCTTGAAATATTTGAATCAAAAACATCAAATCATCTTTGGCTAGGCATGTGTAGATGCATCCTTTTGCATGTTCTTAGTCAAATTATCAAACCCTCTTGTTTAGCTAGGTATATGTAGATGCATCCTTCTTCATATGCTTGGTTAAATTATCATCTTGTTTGAATAGGTGTGGGTAGATGCATCCTTCTCCCTACACATATTTAAATTATCATCCTTTGAGCAAATATACCCCCTAGATAATCATCCAACATTTTAGGGTCTATTTATTCATAATATGAAATCAAAGCAAACCAAAAAATCAAATCAAGGTCAATCCAAAACAAATCCAAAGAACATCCAAAAAGTCCTAAAAGTCTAGCATCCCCTCAAGGTTTCTCAAAAGTTCAAGCATCCACATCATCCATCTTTTACATCATCCCCATCATATCACCTTTGATCCTTAAAACATCCTAAATTTTCTCTTTTGTACCTAAAGTTGGATCAATCCAAAGGATTAGAGATTCATCTCCCATATTCTTGAAAATTAATCCCTATTTTATGGTGCAAACTAGATCTCAACACAAGAGGAACATGGAAGCCAACAAAGAAACATCCACTTCAAGTGATATAATCCAAACAAATTCCAAAATGAATCATGTTGGATCAAGCAACCCTCTAACTAACTTTCCTTCATCATCAAATCAACAAGAGGAAGTTCAAGTGGAGGATCTTACCAACAACCCCTTTGGAATGTCACATGAGGAAATCACTGAAATGGTTCAAAATCCATAGAATCATAAAATTATCATCATCATGATGAGACTCAATCCTTCACTATACATGCTCGAATTAGCAAAGAAAGGGGCTAAACTCCCCTCCGATTTTGATCTTAGCACTATTGTGAAGCCATCTTTTGGGGTCATGCCCCAAATCTCATCCACCATCCCCATCTCATCTACATCTCCATTTCAAATAATCACTCAAAACATTCCCCAAATCACATCATCTATTGCTCCAACTCAACCCATGGTTAATAAGGGAAGTGCATTTCTCAATGCTTTACAAAAACATCCCCTTGTGAACAATCAAGACTTGGATGCAAATACCATCTTGGGACAGTCTGTACGTCAAAACCCATCACATCCATATGTCCCTCTCACCTTTCATAACCCAAATGATCCATCATCATCATTTCACGCAACACCCCAAACTTCTCTCCCCATAACCTCACAAGGAGAGAATGATATATTTGGACTAGGGGGCATCTTTGATACTACATCTCCATCATTCCCCCAAGGGAGTTTTCCACCACTTCCACCCTTGTCATCAATATCCACACCACCTCTTGGTTTAGGAATGCCCCCTTTACCAAGCATCAATCAACAAAATCAAATCAACCCACTGAGCATCAATCAAAGTACCATATCAAATCCCCAAAGCTTGTCATCGATATTCCAACAACAGATGGAAACCATCCCGATAATGCAAACCACCACCATCACATCATCAACCATCCCCCAAACATCTCAAAACATGGTCTCTCAAGGACCAACCACATCGATCGCACCATCTACCACTCAAACACCAACCATCAACACAATGGTGCCTCTCATCACCACAACAAGCACCATTCCAAATCCACCTCCACCACCATCAATCTCAAATGCATCAAGCCAATATAGTATTGCGTTGTAAGTCACTGAGCAAGTTGCTTATCAAAATACACTCCAGCAAGTAAAAAAACAACAAGCCGCACAACTAGCTGCTCAACAAGCCGCTCAAGCCATGCAAGATGCTCAAGCTGCCCAAGTTGCATTACAAGCACAACAAGCACAGTAGGTTGCACAAGCCCAAGCCTTATTACAACAACAACAAGCTGCTCAAGCAACACAGGCTGCACAAGCCGCTCAAGCCACATAGATTGCACAAGTTGTCATTTAGGCCCAAGCACAGGCTCAAGCTCAATACCAATCCCAACAAGCTCAAGCACAAGTGCAAGCGCAAACACAAGCACAATATCTTGCACAACAACAAGCAACTCAGCACCAAGCATATCAGCAAGCGCTGAAGCAATATTAAGAACAACAGGAAGTAGCCTGATTAGCCACCCAACAACAAGCGCAACAACAAGCCCAGCAACAGGCACTAGTAGCACAGTAGCAATAGGAACAACAACAATTGGAAGCATACTTGGCTCAACAGAATATGCAAACATCATCCATCAACATACCAACCAATCCACCCATCCTACCGATAATCGAACCACCTCAGAACACTTTCATCCCACCCCTTGATCTACAAAATGATGTCGCAACACAAATCAAATTACTCTCAAAACAAGTACCCAACCTTCAATCAGGGTGAACCACAAAAACACCCAACAACTTGTGTCCTTATCCATTCGACAAAAGCCTTGTAATGAAACCATTCCCAAATGTATTTGAGATCCCCAAATTTGACAAATACCGTTGGATGGGATACCCTGAAAATCACATCAAGGAATTCCAGGTTCATTGCATGGAAGTCACGTATGACGATACCTATTTGATGTAGTTGTTTCCTAGAAGTTTGGCTAGCCATGTCATGGAATGGTTCTCTCGCCTACCTATAGGCATTAAGACATTTTAGGAAATCATAGATGCATTCATCAAAAAATACGCATGCAATATCGCTATGGATGTCAATCTAGAGGAACTATTGAAGATCTGAAACAAGGTAAGAATGAATCATTTACGTTTCCTACAAAGATGGTGATCCAAGGCCAATCAGAGAAAATGGGTCATGCCTGAGGAACAACAAGTGTGCACTATCATATCCAACCTCAATGGAGCCTTAGCATTCCATCTCAAAGTCCAAGGTATCACCACATACGACCAGTTGATTTCCAAGACACTCAGCATCAAATGAGCCCTTATGACGCAACCTAGAGGATCAATTGGGTATCCCGAACAACAGAACAATCACCCACCCACCAATTACAATGACAAACCTCACACATGGGAAAGAAACAAAAATGTTACCAATGATGGTGTCGTCGATGCCAAAGTTTTCATCAGTTCCCCTCAGCAAAACACACCTGCACCACAACAACAAATCCAAAGCCATCATCAAAACAACCATCAAGCGAACACATCAACACAATAACCAAACAATCAAGCGATCAATAATGTTAACGATAAAAGGGGACCACCCCACGAAACAAGAACTCTCCCAAGCAGAAGTACACTACCCTTGGGGAACCACTCGAGGTCATCATGAAGAAACTAATAAATGAAAACCTCATCAAAGCTCCTACTTATGAGAACTACCAAGAACTGGATGTTAAACCTCCTTGGTACAATGAAAATCAGCTCTATGACTTCCACAAAATCAAATGGCACACCACTAACAGTTGCATGAGGTTAAAGAACCTATTTCAAGACCTCATTGATCAAAAATCATAAATGTGGAATAGCCAATAGGAAATCAGAACCTCAAAATATACACAAATTCGATGCCTAACCATAACAAAGGGAATAATAACACTAATAAGGGGAAAGGTACCTTCAAGAAAATAAATCATGTGTTCGACCATGTTGTCGCATCCCTAGATGACTTGTGCTACCATCACTATCAGAGGAGCCCATGTTGATTGTGGAGTCACCACAAGAGGCAGCAAAATTACCATTACAAGGTCATCTCAGCTAAATAGAGTGCTTGCACCTAACCCAAGATCTGTTCCCAATAGTTACAATGTCCTTGATCAACTAAAAAGAACCCTAACACAAATCGCCATCATGGATTTGCTAAAAATCTCATCTTCCCACAAGAAAATCCTTGAGGAAGTGTTGGCTTCATCAACCATCCCTCCAGATCTTGATGCGAAACAATTCCAAGCTTTGGTCAGAAACATCACCACCCTGAATCTCCTTACATTTTCCGATCAAGATTTTCCCACTCAACCATCTCACAACCATCACTCCATTTAGAGGTCCTAGTGCATAAAAATAAATTCAAGCGAGTCTTGGTGGATGGAGGTGTTGCTTGAATATTTTTTCCCTCAAACTCATTAAGAACCTAAAAATCTTAGAGGATTCCATCGACAAAGGAAAAGGTATTACAATCAGAGTGTATGATGATCAAGAAAGAGTGTCCCAAGGCACAATTCAACTCCCTATTCAAGTAGGGCCAGCTATCATGGAAACTACCTATCAGGTCTTGGACCTTGACTTGCCTTATAACATTCTCCTAGGACGTCCATAGATTCATGCAATGCAAGCAATAGCATCAACCTTCCATCAATGTTTTGAATTCACATACGAAGGACAAGAGGTCACCATCCATGGAGATCCTGAACCATTCTCCTACTGCAAGAACCTAGAGGCCAAATACTACAAAATCCCTCAAGTGCCTAAAAATGATGAAGGTCCATCAACACCGTACATTGATCCAGCCACTCTCGCTTCCACTTCTACGACAGAGGCACCCACCACTCCCGCCATCCCCACCATCTCTGATATCAAAGTCATCATCCAGGACAATGGTTGCAGAAACTATATGATTCCCAAAAATGCTTTTGTGGTAGGAGAGTTACCACAATCTCCTAGATCATGAGGATGTCCATAATCAAATGAAGCCTCCACATCTCAAACATCCCCTGAAGAGTATCCCAACTTTAGAAGTTGGGGAGATCTTGGCCACGAAGTCATAGAGGAGGACCCATCTCATCTCTTATACCAAGATAATAATCCAGCAACTAATCTACCAATGGATGACAGAATCAAAGGTTTGCAAATGATGCTCGCAATGGGCTATGACAGAAATCAGAGACTTGGGAAAAATGATAATGGAATTCTAATACCCATCATTCTGAAGACGCGAATGAGAAATATTGGCCTCAGATGTACCCCTCCAAGTATAACCATATGTGGATGAGGTTCCCTAGTTAAAGCAGTCAAGACTCCTCGTGAACCAACACCAACTGAACTTCGTCTACGTATATCCACTGGTCACGTCATAGATAATTTCACTTTTGACATAATTGATGTCTATAGTAGTAGCGATGATGAGGAAGATACCATAACTAACCTACCAATGCTTTTTGAGAATTCCTCACTACTTATGATCAGTACCCTATCCTATGAGTCTAAAAACCAAAACCATGAAATTCATCTAGTCTACCTGCAACTCATCGATTATGACCAACGAGGACCACCATTCTTGACACATTTGAAAATGATGAGGCACTCTCAGAATTCATGGGACTACGAGATAACATTCCATGTGGGGATCATAAAGTTGGATTTTAAATCATTCTAGATACACATGCATATTATGGGGAAATGATTGAATCACTCAATCGCAAAAGCGAACAATTGAGAATAATCTCTAGGTCCTTGAGTGAAAACCACACTATGGCACTCTCTAACCCAAAAATAGTAAAAACAAAGGACACATCCAACAGTGAAAGCCTCTCTGAGGTGCCCAAGGATGGGGGAATTCAATCTTCCTCTCAAAGCTCTACATCAAGAAAAATCAGAGGTCCTAGCTGAAAAATGTAATCCAGTCAACCTAGGAACAGAGCAGACACCACACATCACATTATATGCAAAGTCATTACTATAAGAGGAACAAGAGCTCCTAGTAGCCTTCTTGAGAGAAAGACAAGTCAATTTTGCATGGAGCTATGTGGACATGCCTGGGCTCGATCCAAAGATTGTGGTCCATCATCTAGTAGTGTATCCTGAAGCAAAGCCTGTTCGACAAAAATTGAGAAAAATGCATCCTCAGATCGCCCTGCTAGTCAAAATGGAATTAAAGAAGCTACTTGACATAGGATTCATGTGATCAATTGACTACCCTGAGTGGGTATCCAATCTGGTTCCTATTTCAAAACCAAATGGGAGCATCTGAATCTGCATGGATTTCAGAGACCTAAACAAAGCATGTCTGAAAGATGATTTATCGTTGCCTAACATTGACATGATTATAGACATGATGGTGGGACATGAAATGCTTTCTTTGATGGACAATTTCTGCAAGTACAACCAAATAATGATTTCCAAAGAAGACCAACACAAAACAACCTTCACTTGTCCATAGGGGACTTACTACTGGAATATGATGCCATTTGGCTTGAAGAATGCAGGAGCAACATACCAAAGAGCCATGATGTTAATCTTCCATGACAAGATCCATAAAACTGTCGAAGATTATGTCGATGACATACTAGCCAAATCTAGAAAGAGGGAGGATCACATAGCAACCTTAAGTGCCATTTTTGATAGGCTAGAGGAATACAAGGTCCAATTAAATCCAAAGAAGTGTTTCTTTGGTGTACAATTAGGAAAGTTGCTAGGATACATAGTGTCAATGAGAGGTATTGAGATAGATCTGCAAAGGTAAAAGCAATACTTGATATGGAGGCAACCAAAACATTGAAACAATTGAGAGGCCTCCAAGGTAGGCTTCAGTACATCCAAAGATTCATAGCACAATTGGCAGATAAACAAATCCCTTATTCTCACCTACTTCACAAGGGAGTACCGTACAAGTGGGATGACAAGTGTGAGGAAGCCTTCAACAAAATCAAAGAATATATGCTTACACCACCGGTCCTCATGCCACTGATCCCAAGAAATCCATTAATCCTCTACGTGTTAGCAACAGCGGTAGCCCTTGGAGTTCTCCTAGCTTAGCATGATGAAAATGGCACAGAAAGTACCATCTATTATATCAATAGAACAATGGTCAGACATGAGTTAAACTACTCATTCATTGAAAAAGCATGCCTAGCAGTGGTGATTGCTTCACAAAAATTTAGACATTATATGTTGGCACACAAAATCAAACTCATCACCAAAATCAACTCCCATAAGTACTTACTATCAAAAGAAATACTTATAGGAAGGATGGATAAATGGGTCATGATATTATCAGAGTATGACATTGAATATGTGGAGCGGAAAGCAATCAAAGGCCAAGTCATAGCAGATCAGCTTGCAGAAGCACCAATCTATTCAGAGAATTCACTTATATCAGAGTTTCCAGATGAATCCATCTTCAATCTCAGCATAACCGACCACTGGAAACTCTACTTTGATGGCTCATATAGGTAGCATGGATTAGGAGCCAGTGTTTTCTTCATTACCCCACAGGCAGATTGTATACCTAGATCATACAAATTGGTGTTCCCCTACACTAACAACATCGCAAAATATGAGGCTTTAACCTTAGGTCTCAGAATAGTAGTGCAGTGGCACATCATGACCCTCAAAGTATATGCAGACTCACAGTTGATAATAAATCAAGTAAACAATGAGTACCAGACTAAGGATGATAAGCTCACTCCATACAAGAAACTGGTGGAGACTCTCAAGGAATCCTTCATCAACATCACATTTGAGCAAATACCTAGAGCCAACAACAGAGCAGCAGAGGCCATGACAATGATTGGATCCTTACTAGACATCCCTCGCAACGTCCTAAGACATGAATTCTTGCTAGAGCAGCTTCTCGTGCCCGCATTTGAGGTACCAGAGTCAGAATTTGTGTGCAAAATCGTTGGTCCCGATGATCCCTAGTACCATGAAATTTATACCTACTTGTGAATAGGGGTCCTACCTACTGACTTACCCTCAAACCTAAAGTGAACCTTTATCAAAAAAGCATCCCAGTTTTTCATCCTAGGAAACACCCTTTACCGTAGGAGCATAGAAGGAACCCTACTTCATTGTTTAAACGTTGAGGAGGCATTGACCGCTTTAACTAAGGTGCATAATGGTATTTGTGGTTCACACTCGAGTGGAATGACCCTAGCCAAGAAATTGTTGAGGATGGGGTATTATTGGCCTACAATGGAAAGAGAAGCACATGACTACGTCAAAAGGTTCCTACAATGTCGGCAACATGGGGACCTCATCCATGCTCCAACTCAAGAACTTCATCCCATCATCACACCATGGCCCTTTTTTGCAGTGGGGGCTTGATCTCATTGGAAAAATCACTCCCACCTCATCCAGTGGCCACAAGTTTATCATTACTACCACTGAGTATTTCACCAAGTGGGTAGAAGCCATACCAATGACCTACATAACTGGGAAGCAGATATGAAAGTTCATCCTGAACTACCTCATATGCTGCTATGGTTTCCCCCAAGCTATTATCTCAGATAATGGGACACCCTTCAAGAATCAGGATGTTCATGACCTTTGTGAAAAATTCAAAATCCAACATCGCTTTTCCACTTTGTATTATCCCCAAGTCAATGGCCAAGAAAAAGCTACCAATAAAACCATTTTGAAAATCCTTAAGAAGATAGTCAATGATGCAGGTCGTGGCTGGCATTTGCAGCTAAATCCTGCCCTTTGGGCCTATCGAACTAGCATCCGCACACCCACTGGCACCACCCCATTCTCCCTGGTTTATGAATCAGAAGCCATATTTCCCATTGAGATCAAACTCCCATCACTAAGAATATCATTGCAAAACCTCATCACGGATGAGGAATATTGAGTATCAAGACTGGACAAGCTAGAGCTATTGGATGAGTAGTGTATAGATGCTTTAAATCATTTGCAAGTCTATCATAATAGACTCAAGAGGAGCTATAACAAGAAAATAAAAAGCAGGACCTTTCAAGTTGGAGAACTGGTACTAAAAGAAAATTAGAAGAACGTCCCAAACCCAAACAACAAAGGAAAATTTGAACCCAACTGGTTGGGAGCATTTGTTATCACAATGAACTATAAGTCAGGGGCATATCAATTATCAACACCCAAATGGGAACCTCTGCAAGATCCCATGAATAGATCCCATCTCAAAAAGTTTTATGCCTAATATTTCAAGGTATAGAACCAAAAAATCTAAAAAAAATAAATTAGAAAATGTCTTGAAAAAATGGTCACCATGATGAAAACCTGGCAAACAGGCGTCTTGGTGACAACAAAAAAATCAAAAAAGAAAAAAATCAAAAAATAAATAGAAAAAGGATTAAAAACGGTAAAGAGAAAAATCCTCCTCTAGTGAAAACCACTTCAGTGGCACTTTGGGAAAGTACCTTGGTGAAAACCTGGCAAACAAGTGCCTTGTGTAAATAAGCACTTTCCATCTACCAGGATCTTCACAGCTTGTTCTGCATCATCCATCCATTACGCTTCCATCATCCATCACATTCCATATTTCCATCCATCACCCATCCGTTCGACATCTACATCATAGCTTGGTCTTGTGTTCGTGTCATGATCCCTCCTAGTGCTACTCGGCCCATTCCCAAGGTCAGTTTGTCCTACCTTTATCGGAGTAGACTATTGCATCATGTTGGGGGCATGTTCTCACCAGATCAGATTTGTGTATGTTCTTGAAGTCCTAAAATTATAAAATCTAAAAACATCAGAAAACCAGAAAATCCAAAAATATCATAAAACCAGAAAATCCAAAAACATCAGAAAACCAGAAAATCCAAAAACATTCATAAAACCAAAAAATCCCAAAACATATCAAAATCCCAAAAACAAGTCAAAAAGTCAAAAATAAAGTCATCTTGTTGAACTATGGGTCTTTGAGCCTTGAACGTAGGCAAGGTTGATCTTTGATCATCCCCTGAGACACTTAAGATAGTCCTTTAGGAGTTTGTCATAATAAACTAACATTTCATCATGCATATCTTCATTTGTAAATCAGTCAAGTCATCAGTCAAACTACGTGGTCTCTACGTGTATAACGTAGGCAAGGCTAATTTGTTGATCAGCCCCTGAAGCCCCTAGGATAGGTCCTTAGGTTAGTCTCTTGGTCAAAATCTCAGAAAACCCCAAAACATTGAAAAATTAAAAATCAAAACATTTGAAAAATCTCAAAAATACCAAAAAATAGCCTCAACATTTCAAAACTCCAAAAACATCCAAATATTTGAAAAAATCCATCTGTCTCATCTCACTTTCACCTACAATAACATCATTCACAAGAAATTATCATCATCCTCAACCTTTGATGAAACAGTCAAAAACAAGTCTAGCAGGTCAAAAGTGAAAACTCAAAACGTCAAAGTCCAAGGTTTAGGTTAGTACTTAAACAATTTGGTCAACTCTTTGTGTCAATAGCCTATCATCTAATTAGTCCCATATCAAATCATCTGATATCGTCATGTCCTAGGAAGCATCCTTCCTACAATGGACATCAACATTAGGCATCACCGTAGTTTAGTCTTGGCTAGTGGTAATGAAGAATATTAGCTTGTTTGTTTTATTTATCTTTATCTTGTTGATTTATCTTATTGCGCTCATTCCAAGGACCTCTCGATGATATCCAAACAAAAGGATTTAGAGAGATAGGAATGGGGCAATGATCATTATCTTTTTATATGTTGTGCTTGTTGGATATTTTTGTAATATAACCTTGGTCATACATGCTTTGTTTAGATGTAGGGAAGGTATTCTTGTTGTCTTGTTGACCACAGAGGAAGGCTTGCCTTCCTATGTTTTGGTCTGAGATGTTTCGAATACCTAAACTACATTCTGAGTAAGGTTTCATATGCCAAGTGTGAACAAGGATACTCCTATTTGATTGTCGAGACAAATTCCATCGCACTAGGTACAGAGCCATCCTGGTTTATCATACCTTGATGCATCATTCCTACATGTGTTATCAAACATAAGGTAATTAACCCTTTGAAAATCCTAACTCCTCGGCAAGCAAATCATCATTGTCATCATCTCATGTCTTGTTGGAATCTTTTGGATTTCTTCTATCTCTTGCTCTTCGCCCTAACAATGGTACCATGACAGTTAAATCAATCATCATTATTATTGCATCCATCCTGCATCCATAAACCATCAACATATGGCATATTGCATAGCATATCATTGCATTTCCATACATAAACATAAACCATTATATAAATCATTCATCCCACAAAGCATCTACATCATCATAAGCATAACATAAATCATCCCATATCATAAGCATCATTTACATTTATCATATAATAAAATGACACCACATATACCATCCATCATTGCATAATATAGATTTTTTAGTCTAAGCATCTACATAGCATAACATCGAGAAATAATCATCGTAAACAGTGCATAAGAAGATACTAAAAAAGAAATGCATTTGCATCATCACTACATCACATCATAACAACATACATTATGGCATCATAAGATAGAATCATTGCACAACATAGAGAAATCAAAATACATCCATAAACACATCACATAGCATATCACATCAAAAAATCACCATCTCATATATATCATCAAAATATGTACTGTCATGGTACAAAGAATCGGATCAAGTATCAAGGATATAAATACAAAATGGCCCATCAGGCTATCAAAAATGAGCCCATGGGGCACCAAAGATATCCTTTCTCTAATAAAAAATGGGGGCCTATCCCTCCTGGCTGCTACCCTCGCCATCTGCTCTCTCCCTGTGCTGCTCTACTGGCCTGTGGCTAGTCCTCTGCGAATAATTTGGCACCCTGGCTGCTCTTGGCACAGCTTGATGATAATGCATCTGGTAGTAATCAGCCTCGTGAATTTCCTCTCTACGAGCATGGAGTGATACCGTGTTCCAGGAGGAGGCAGCCATACCCTCTAGATACTGTCAGCAACCCATCTTTGCTACTACTTGTAGCTCTGCGGCCTGCCTCTATAAAATGGCTTGATCCCACTCGGCCCTAGCCTGATCTCTCTTCATTGTCAGTGTCTGTACCTAGGCCTGCAACTACAAAATTTTCCCATCTCTCTAATCTAGTTGTATGGGTGGCTACACATGGGGCTGCTCCTAGTCTCCATCCCTGGGCAGGGTCGGGATCCTATCATGATCTCCATCCTGATGATCACCCTGGTGACCTAGATCTTGATCCTGTCGGGGGGCCTCTTGCCTCTACTCTCCATCTTGCTAATCTGGGAGCACCTTGTCCTAAACTGGCTGATCTAGTGCAGGCCCTCTGCCTCCCTAATCCTGAACCTGTCCTCCCTGGCCTCGTCCTACCCCTCTGTCTCTCACTCAGTGCCACGCAAATGGTCTCCCTGGCACTGTGAGTCGTAGAGGTGGCCAAAACCAATCTCTATATGCCTGTGTCACTTTGGGATCTGCCTCTCCCTAGTCATATGGCCATGACTATGCCACCAGTTACCTAAAGCTCTCCACTGCCTTGTGGGTAGCAATGTATCAGCCCCATATCCCCTATGTCACTATCCTCGCAAATATGGCCATGTAACCATCATTTGGCCTGTCCTATGACTCCTCGAACTAACGTTGAACCCTACCCAATAGGTACATATCTAACATGGTATGCTCTTGCCCCTACATTAGGCGATCATGGCGAGCAAAAAATAATTGTTGAACATCATTGAACCATGCGAGTTGTCCAAGGTACAATCGCCATCTGAATAATCGCAGGTCATCAAGGACCCTCCTCCAATGAGGAATGTCATGTTGTCCTATATGTGTAAATGAAAGGCCTCCCCTGTAGCACCAAACAACTGGATCATCTGGCTCCATCGGCATTTGAACAAATCATGGACAAAGCACAGGGATGTGCTCTCATGCCCAGATATGCAAAAGAGTGACTCCTATACTAAGTGCTCAGTCATCTAGGTAGGAAAACTCCTGTAGATCCATGTATAATGAGGCTAGCAAAATTGGGCCCCATGCAAAAAGTGTTGGTCGTCGTCAGACCATTCGTTCCCATGCAAGCCTTGTGATGCTTTAGCTCGATCTATCCCTCGCAAAGCACAATCTGATTAGTCTCTAGGACGGTGTAGCAAGCATCTGTCCCAGTAGCCATGTCATAGATCACTCGCTCACCATGGATGGGTAATCTCAAGATCTACCACACATCCTCTACCGTGACTGTGGCCTTGTCGATCGAAAGGTGAAAGGAAGAGGTCTCACTATGCCACCTCTCCACAAGCGTTATCATCATACCAAGGTGTGTCCGCATAGGTGGTGTGTAGGTGATGTACTAGAGCCCCACCTCTCCTAGGCACTCCTGCTCCCTCTCACTCAGAGCACGCAAATATTTGAAAATATCTTGAGATCTGTGCTCGCGTGAATAGATCTCTCTCCCCTCCTCCTGCATCAGGATAGGTCACTATGTTAAAATTCATCAAAAAATATTTGTCAGAACTTAGCTAAGCCTTTCAAAAGTTACCACAGCATCATTGAAGGCAGTGCAGTTTGAAATTTGCAAACTATGATGCTAGAATCTTCAAAGTCTCAAACTACACCACGGCAGTGCACTTTGTCAAAGCGGCGCAATTTGGCCAGAAAACCTAAGTTCAAAGTCCACTGTGGCACCAGAGTTTAAAATTTGAGTGGTGTAGTCCATGAAGACATCAGAGTTTGAAATTTATGCACAAACTCCAAACTCCACCATGGCGGTCCATCATGCGATGGTGGTGCAGTTTAAAGGACCGAGCAGTGCACTTGAAAATTTGAGTGGTGCAGTATGGCACTGCACCTAGGGACCTAGTTCTAAATGCATTTAATGAGCACGAAAAGCAAAGCTCGGGTCAAGTGACTCATCGGTGGTCTAGTGTCAAGAGGTCTCTAGTACGTTCGGACTCGATTGAAAATGTGCATTGAGAGTTGTTGTTGCGCCATCTCATCTAGGAGTCAAAGCTCAAAATCACGAAATCTTTAAAGGCTAGGTGTGAAAATGAATTGAAAGTGACCCCTCGAGGCCTATTTAAGCCTGAAAATTAGGGTTTTTTGACCCCATTTGGTCATCCTGTTAGGGTTTTGATCCCCCGATCTCATTTTTCTATCTGAGGGACCTTTTGCACCATATTTTACGTTTTACCTCATTTTTTGACCTCCTGGAGCCTTTCTAGACCTGTCGGGCACCTTGTCCTCTATTTTTGCGAGATCACCCAAAAATCAAGCTTTTCGTCTAATCTCTCGAGGGGGTAGTATATTGGCATATTTCTCTCATCGGGGTAGCAATGGGGAAAGGTTTTGAAATTGAAAAAAATTTGGCTTTTGATCGAGACAGTTTATTCTTTGAACCAATGAAGCAAGTACTTTGCTTCAAAGAGGGGCAAAATGTAGACATAGAAAATATACCGATATACTTGATCCCGATTACTAATACTATTTCATCCTAAATCATCCCTCAGTCTAACCATTTAATCAAATATCTTTATTTGATCAAATTCATCAATTTCCCTCTCTTAATTAAATAAATCATTTTATCTAATTAAGTCTTTTTCTCTTGTTAATTAAATCAATCTATTTAATCTGATTAACCCTACGTCCATATTTAATTAAATAATTCCCTTTATTTGATTGAATCCCTAAAGTCTATCTATTAAATTAAATAAATTAAAACCTTATTTAGTTTAATCTAACTTCATCTCTTTTAATTAAATAAATAAAAAATCTTTATTTAATTAATCTTCAAATCATATTCTTCTCATATTTGATTTAAATTAATCCATAAATCTAAGTCAAATTTGTCACATCATCTAATCTCCCCATTAAATTAATTAACCTTGATTAATTTAATCTCTATCCATGTCCCATCCTCTAGCTTTTTCCACTTGCACATGAAAATAGATTTAATTCATTTATTAAATCTCTATTTTCCCTCAACATGGCATCTTTATAGAATATTCCCTCAAATTTGAATTCAAAATCCAAGTGGACTTTGTCCTTCCAACAACGCATTCATTTCATCTTACATGTCCTTGTGCATTGAGCCAAGTGGCATTTAAGGCATTCCTTTTCCCTCTTACATGTTATTTCACCATTTTCAAATATCACCTAATTGCATTTATGGGCACATTCATCAAAATGTGCACATCCTTCATCCATTCTCCTCTTGACAAGTGGCACCTTGCCATTGGTTGAATTTTAGTCCCACATTGCTTCATTTTGGGAATTTCTCCCACTTGTCAATCTATAAATAAGAGGTATCATTCCTCATTTGATGATCCACAACTTGAGTAAACTTACTATACTCAAATTCATAGCAATCTTCATCCATCTTATTAAGTTTTATAGCTAGGTTATGCAGATTTTATCATTGGAGCACTTCAATCATCAAGAAAGTGGATCATTCTTCATCACCAATCAACAAAGCTTGCATAGGAGTTGGGAAAGGGCCAATTTCCACATCAAATTAGCACCAACTCCCCCAAGAGATCAAGAGTTTGCATTGCATTTGAATAGGATTTAATATCTTTGGCTTATGTTTGTTTATGTTCTTCATTTCATTCATTTTCATTGCAATTTAAATGGATTTCTTTGGGAATCATGATACTAACTTGCATTGGATTCTAATATATGGTTTGTCTTTTGTGTTTGTGCAGGTTTGGAATCTTGGTTCACACCTATGTCATCAAAAAGGCCATATTAAGAAAAATTATCTATTGATTCTAAGTAAATCTGCTTATAAGAAGCAAAGCAACCTGCCTATGAGGAACTCTAATTCGAGGACTTTGGAGGTTGTCTCTAATAAGGATATAGTTGTGTCATCACCCCCATCCAACACTACGGTGGTTCAAAAGAGCATTGTGACAAATGGCCTGGTCATTGCTATTCAATCAATTCTCAATGAAGTCGAGGACCTCGGCCTTAGCAACCCCTATGCCTCTCTATCCGATGAGACTATTAGTGACCCAAGCTTGGGTGCTAGTGGCATGAATTCCCCCAAGGCATAGTGCATAAAAAGGCTTGTGGCCCCTCCTACCACCACTGATCAAATCGGAGACCAAGTTCTTCTCAGTGGGCTTAATGCCCAACAGATTGTGATAAAGGCTATAAGACAAAGGATTGAGAAATTTTTTCTCAAGGGCTCTATTAGAAAATTGGCGGCCACAAAGGACTATCATTTTAAAAAAGAGGGTGGTAAGATAAGTCTTATTAAAAACAACCAGGGCCCTACTAGGGTTGAAGGTGTCATGGTGGAAGGGGGCAGTGGGGTCACCCCATGATAGTTGGCCCTAAGATTATGCCCATTTCTACCGGTGCTCTAGGTATAAGCTCAGGTGATGGCCCCTTTGAATTTGGTGGTGGCCCCCTCCCCCTAGCCACAATGTCCCTTCCACCCTAGTCAACCCTACCACTGAGAAGCAACTCCCCCTTGAGTTGAGAAAAATTGATTTGGATGGTGCCTTAGATATTGTTAAATCTGTTATTTTAAGGGAAGTAGACTCTTCGCTTTCTAAGCAAGAGAAACTCTCCCAGCTCAAAGCTTCTCCTACTATTCAAAATATTGAGGCTAACAACGTGGATTCAATTGGATCCTTGGGGGCCTGCAAAATAGAGAATATTATAGAGAGACAACCTAAGAAAACTCCTAAGAAAAAATGGTTCGGGAAGACCAAGGAAAAAATAAGGGGCTCTTGGTGACAAACAATAATGGTCTTGTTGCTAAGACAAAAAGGAAAAAGACCATTCTGGTAATTCAATCCCCGATAGACAAGAGGGCATAATTTGAGCAGAAGTTATCAAGATGTTTTGAGAAATTTAAATATGATCAAGAGACTTCACCTATGAACATTGAGAATGAACCTTAACTACATATCTTGGAATGTCCGGGGACTTGAGTCCCCAGATAGAAAATACATAGTGAGAAGGTTTTTAAACCCAGAAAAGTCAAAATACATTATCTTTCTCTAAGAAACTAAGGCAACAAGCTTTCACTCTAGACACCAACTTGAGATTTATTTGGAATGGGTCCTACTTTTTTACCACTCAACATGAAAGGGAGAAAGGGGGAGTGGTTGTCATCCTTATTGGAAAATGGGTGGAGCATGTCATTGATCATGGTACCTCACCTTGTAATAGGGTGGTGTGGGTCATTTTGGAAAAAAATGGTGTGAACATAGGGGTTTGTTAGATTTATGCTTCCAATGATCACAGAGAAAGAACCAAGCTTTGGCAATGGATTAGCATGCTCTCTAACCTCCTTTGGGTATTAGGGGCAATTTTAATATGATAGAGCGCTTGGAAGATAAATGTGGAGGTATTGATATGTCTTGGAAAGGGAGTGAGAAATTTTTCTAGCAAAGGATGAAGATGAAACATAAACTCATTGAACCCTTGGAAAAAGGCAAAAAGGAATGCAAAGGGATCTGGTTTACATGGTGCAATGCTTAGAAAGGAGATAAAAGGATCTATTGTAGGCTTGATAGTTTTTATGCAAATAAGGATTTTTTTAGCTTTGTGCCTAACAAGGATGGCCTAAAAGTGAATGTGAACCCCTAAACCTTGTTGAACCATCACCCCATCAAAACCTTGTTGGTGGTCGACCAAGACAACTTGGCATGTAGGGGGAGGAAGATTGGCTTCATCTTCAATACCCATCTCCTAAAAGATTGGGAATGTCGGGATTCCATCTCCTCACTAAGGGAAATTAATAAATGGCCACTAAAGGATGCTACTACTATTGACAAGTGGAATTAGAATGTGGAGGCAAGAAGAAAGTTGCTCCAAACAATTGGCCAAAAGAAAGCTATAGACAATAGAAAGGAAGAGAATGAGCTTCAAGATTCTCTTCTCTTAGTTGAGGAGAGAATACAGTCTGATCCAAGGGACACAAGGCTTGAAGAACTTGTCTTGATCAAGAATAGCCTTAGAAGGATTCAATCATGCATAATCCAGGGCCTGAAGATGAGGGCCAAACTAAGCTAGCTCAATTGTTGGGATAAAGGTTCAATTTTTTTCTTTAATTACATTAGGGAGAGGAATTTCAAAGAGTAGATCTCCCAGATTCGGGAAGGTGGTAACTTGTACATAACTCAAGAGGATATATTAATGCAGTTCCATTCCTACTATAAAAATCTATTCACTGTAGAGGGTGAAGGTGAGGAAAACCAAAGATTCAGTAGCTACATTAAAAGGCTTATTCCAAGGAATATTAAAATGCCTTGAAGCTCTCAGCTAGCATTGACAAGGAGGAAATTATAAATGCCATTCTTTCCATGGAGAATGATAAGTCTCTAGGAAAAGATGGTCTACCAGTGGAATTCTACAAGACCTTTGTAGAATTGATTTTTGATGACCTAGAATAAGTTTACAATGAAGCTTTGACTAAGGGATATCTTGGTGGATGCATAAATAAAGGAATTATCAAGCTATTACCCAAAGGTGGAAACAAGGCATTGATATAGAACTAGAGGCCAATAACATTGCTAAATGTGTGGTACAAAATATTAGCTAAGATCATTGCTTTAAGGCTGGCCAAGATTCTTCCCAAATTCATTAACAACACTAAGACCGACTTCATTAAAGGGAGATATATACTAAAAAATATTGTCACAAACTGGGAAGCTATGGATTGGGCAAGGTGCTCAAATCAAAACTCAGTTATGCTCCTACTTGATTTTGAAAAATCTTATGACAAGGTTGAGTGGTCCTTTCTAAGAACTACCCTAGAAAGTTTTGGTTTCCCAGAAGCATTCAACAATATGGTAAATACTTTTCTCAAGGATGTGGTAGCCCAGGTTGATGTCAACGGACTTCTATCAAAAGACGTTGAGCTTGAAATATCTATAAGATAGGGGTGCCCCCTTGCACCGGCCCTGTTTGTGATCGCTTCAAATGCCCTCCACTACCTATTAAGAGAGCAAGAGCTCTCTCCAAGAATTAAAGGCAGAACACTCCATAACTAAAATGAGCTATTAAATATCCAATTTGCAGACAATACAACTATATTTGTGGAACTTGATGAAAATAACTTGGAATCACTAATGGGGAAACTCAACTTTTTTTTACAAGCTTCTGGGGAAAGAATCTCTTCCACCAAATCTAACCTTCTTGGTTGGATGGACTCCCCCCTTGACTAGGTAAGAACTTTGGTTTCTAGTGGAGAGGGCCCAACAAACTTGTTAGGTACTTAGGCATCCCCTTTGTTGTAAGCCTGAATCTAAAGGAGATGTGGTTATTGATTAAGGAGTGTAGATATGCAAAATTATCATTATGCACTTAGTTTACGTTCACCCGCTCATTAAATTAATCAAGCTCATCAAATCCATTCACCAAGTAAATCAGGACTATTAAATAAATCAAAGTCTCACATCAACCTTTAATTAAATAAACAAAACTTTATTTAATTAAATCTCCAAATGCATAATCCATCCCTCTTTGATTTAAATAAATCCAAATATTTGAGTCAAATTGGTCAAAATCACCTAATCATCATTAAGCTAACCTAATCCTAATTAAATCTAATCTAGTGCATCTCACATCCTCTATATTTTCCCACTTGCACCAATAAATCATTTTAATTCATTTATAAAATTAGCATTTTCCATCAACATGGCATCTTTGAGGAATATTCCCTCAAGTTTGAATTCAAAATCAAGTGGACATGTACATCCAACAAAGAAATTAATGTCTCTTACATGTCCCTTGCACAAGTCAAACTCAACATTAACTCACAAATTCAAATTTTAAATCTCCCTCTTTTTGGCACATTGACCAAAATGTGCTCATTCCTCATCCTATCACAAGTTGACAAGTGGCCTCTTCTCATTGGTGGATATTTAGTCCCACATCCTCCATGTTTGGCATTCTTTTATCACTTTTGCCCATAAATAGAGGTCTCCTCTATTGTTCAAATCCTCCACAAAATCCACCCACAAATCCTATTCAAAGTCACTCTCTTCATTTGAGAACTGATTTTGCCCATTCATCATCTTGATCATCAACATATCATTTTCATATCATGGAGCTTAAGCAAGGATTGGGAAAGGGTTATTTTCCACAATAGCACCAATCCAATATGAGATATTATTTACTTCATGATTTATTTTATGCTTTCATCTAGTTTATCTAATCTTTTGTTGTTTGGATTGCATCATTAAAACATGTTGATTTATTTCATATGGATGTGAATGTTTTCTTTGTTTCTAATGATGTATGTTTAAATTTTAGCCATTTGCAGATTTAGCATCCACAATTTGGTGCTAGGAGGGCTGGATATCATTCTTTCTTATATTTTCCCAAAATTTCAGCATTTTCATCCACACAAAAAATTCCAATGCTAGGAGCTCAGCGTCGTTATTTTGGCACCGCTGACTTCTTAGCGTCGCTATATGACACTGCTTGAAATTGAAACTGCGACATTGGACTCATCCTGCCAAAATATTTAAATTTCTAACTCCGTCGCTGGACTCGTTGACTTGCAGGAATTTTCAAAATTTTAAAAACTGCAACATGGGGCAAAAAGAGAGACGCAGTTGAGCTCTATGTCCCGAAACAGAGCAACGTTGACTGGAAAGCGGCACTGTGAGGGCACCGCTGGGAGATCAAACTGTGATACAATTACAAGTTGCGATGCTGGAAGATAGTAAAAAGGGAAAATTTAATTTTAGCATGTGCTTTTGATTTATGATTAATTTGTCCTTTGTTTTCTGCTTTTTAATTTCTATGTTTTTCCAGAATCTGACTGGTTTTTCTTCCTTGTAGGTTGGAAATTGAAATCAAAAGAAGGAGAAGCATGAGAATGATGTTCGTCAAATCAGAGTGTTTTTAAACACTATAGTGTTTTCTTAACACTTTGCTAAGAAATTTTTATCTTTTTCTTCCTTCAGACACTAGTTTTCATTTGGGCTTAAAAAGAATCTTTCCATTTCTTGCAAAAGGGCTAAAACGAACTTTAGGATCACAACTTTCTAGATTTTGTTTCTTGGATTAACAATGGAACAAAGTGTCTCTCATTTGTCATTTTGTGCTTAAAATGGACTCACATTTTGCTTTATGGATTTAAAAAGAACAAGTGTAACTTTGTTTTTCGTGAAGGCTTACTTAAACTAAAGGCATTGAAAAAGGACGTATGCGCTTCTCTCGCGCTTTATAGCGATCTTGAGAATCAAAAGGAATTTTTCATGACTTTAGGGTGAGACAAATCAATCACCTCCACACTTCAATTTGGGTTTAAAATTGAACAATATCTTGTGTGAGTGTGAGTGGGGGAATTGTTGCATATCTTCTCTCTCCTTGTTGCCAACAAGGATTGATCGAGTTACGAATAGTGTTCTTCATTCGCTTTTGTTTATCCTAGAGGGCCTGCCTTGGGGAAAAAGTACTCACCCAAGGGAACGACTCAACCGGTAACACTCTAAATCCAAGAGTATTTCCAACTGGGATATAAATGTGGGTATTGGAGTAAACGCCAATATCACACGGTTGATTTCGATGAGATGGATCTGAAAGGGGACTCTCGCCATATGGGTCAATCTCCACGAACGAAAAGTCCAAAATAGAACCTTTGTTTTGTAGTGACCAATTGATCCATTGAGCGAGTTTATCGAAGTGGTGCATTGGAACTTAGATTCCAAGAAGTTACTTGCCATGTTCGATCCTGGTTGAAATATAGAGGTTAAGACTTCATTCTTAACATACCTTTATATTTTTCCTTGGTTGCATGTAAAATCATCTCTTCTTCTATGAAGGGCATGAGGCAAGCCCACCAAGAAAAACATACCAATTGAGCTAGGGTGTTATATTTCTTGTGAGTCAATTTGAAAACATAGTGCTTTGATCGAAAACATTGGAAAACCAACATTCAACATGTGCATCAAATCTCAAACCCTTTAGGAGAAGCAAATATCCTTGAAAAAATTCACATGTTATTGCTTGCCCTTGGGATTCGTATCCTTAGAGGCTTCTAAGCATTTGGATTTCATCTCAATTTGCTCCTACTAAGGTCAACATTAGGAAACCTTTGCCTTGATTTCCTCGATTTCTGCATAATGCATTTTGTGGGATGAAAGAAAATTAGGACGTTGGACATTCATTTGAAAACCTAATCAAGAGTGTGTTTGTGGTAAAAAGAATCCATTAAGCAAAGATCAAATCAATTGGACCCCACATATGTGCTTGGCATCTTTTGGTCATATGGTTTTCATGCAAACATTGGTCTTTTGATTTTGAATTACTCTTAGAGAAAGGCATGTTCTTCACTATATTGGTTGAGTAAACAAGTCCTTCCTAGGTTCATTTAGGAGCAAATAAAAAATTTCACCCATCCCAAACACTTATCAAAATTCATCCCACAAACAACTTTAGAGCTTTGGAAACGTCATTCTAGACTTGGGTAAATCATCAAAATCAAAATCACCTTGTTTAGTTAGGATTATGGGAATGCATCCTTTCTCATACCTCTAGTTAAATTAGCACCCCTTTGAACAAGTTCATCCTAAGATCACATCGAACATCTTAGGGTTTACAAGTTCATTACCCAAATCAAACCAATCAAAATCAAACCCTAAGTCTAGCATTGATCCAAAGTCCCTAAACGTTCAACACTCATATCATTTCCCCTTTTCATCCTTCATCTCGTCATTAGTCCTAAAAAACTTTAGAGGTAACTTTTGCAACAAGGTCAAAACACAAGGAGAACATGGAATACAAACTTGATCCATACATCATGAGTAATCCAAATCAATTGAACTTTCAAAGCCTTACAAGGCCGATTGATTATCAAAACTCACACTTATACAATCCATACATGGGATCATTACCTTCTACAAATGTCAATGGCACAAGTGTGAGTATGCCCAAATCAAAGATTGGAACACATTTCCCGATGGCAGATCTAAATCCAAACCTACAAGTCCACCAATTGAACAATCAATGCATGAGCCTTCAAACCAACAATGTCATCCCATCAAATCCCTACGTGCCAAATGTGAACGTACTAAGTACAACTTTACCAAACATGAATCTAGAAAACTTTGGGATAAATATGCTCACAAATCATACAAATGTTGTTCAGAGTCCAAACACGATGATAACGACTCCATGTATTAATCTAAGTCAAGGTAACACCATGCAAAATCAAAGTTACCTAAAACAAGACAATATGATTCCCAACACCAACAATGTTCAATTTCAACCTATCATGCTAAATTGGAACATCATCCCAAGTCATAACAATGTCCAAAATCGATTTGTCTGTGATCCTATTCAAAAACCACGAATATGCATCCCAAATCTGTGTGAACAAAAACCAAATCAACTATATCAAGGGAGTCAAGATCGAAATCAAGAGCAAATTTGGTGAGATCAAATTGCTACACTTACCAAAATAGTTGAGTCATAGTGCCAAGAGACATCTCCACCACCATTACCCATATCAACATCATTCCTTGGTTTAGGGCTTCCCCCTTTACCTAGCACCAATCACTCCATCCAAATCAATCCACCTAACACCAATAAAGCCATCACATCAAATCCTTTGAATATACCATCGACATCACACCAACAGATGGTATCCAATCAAACAACAATGTTGATCCTGAAAAATAAAAACATGGTCTCCCAAGGACCTATCATCTCGGCCATTCCAACCATCCCTATCACTTTGATCATTCCAACCACCACTCTCACACCAATCATATCTCAACCCCTCACTACCATGATCGCTCCAAGCGTATCTCAACCACTTGTCACTACATCCAACACGATTCCAAATCCACCACCACTACCACCAAAACCAAATGCAACAAGACAATATAACATTGCGCTAAAAGCTCAGGAGGCCTACCAAAATTCCATCCAACAATATCTAGCCACGCAACAAGCAAGAAAAGCTCAACAAGTGCAACAAGCCTCTCAAGCTGCCCAAGCCTCTCAAGCTACCCAACAAACACAAGCACAAACACAAAAAATGACAACTGTTGAAAACAAGGATCAAGATCAATCCGTCATTGAGCACCTTGAAGCTGTGTCTATCTCATCCAAAGATCAAATCAACATATGTCAAGAGTCTCTTTTCAATCATGATCAAAATCCACCAACAATACTTGACAACAATCCAATTCAATAAATATCAACATCACTTGACTCTATGGTTGAAGACATTCACAATCTCTCCACCACAATTGTTGAAAACAATGATCAATATCTCCCCATCGATGAGCACCTTGAAGATGTTTCCACCCCATCTAATGATCAATTCACCATACATCAAGAACCACTTTTTAGTGATCTATTTCAAGGAGTATTAGAATTATTTGATTCTATTGACATAATGCACGATTCGCTCACCAATGATCATGTCAAAAATGTCCCTACATCACCTAATGAGTTAGAGGACATATCTCAAGAATTTATTCCAAAGCAAGATCAAAATCTTCCACTAAGGTCTAGCAATGGTCCTTTCCAAGACATGTTGACTTCCTTTGACCTCATGGTTATAGATACTGAAGGAGCCCTGAAATCAACACTTGAGGATATTGAACCACTTACCATGTCTAATGACGACATCCAAGAACCCTTTGTAAGCAATCCATCCTTTGAAATTGATCCATGTCAAGAACTTGATCCAAAGCATGTCAAAAGTGACTCTGAAATCATTCAAGATCAAGAATTTGTATCTTCAAGATACTACAATAATCTAATGGACACTCTCCTATCTATGCAAGATGATCATATCCATATAGCACATACTCCTCCATCTACCCATGAGATGCTTTCTGTGGATGGACACGTAGATGATCTTCAGCTAGAACAAGATTCTATTATGCAAAAAGAGCAGATTATTAATTCCTACAGTCAAACAGAGTTGTCAACAATAGTATAAGATATATCCCAAATTTAGACTAAGGACATCATGAATAAAGATATTCAGTATTATCCACTCAAGGAAACAAGTCAAACAGAACAGTATATTCCAAAGTCAGCAGAGCATCCAATCGAAATAACATCATCTGCAGTGGTCATTTGTCAGAGCATGTTTACTGAACAAGACATCTCAAAACAGGCGGAATCAAGGAACAAAGGTGTCATTACTTCCATACTGGGGGAAACTTTATCTAGTGCAAATGTCAACATAGGGAGCACGAAGAGTCTTTATGATGAAACCGATGCCAATACTACAACCAGTCACATCATGAATCTTCATCCACCCATCATCCCATCCATGAATTGGGGCCAACTTTGAAAGAAAGATTTGAATCAAAGTACGAAGAATGTTATCAAAGAAAAAGAAGTTGAGAAGCATAATGGACAAATCAAATATGCGTGGATACCAAAATATATAAAGAAAGATCATCCCTATCAAACTCCAACAGTCAAAGAAACTATGGGGAAAAATAAAAGAGGGAAAAGTATCCATCAAAGATGTCCGCAAAGGAAAAATCAGGATTTTCAAGCGACATACAAAGTGTATCAAGAAGTTGGGCCTAATTCCATGCACACTTCCGTATCCATCCATCATTGCTCATCTTCCCAAGTTTGGAGAGTCAAAGATTCCAAGTTATCAACCAATCCATCTCCTATCCCTAAACACACTTCGTCTACGCATCCACGCATGATATCCAATTCTCACATTAACCATGTATTGGCATCGACCCTTTATCATAAGGATTCAGAAGGCACTCTATCGCGATGTGCGCACAAAGATGAAGTCAACTCTAGTATCAATCAAGCAAATAAAGAATCCCAAAATTTGTATTCAAGTGCACGTATCTTAGCAAAGCAACTTCTTCAGGCAGGATACCAATGGCACATTATGACAGAAGCATCTACATCGACACCACTAGGTGGGTCAGTATGAATCTTTCAGAAAAATTCAAAAAATCAAAAAAATATGAAAATCCAAAAAAATCATAAAAGATTGAAAACAATAAAGAGAAAAAATCGTCCTCTAGTGAAAGCGCATGCGGCGCTTTGGGCAAGACCATGATGAAAACCGGCAAGCAGTCATGTGTAGAATCAAGCATCGTGCACCACTTTAGGTGAAAGCATCTCATCCCATCCATAATAAATTGAGCATTCCATCCATCTTATCCATAATAAATCCATTCATCCATAAACCATTTATCCAATCCATTTTCATCTATCTGCATCCATCATCCAAGTTATCTTGATCTTGATGAAATTTTGGGGAACACTTTACACTTGCTTATGGTAAACATCTTGAGATGGGCCATTTTCATTGATCCTATCCTATGCAGCATTATCTGAGCCATGAAGCATTCATTTATTTGAACATTGTATCTTATCGCAAGATAATCCTTGACATCCTTTGCATGCTTACCATATCCATCCATCCATACACCTATCCAAGCATCCATCCATGGCATTCCATCCATTGCTAGGCACTGGGGGCAAATATGTACATCTTGCTTCGATAATAAATCTTGATCTATATCCTCCAACTTATTTGGTGATCCGAACATTGGAAAACATGAAATCAAATTGGCCAAGCATTTGTGATCCAAAATCCAAGTCACTAGCCCATGGCATATTTTGACGAGAAGACATTCATTATCAGTCTTCATCTTTCATTGAACATCAATCCAAATAATCACTATCAGTTGCATGTAACGCACCCTTCAAATGTCACATCAAATCATTCGAACAACTTTTGTTCCAAATCAAGCTTCATCAATCATGATCAATCAAATCCAATCAAAACATCAGCATCAATCTATCATCACCTTGGGATATCCATCCCAATCCTCATGTTTCTTAACACTATCCTTGCATTTTTGTGCATCCTCAACAATGTTATCGTCATCAATCCTAATCAATCAATCCTTGCATTGTTGTGTATCCTCAATAATGTTATCATCATCAATCCACCGACCTGATTGATCAACCTTAGCTTGGTTTTCAACAAAATCCCAAACAGAGAACTGATATCATCACACATATCCATTTCCAAATCGTCAAAACCATGCGAAAATCCAAAAACATTTTAAAAACATCAAAATCCAAAAACATTCAAAAAACATCAAAATCCAAAAACATTCAAAAAACAAAAAACCCCAAAACATCGCAAAATTCAAAAATCAAAACATTTGTAAAAAACTCAAAAACACCAAAAACAACCTCAAAACATTCCAAAAACATCAAAAACATCCAAATCTTTGAAAAAATCCACCCGTCCCATTTCGCTTTCACCCGTAATAATCAATCATCCATAATAAATTGATCGCCACCTTCATCCTTTGGAAAAAAAAACAGAAAAAACCATAACAATCAGCAAAAGCAAGCTTCAATTGTAAAATCAAAAGTGAACAACAAACCTTTAAAAGAAAAATCAAACTCTTGATCATTTTCAAACATGCCAATCAACCTTATATCAACAGTCTATCAATCAACTTATCAAACCATCATTGTCCTATACAATGCATGTCCTATGATATATCGTTCCAACAATGGGCATCATTTTGGATATCACCTTGGATTCTTATCCTATCAAAACACATCCCTTTGGCTAGAGATATGAAGAACATTGACTTGTTTGTATACTTGATCTTTTCTTTTGATTTATCTTATTGTGCTCATTCTAAGGACCTCTTGATGATATCCGAACGAAGGATTTAGAGAGATAGGTATGGGGCAATGATCATTATCCTTTTGTCTGTTGTGCTTGTTGGACATTCTTATAAAATAACTTAGCGAATACTTGCTTTGTTAGGTACGTCCTAGCAAGGTTTCTGTATGTCAAGTGTGAACAAGAATACTCCTATCTGTTTGTCAAGTCAAAGTCCATCGCACTAGGTACAACGCCATCCTGGTTCTTTATACCTTGATGCATCGTATCTACGTGTGTAATCAAACATAAGGTAAGTAGCCCTTTTAAAGTCCCAATCCTTGGTAAGCGAATCATCATCATCTATCATCATCATCATCTCTAATAAAGTCTCGTCAGATCATGGACTTGTTGGATCCTCTTGTCCTCATCTCATTTCCACGCTAGCATAACATCACCAATGCATCCATCATGCATCCATCCTGCATCTAGAAAACTGTTAGCATACCACATATCATGCATATCATACATAATAGGAAACATCGATCATTGCAAATGCATTGCATTTGCATCATCATCATAATATAGATCTGTTAGTCTAAGCATCTGCATAAATCATCCATTGCATAATCATAGCATATCACATCATCCTGTAGGACCCTAAATCTGCATTGGATCAAAAACAAAAACCCTTAGTATTGTTAGTAAACCAAAGCAAACAAAAGATCCCCTATAAGATTCATCTAATCACAAGAATGATGTCAAAGAAACAAGCAAAACATAGAAAGGCATCATTCTAATGATCAAACTAGCATCTTATAGTGGATTGGTGTCACATGTGCTAGTGACCCTTTCCCAATCCTTGATTGATAAGCTAATGATAATGATGGACAAGATCATTTCTCAAACCAAGAGAGTAACCTTGCATAAAGATTGTGGAGGATTTGCTCAATGTTGAAGCCTCTATTTAAGGATTTTCAAAATGCTAAGTGTTGAAGAGGGACCAATGTGGGACTAAGATTGGACCAATGAAAGAAGGACACTTGTCAAATGGTGATTGGTTGATGTATGTGCAAGATTTGGGAAGAGTGCCCATGAGAGGGAGAATTTGAATTTGAATTTGTGCAATGAATGCTGAGTTTGACTTTGGAAGGGGACATGTAAGAGACATGTAAGGCCTCATAAATGCTCTTGTTTGGTGTACATGTCCACTTGGGGGGAGATTCAAACTTGGAGAATATTCTCCCTTTATGCCAAGTTGAAAATAAAGATTTTGATAAATCAATTAAATGTAATTTCATGTGCAAGTGGCCAAATCTAGAGAATGCAAGTGGGTGAGATTAGTATTTAATCAGGGTTAGATTAAATAGATGATGATTAGGTTAGCTTAATGGTGTTTAGATGATTTTGACTTTTAGGATTTAAATATTTGATTTATTTAAATCAGAAAAGGATGGAAGATGCATTTTTGAGATTTTAATTAAATAAAGTTTGATTTATTTAATTAAACTATGATGTGAGCTTTTGATTTATTTAAATGATAAGAACCCGATTTACCAGGTGAATGGATGTGATGTATTTGATTTATTTATTGAGCGGATGAATATGCATAATGCAAATTTGACGTGTCTACACATCCATCTCATCCATCATCACATCATATCATCATTTAAGTCATTTAGGATAATATAGATTTGTTATTCTAAGCATCTTAAAACCATCTCATTTGCATCATCATCCATAACCATCTAGTTTGAACCTCTTTATCGCGAGATCGACCCTCAAATAGAATTTTTTCGCTCGATCTCTTGAGGGGGCAATGTACCAGTGTACTTCTTTCCACTGGGGCATCCGAAGAATCAGAATTTTTTTGATTTTGATTGCGGCAAGTTTATTCTTTGAACCAACGCAACAAGTACATTGCTTCAAAGAGGGGAAAAATGTAGACATGCAAATTTATCATTATGCACTTAGTTTACGCTCACCCACTCATTAAATTAATCGAGCTCATCAAATCCATTCACCAAGTAAATCAGGACTATTAAATAAATCAAGGTCTCACATCAACCTTTAATTAAATAAACAAAAAATTATTTAATTAAATCTCCAAATGCATAATCCATCCCTCTTTGATTTAAATAAATCCAAATATTTGAGTCAAATTGGTCAAAATCACCTAATCATCATTAAGCTAACCTAATCTTGATTAAATCTAATCTAATGCATGTCACATCCTCTAGATTTTCCCACTTGCACCAATAAATCATTTTAATTCATTTATAAAATTAGCATTTTCCATCAACATGGCATCTTTGAGGAATATTCCCTCAAGTTTGAATTCAAAATCAAGTGGACATGTACATCCAACAAAGAAATTAATGTCTCTTGCATGTCCCTTGCACAAGTCAAACTCAGCATTAACTCACAAATTCAAATTTGAAATCTCCCTCTCTTTGGCACATTGACCAAAATGTGCTCATTCCTCATCCTATCACAAGTTGACAAGTGGCCTCTTCTCATTGGTGGATCTTTAGTCCCACATCCTCCATGTTTGGCATTCTTTTATCACTTTTGGCCATAAATAGAGGTCTCCTCTATTGTTCAAATCCTCCACAAAATCCATCCACAAATCCTATGCAAAGTCACTCTCTTCATTTGAGAAATGATTTTTCCCATTCATCATCTTGATCATCAACATATCATTTTCATATCATGGAGCTTAAGCAAGAATTGGGAAAGGGCTATTTTACACAATAGCACCAATCCAATATGAGATATTATTTACTTCATGATTTATTTTATGCTTTCATCTAGTTTATCTAATCTTTTGTTGTTTTGATTACATCATTAAAACATGTTGATTTATTTCATATGGATGTGAATGTTTTCTTTGTTGCTAATGATGTATGTTTAAATTTTAGCCATTTGCAGATTTAGCATCCACAAGGAGAAAGTGGAGAAGAAGATGGATAGGTGGATTAACCTTTTTCACTGCATTATTCTTCTTTATCGAATTATCCTTCTTCATATTTTTGTTTCTACAAAACTTAGAGATGCATCCATACCTATTGCAATTGTAGCATATGACATTTTTTTTACCAATCTTACTTCCATTCATTCTATATCTACATTGATTAGCTTTATGCCCAAATCCATTGCATGTATAGCAATATCCATTGAAAGATTGAACCATTCTACCATTGTTATAGTCATTCATCATTTGAATTATGCATGTTCATTAGCTCTATGACCAAATATTTTGCATGTAAAGCACTGACCAGAAAAAGATGTAACATTTTGATTAATTCCACTTTTACATTCCATAGCCTTATGTCCAAATTTACTGCAAGAATAACAAAAACCATTAAAATATGGGTACCTTTGTGCATTTGGTTGTCTGACTGGTGGTCTTTTAGCTTCATTCCTTTGATTTCGGATCTTCTTGCCTTTGTTCTTTTTATCTTCACTCTTCTTTTCAGGCTAGTTTGTAGTTTGATCTGTCTTTGAGCTTTCTCCTATCTCAAACACTATTCCACCTTTGTCTTTATATCCTTTCTAATTTTCAATAATTTCATCAAGCTTTGTAGAACTCATATTGATTTGTCTTCATGACTCCTTGCTTTTCAAGATTTGATCTCAAATTCACAACTTCTTGTTCAAGTTTTGTGCATTCTTCATATTTTCTTTTCACCATTGCATTCAAACATTCTTCAACTCTTTTCCTTTCTTCAACTTTCACTTTCAAACCAATAATTGTTTCATTTGTTTGCTTCAATTTCTCATTGACATCCTTATTCCTTTCTTTGAATTTCTTGATTTGCTCCATCAACTTTTTGATGCATTCATCTACTTCTTTGACATTTTCTTTCAAATCCCTATTTTCACCTTCAATTCTTTCCAGATCTTGAAGAGAAACCTTGAGTTCTCCATTTATGTCAAATAAATGCAATCTTCTTTTGTACATCCAACAACAAGAATCTCTTCTAGAGGAATAGGTAGTCTTTTAGCAGTCATGTGTTCAATCTCAAAGATCTTCCCCAAGTATTTAAGCTACTTCTAAGGAACCAAGCTTTGATACCAATTGTTGCACTTGGATGGTTGTTGTTGCACCAGAAGATTGACCTATTAATGCCCAATACAACCACTAGAGTTTGAATCCATGGGAGGTGGTTAAACCATGTCACAAACTCGAGCACTATACTGTACAACACAAGGAGACCAAGGGTGCACACCTTGCAAAAATTTAATACATCAATACACATGCATACTTACATTAAAGTATCCATATCTCTAAAAACTCTCATTTTGTTCTTAGTAAAGGGAAAATTATTTTCATTTGATTAATGGTGTCAATGAGAAGAGGACCGAGTGAGGTAGATCGATGATAATAGCAAAGAGATACAATCAAGAAACAATTCTAATAATCTTTAAATATGACCATTTAAATTAATTAAAAAATAATAATCTAATTTAATTAACTATAATGTTAAATTATTTAATTGATAAAAATGATACATGGAAAAAAAATATACTAATTTATATAACAAAAAAATTATATTAAACACTCTACAACAATATAATTATAACAAGTGACACAGTGCATCGAGTTTCTGTCATCAAGTAAGGAGCTTTTTTGGTTGGAAGAGGAAAGGAAAATATGGTTGAAGAATTGTAAAATGAATAGTAGAACTAAAATGTAAATTTTGAGTATATATTGATTAATTTTAGGTGAAATTTAAAACTTTGTATTAAACATAGAAAAGCACAACAAATGAACTAGAAGACTATATCATGTGAAAAGAAAAATATAGAGGGCAGTGTATGCTATTGATATTGTGAAATTTGTTTATTATTTTTGTGCACTATAACTTGTCCAAATGAGTGTATATTAAAATTCATATTTTTTGTGTGCTTGTTAAATAATATTAATAAATTTTTATATAAAAGTAATTTAGGAATTATGGTTTATTTTGGGGTTGGGGCCCTAGCTCGGTTGGCTAAATCTTTCTTGTTGCAAGAGGTTGGTCACGAGGTCTAGTCTCCCCCACCCCCGTGGTACTGGAGGGCGTGTCATGCTAGTGCCACCGGTCACGTTAAAAAGTTTACCAGGCGCACTGCAGTTTATATGGGGTCGTGCTACCCGATTCCTACAGTCTAAAAAAAAAAAATAGGAATTATGGACATGGAAAAAGTAACCATTCTACTTTTTCATGTTTAGTCCCTCCTTGTGATTTTTGGACTTAATGAGGCCTTGACTTAATTAGGTCTTGACCCTAGAAAAATGAATAAAATGCATGTCTTGTAAAGGTGTTGTAAAGAGTTGTCAATCACTTTCACACTTCTCTAGACTTTCATTAAGTATTTAAGTCTCATGGACCTATTTTTCCCCTAATTAAATATTGTAAAATATATTTAATTGTATTTTCACATCAATCTAGAAGGCTTGTAAATTAAATTTGACTCTAATCTAGTGTTGTAATGTGTTTTACACATTCACATGGGATGTTGTGCCTTTTTAGGCTATGTGGACCTCATTTTAATGTTGTAAAGTGTATTTAATCACACTTTCACATTGAAATTTGTGTCCCTAGCCCTAATTACCCTTTACATCATCATTAATAGGCCCCTATGACCCCATATTGTGCATCCTGAGGCTTAATTTGATCAAAGACTCGACTAGAACAACCTAGAAGCCTAATTTCTTTATTTCCCAACATTCCAACTGGAAAAAGAGCCCCTGTGGGACCCATTCACCATTAGGGGTGAATCAGTCCCATCCAGGTGGAACCCATTCACCCTTGATGGCGAATGAGTCCCATTTGAGCTATTTTTAGGGCTTGAGCGAGAAAAAATTAGGTTTTAAGTTTAATTTTTCTCCATGTCAGCCTTGGGGATCAAATTAATGAGCATTTTAGGTGGATTTCCTATAAATACAAGCTTCTAAACCCTAACTCAAAATAAATTCATTATTCATTCATCATCCATCATCCATCTCAAGTCAAGCAAGCTAGGGTTTTAGATTTAAAGTCATCAAGATAGCTTTTTCAAACATTTAAGGGTAAATTCTTCATCTATTGCTGCAAAAAATCAAGATCCATCATCATGGAAAGTTTCTAATTGCATTGTTTCATATTTCCTACTTTATTATGTCATTTCTTCATTTTGCTTTAATTACCTAAAAAAGGGTTTGACCAAGGCAAACCCCCACCCCCTAACATCCAACATTTCTCCTTCTTTTCTTGTGTGTTTGCAAATTTAGGTATCTTGAAGACTTAGAGATCATTAAAGATTAAGTTGAATTTTTTTTGAAGACATCTCATTGTTGACTAAGTCAAAATATCCACTAAAATTCATTCACCGTGCCGGAAATCAGAGTTTCAAAAGCGGACAACTATTAGGAGCTGAAGTGCAAACTGAGGGCTTCTACTTCCACTTTTGGATTTTTAGAAATTCAAAAGTAGACTCATTCACCATTAGTGGTGAATAAGTCCCACTGGTAGGCCTGAAAAGTGTTTGTAGATCTAGGCACCCATTTGGTTGAAACAGACATTTGTGCAGTTTTCCAGATTTGGGACTAGAATTCACCCAGAATGGCGAATGAGTCTCAGTAGGCCAAATTTTTAGGACTGGAAGCATTTCCAATCCTCATTCTAGCCTCTGCAAGTTTCCAGGTGCACACACTCAGTTTTACAAATTTATGTTTTGTTTCATTTGCATTTCTAGGTCTTTTTGCATATCACAATGTGTTTTCAAACTTCTTGCATTTCAATAGTTTTTCTTTAATAATCAATCTCTTTTATCCATTTTTTGCATTTAGATCATTCCATTTAGACATATTTCATTCATATTACATTAATCTTGAGTGTAGACATTGTAATTTTGGCCTACCTCTCTCCTTTTAGGTGAAAAACCCTAGAAGTGTTAGAGAGTCTTGTAGCACCAAAATATTTGCCCACATTTTGGTGAACCTGCTTTTCAAATACTTTCTTTTTTGATTTGGAGTCCTTCATCCTCCTATATCTAGCTTGCATTGACTTTGCATTAGGGATTGCATTAGTTAATTGGCATCTAGGGTTTCTAAAATTTTGCATTAGTAAAAGTACATATAGGTTGCACTTTTGCATCTCAAATCATTGAAAAATTCTACAATTCTGCATTTGCATCTTAGGTCTACATCATACAACACAAAAAACTTTGAAAATTATGAAGTAAAAAAAACCCCACTGGGACTCATTTGCCACCTTGGACGAATTAGTCCCTTTTCACCCCTAAAATTGTCTTTTATAGAGTTGGAAACCCTATTTTTAAGCTTTTGTTTCCTGCCATTACCTATCTATAGATTCAATTGGTTGAGTTTCTGTAACATCCATTTCATTAGATCTAGCTTAAATTAGCTCATTTCATGCATTGTTCAATTTGTATCTCCAACATGTGATCTTTCAGATTGTTGCATAATGTAATCAGCAACTTACTTTGTTTTACATCTAAAAATTGCATTTAAACATTTCACTTTAAGTTAGTGTATTGCACTTTCTTTAATTTCTCATGTTAGCATGTGTTCTCTTCAAACATTCCATGTTTCTAGAATATCAAGTGGCTTTTATGATTCTCTTTTTCATGGACATAATCTAGGACAACAAAGTAAAACATTTGATAAGCATGTTGCATACCCTCCTAGTACTTATCAGATTGTAAGAATGTCCTAACAAAAGAGGATGCAAGTGTAGACAATCCTTAAAATCATACTTGTTCTTCTCCCAATACATCTATTAGTGATGAATTTATTTTGGTGAAAGAAGATACAAGCATTGAGCATCTTGATTGTCCCTCTCCTCTTTTTCCTTTGGAAAACATTAGAAAACACAGAGATGAGATCATAGAAACATTTCTAGACATCACCTTACCTAATTTCCATAGCCATGACAATCAAAATATCCTTCTCCTAATATACCTCCTCGATGCAAAGAGGATAGGTTGGTGTTAGAATATACACCTATTAAGAGCCATCTTGTTTCTCCCTTCCCTAATGCTCCTACCATTTGGGACAATCTATTTGAAAATCATAGTGGTCCTTCTCTTGATGCCTCCCCTACTTGTGATGAAGCTAGTTTACAAAGTATAACCATGGAATGTGGTGAGCATATTACAAGCTCTCCTGCTAGGGTAGATAATATGGAACAAGAGAATGAAACCTAAGAGAAAATTGACAACCAACTAAAATCTTCCCATAATTTCCCCACTCTTGATAAACAAAAAAATCCCATCATTGATCATTCCCCTACTTGTGATGAAGTCCTTCTAGAAGAACTAACCCTTGAATTTCAAGAACATGTGGTTTTTAGTTCTCATAAACACTCTCCTCCTAGGGAGGATATCATGATACGAGACAAGGATAACATCGACAATAATGATATTGTTCCCTTAGAAGAAGATGATGAGCCCATGTTAGATTCTCATTCTCCAAGGGATATTAATATTATTCAACCTCAACTCATCCTTTAATCCCCCTTCACACAAACCTTAAACCCAAAACAAACCCGAACTTGTCCTTTACCCACCTAAGAATAATGTTTCATAACAACTGAGTCATAATATCATTGCTCATACCTATCCCATTAGAAACAATCTGCAACTGCCACAACCAACCCCAACAACATTACCTTTGCCTAAGCCCATTTTTCCTCATGACCCTCAATTAAATTCACACATTAGGGAGTATGATCTTGTTAAACAACTTAAGAATACTCCTGCTAAGATATCATTATGGGACCTTATTCAAGCCTCCCCTCACTATCACAAAATGATTCAAGCAGCCTTACAACAAGTTCTTGTCCCTTCTAATGCGCAACCAAATGACATAGCAGCTGTGATTCAAGGAATAAACGCTAACATTGTTTTCCACCAAAGTGAACTCCCCCCTTTGGAAGTGCAAAAACAAAATGATGCTTTCATGATCATAGCTCAATACAAATGAAAAGGGATAAAGAGAACTCTTGTTGATATCGGTTCTACCCTTAATGTGTGTAGTGTGAGCCTTCTAGATAGGCTTGGCATTGATAAATCAAACATTCAACCTGATTCTTTATCTCTTAAAGGATTTGACAATGTAAAAAAGAAACTGCTTGGGGTGATCATTTTACCTCTTATAGTTAGAAAGGCCACATTGAATATACCAATCCATGTTATGCCTCGTGAACTTTCATGTAATATTCTCTTAGGTAGACCATGGATTCATGAAATGAATGGGGTGCCTTCTACTCTTCATCAAAAAATGAAATAGATCTACAACAACACAGTCCACACACTTGACATTGATCATGAGCCTTACAATGTCTTACAACTGGAGAAAAACAAAGAAACTCCCTTAAACGCATCAACATCAACTAGACATGTGGAACCCGTACAACAGAAAGACAAAGAACAACACACGAAGCTATTAGACACTGATTGGGGTTCCTTAGATTTCACACCAACATTCGTGGGTGAGTACAAGATCATAAACAAAGATTCAAATATGGGAAACACAAAATCAGTCATGTCAACACAAAACTTAGAAGACCTTTCGAAAGCATCTGCCTCAACCACTTTAAACAAAGATGCAAATTACACAACAAACTTTGATGAACTTAATCACAAACAACCACCTAATCCATAAGAAATGAAAAAGCTTTATGGAAGAGGTTATGAGCTTATGAAACAACTTGGCTACAGTGGAAAATCATGTGGTGCTAATGAACAAGGTATTCGCAACCCCATAGATCCTATCACACAACAAACAACTCATGGTATTGGTTATTGTCCTTAGATAGAAATCGCTAAGGCTTCACTCAACATCAACACTCTCACACAACATTCCTCTAAACCAACCTTAATAGTAGTACATCCTAAACTAATAGACACTACTAGTTTTGGATGTTCTTTGCTTGAAATGAAATAAAAAAAGGCATCCTCACTTAATGTGAATGTCATCTCGCAAAAATATTAATCATTTGAATTCATTAGATTTTACACCCTCCTGTAAAGGAGAGTACAAAATCTTGCAACCTAAAGAGTCTTGCGTAGATATGACATCTTGTACTAAGCAAGAAAAACCTTTATCACATAATAAAGGAACACCTTCTACCATTGGCCAAGAGGGTATCTTGTTGAGACTTCTTCAAGATCACTTGATATCTCTCCCTCCTAGAACTCAAAATAAATTCTATTACAAGACTTCATTTTTCCCATATCACAGAGTTCATGGTCATTCCACTAATGAATGTAAGGATTTGAGTTGTAAAATTCAACATATTAAGGAGTTTGGTGCTCTTCCATATGTGGGGGCACCTAATTCCTCTAATTGATACTGATTTTCACTCTAGCATGCATTTCATTAATAATTTCAGCTCACTCTTGTCCTACACTAAGTGGGGGCAAGGGGATAGGAATCCTTTTCCTCATATATCACTTGTTGCTTCTTTTGGCTAGCTGTTAACCTTTCATGAACATATAACAGCAAGCTTGGAATGTGGATGACATGCCTTAAGTTGGCTCACATGTGACATACTACCTTTTTTATGACTAGCTTCTCAAAAACATATGACTTGGCATAGGTATTTTCGAATAGGCTCTCATTTCTTCTTCTACTTTAAAGTAATTGCTCATAATAATGTTGTTAGCACCCACTTTAAAGTGGGGGAATACATTGACACTCATGTTTCATTGTGTGATTTCTTCCTTCTTGCGATGCATCCTTTTCTTGGTGGTGTCATTGGGCTTGATTTCCTCCAAGAGTGTGATACTTCTTTGACACATCCTCTCTTGGAAACATTAAGCATGATGTTCCCTAAGATGAGACCTCGCACAAACTAAGCAAAATCCCTTTGAACATTCCTTACGCCATTTTGCATTTACAATGTTCATTTTTGTGTGGCGCCTTATTAAAGTTATCAGGAGGTATAACTTTGGTATGGTTGAGCGAGAAGCCCAATCCGAGGCATGACTTTCCCCATAGCCACCTGTGTGTGTGATTTCATACTAGCCATGAGTGTATGTTTCTCACCTTTTAGGACTTCTCACCCGATGGAAAGCCAAGAGTTTCGTCACCTCAGAGTGAGTATGCATTTTTGGACAACACAACCTAGATCTGGTCCACATTATGTTGGACAAACGATCAAAGCTTGATCCACCCTTTCATTTTCATCTTTCTCTTCTTCCTAGTTCTTTCCATTGCATGATATCATATCTTGTTTTGCTACACCTTGTGCATGTCCTTTTTGCACTTATGACGGTTTGACTTAGGATCTTGGATCCTAGGGGCTTGAATGCTTCCTCAATCTTTGTTATCCTAGACCATCTGCATGGGTACGATTGGACCCCTCTTGAATGTCTACTTTAGTGGGAGTTTGAAGCAAGTTGATCCTCTCACTAAAGTGGGGGCTAAATGTGGACATGGGAAAAGTAACCCTTTTACTTTTTCTTGTTTAGTCCCTCCTTGTGATTTTTGGACTTAATGAGGTATTGATTTAATTAGGTCTTGACCCTAGCAAAATGAATAAAATACATGTCTTGTAAAGGTGTTGTAAAGTGTTGTGAATCACTTTCACACTTTTCTAGACTTTCATTAAGTATTTAAGTCTCATGGACCTATTTTTCCCCTAATTAAATATTGTAAAATATATTTAATTGTATTTTCACATTAATCTAGAAGTCTTGTAAATTAAATTTGACTCTAATCTAGTGTTGTAATGTGTTTTACACATTCACATGGGATGTTGTGCCTTTCTAGGCTACGTGGACCTCATTTTAATGTTGTAAAGTGTATTTAATCACACTTTCACATTGAAATTTGTGTCCCTAGCCCTAATTACCCTTTACATCATCATTAATAGGCCCATATGAGCCCATATTGTTCATCCTGAGGCTTAATTTGATGAAAGACCCGACTAGAACAACCTATAAGCCTAATTTCTTTATTTCTCGATATTCCAACTAGAAAAAGAGCCCTTGTGGGACCCATTCACCATTAGGGTGAATCAGTCCCATCTAGGTGGGACCCATTCGCCCTTGATGGCGAATGAGTCCCATTTGAGCTATTTTTGGGGTTTGAGCAAGAAAAATTAGGTTTTAAGTTTAATTTTTCTCCATGGCCTAGGGGATCAAATTAATGGGCATTTTAGGTGGATTGCCTATAAATACAAGCTTCTAAACCCTAACTCAAAATAAATTCATTATTCATTCATCATCCATCTTAAGTCAAGCAAGCTAGGGTTTTAGATTTCAAGTCATCGAGATAGATTTTCTAGACATTCAAGGGCAGATTCTTCATCGATTGTTGTAGAAAATCAAGATTCATCATCATGGAAAGTTTCTAATTGCATTGTTTCATATTTCATGCTTTATTATATTATTTCTTTATTTTGGTTTAATTACCTAAAAAGGGGTTTGACCAAGGCAAACCCCCATGCCCTAACATCCAACATTTCTCCTTCTTTTCTTGTGTATTTGCATATTTAGGTATCTTGAAGACTTTGAGATCATTAAATATTAAGTTGCAAAGTTTTTTAAGACATCTCCTTGTTGACTAAGTCAAAATATCCACTAAAAGTCACTCATAGTGCCGAAATCAAAGTTTCGAAAGCATACAACTATCAGGAGCTGAAGTGCAAACCGAGGGCTTCTATTTCCACTTTTGGATTTTCAAAAATTCAGAAGTGGAATCATTCACCATTAGTGGCGAATGAGTCCCATTGCCAGGCTTGAAAAGTGTTTTTTGTAGATTTGGACACCCATTTGGCTGAAACAAACTTCTATACAGTTTTCCAAATCTTAGACTAATTCGCCCAGAATGGCGAATGAGTCCTAGTAGGAAAAATTTTCAGGACCAACAACATTTCTAATCCTCATTCTAGCCTCTGCAAGTTTCCAGGTGCACACACTCAGTTTTACAAATTTTTGTTTTGTTTTGTTTCATTTGCATTTCTAGGTCTTTTTGCATATCATAATGTGTTTTCAAACATCTTGCATTTCAATAGTTTTGCTTTAATAATCAATCTCTTTTATCAATTTTTTGCATTTATATCATTCCATTCAAACATATTTCATTCATATTACATTAATCTTGAGTGTAGACATTGCAATTTTGGCCTACCTCTCTCCTTTTAGGTGAAAAACCCTAGAAGCACTTGTTAGAGTCTTGTAGTACCAAAAGCTTTGTCCACATGAATTTAAATTGGTTTAGTATGAAGATGGAGAGTTTATTTGTTAAGGTAGTAATAGAGAAATGGGAAAAGTGGGTGTCATATTGTGAGAAACAAACAAGGCCATATTTAAAAATATATTTCTTAAACATATTTATTTGTTAACATAAATCATTTTGACTAGATATGTAAGACATAAAATATAAATATTAGTAATAAGTTAAAAATTTAAAAGTATTTTACAAAATGGAGATATTAATTATAGTGAAACAGAAGCATTGGAAGGGAAGTTGAATATTGTTTATATTACTTGGTATGAGGTAATTTATGGAAATACAAATGAAAGCACAAATATAAAATTAGTAAGTGCACTTAATATTGCGGAAAAACAATTAAAAACTGTTCACACAAGTAAATTAATTATATTGAGCAGGGTACTGATAATTAATTATATTAAATATATTAAGCATGGTAGTATAATTTTTAATTATATTAATTATAAATTGTTTGCATATGCATTCTAAACACATTCAATAAAAGAACAAGGAATATAGGAATTTGTGAAATCTGTTACATGAGTTATTGTGTCTTCTTTGCTTTTGTCTTTGACAACTTCACACCTCTACTTTAGTGGGGGCGGAGGACCATGTTAGATTAAAAAAACGTAAAACCATGAAAATAATATAAGCAAATAAAATAATTTTGAAATTATTATAAGTGAATATATCATAGTTACTTATTCTTTGGATGGGCTGGTTAGTCTTTCTAAATCAATGTTTTCACCTTGCGATGCAATGTTTTTTGCTTGATCCTACATGTTTCTATGTAACAATGACATTTTTATCTTCTAGTTTGTAAGGTTTTATGATGATGTTGTAGCCCAGCTTGGGGTGTTTCTACATCTAACATAACATTTATAATAACTTTTCATAAGCAAATATACTTGATTCTTGAAGAAGAGACTGCAAGGTCGGAATTTCAGATGATTTTTCTCCTTTCTTTCCAATGAAGTTTGATTCTTTGAATGTCTGTAAAAATTATGTGAATTGTTTGAATTTTTCTAGTTTATGTTGATAAGCAAGCAACCTTTGCAATCATTTGTTTGCAATAATGTTGTAGTCAGAGATGTGCACAATTGCAACCATGTGATATGCAAATCATATGCAATGTTTTGCTTAGTACATTAATTAGATTGTGTATTACCTATTCCCTGGAGTGGCTGTAGTTTTGAACTTGTTTCAACCAAATCTACAAAATAGAAAGACATGATACTTTTTTGGAAAAAATGAAGGTGTTATAACAACAAGCAATACTTGTAGGTGAAGGAGGACAAAAGTATTGATTTGAGGACAAGGGCAACGACTTAGCTGAGTTCATAGAATGGATATAGTTACACTAATAGAGTCCTCTTCACTCTGCTTGAATTAGAAGCACTCACTTTTGTTTGAAATTTTGATTAGGAAAATGGGGAGAATTTTTTTGTGTTTGTAAAAATAAGCAACAAAATTATCAGGAAGAAACTCCACTAGTTAATAAAAACTTTATTGTAAGGACTAAGAACCTATTTAATAATAGACTAGAAAGTTCAGTGAGCCATAACAATTGATTGCATCAAACAATGGACAAATTTGTTTCAAGTGAATGTTGTCAGGAGAAAGCCTTCCTGTTTACACATATCTAGCATTGTAACCTTAGTTTAAAAAAGAATTGCTTTACTTGAGATATTGGTTAATGCATTTACTGTTGTGGGATGCATTAAAGCCTAAGAAAAAATCTTACACAATTTGTATTTAACCTACTCCTTGGCTTCAAATGTTCCATGTTTATTGGTTCCATAGCATATGTCATGTATTGTACCCATTTCCCCCGTCAGGGCTTGTAACAGCAAGCAATACCTCTAGTTGCAGGAGCACAAAAGTACGAGACATTTTTTCTTTGTTTCTAAGAAAAAGAAACAAACTAATGAAAAAAGGTCCACTAGTTAATAAAAACTTTATTGTAAGGGCTAACAACTTATTTAATAACATACTACAAACTTAGGCTAAAAAAGCATTACTTTACTAGGAAAATTGCTCAAACAAAACTCACTATAGAAATAAAATTACATATATTTAGATTATTGAATTTGTCTCACTAGTTGACCATATCAAAGGAAAATCCAACAACTGTGCTAGTATTGGCATAGTATTTTATGCATTAACTATGCATTCACTGCTTTATGATGCATTAGAGATATTTGCCAAAATTTATCATGTACTTCTATTTTGATAATTTACTTACAAGCAAATGAATATTAGGGCTACTATAGTGAATAGAAAAATAGATACAAGAAAATATACTTAAATTATACAATCTGATTGGTGTACAAAGCGAAACATTCCATATGGATTGCATATCACATGCTTGTAATTATTCATAACTCTAATTGCAAAAGTAACTTGCTTTTGGCCAAAAAATAGTTTCATGTTTATGAATTATCAGATTCTTGAACCAGGCTTCTCCTTTATTGTTCAAAACTCTTCCAAGGCATAATTTTTAGACACATTGGAAGACTTAAAATTCATTGGAAAGAAAGGGGAAGAATGATACAAAAATCTGACCTTCCAGTTTCTTGTTCAACAACCAAGAATATTTGCAATCATATAGATCTTTTCCTCTAACTCCAATTGCAAGAAATGGTTCCTATCACAGGGAAAAATTAGACAAATGAGCACAGTCCATGAATTATAATATGTTATTCGTCAACATGAAACACATAAGCACATGATAAAATTTGCAAAAGAAAAGACCAATGTGATAAATTTTTGCAAACATTCAAACATTAAATACAAATTTCACGAGCTTTGCTGATAGGATGGTGGCTACTCAAGAAATGAATACATAATTAATGCATATTGGAGTCAACTACAATAGACTTGGCAAGCTAGGTTTTGACTCAAACTTAGAATCGATGCCCAAACTTGACCGAGACTCGACAAATTGAAAAAAATATGAAATATAGAGATTTTTTAGGATTTAAAACTTGTTTCATGCACCCTTTAATAAATAAACATTAAAGACACAATAAACTAATTGAATAGAAGCTAATTTTATCACGTACACAATGATCAATGAGTATAAATGCAGATTTTAGTTGAAGAAAATCATAAATGCCCAAACACAAGAAGCTAGAGACCCATGCCCTTCTTAAAGAATGGAATCATGAGATTATACCATAATGATCAATAATATAGTTTTCCAAATCAATTTCTGAAGAAACATTAGTCAAATTGGTGCAACTCTTCAAAATTAACAAATAAAGATGGTAGATCACCAGCCTTCATGTGATTAATCAATGATATTTCCACCATATTTGATCAATGAATAACATGATCTTAGTGCATTAATTTCTTTTATTAAAAAGTAAAAACATTAAATATATCACTCAATCCTAACCCTTATTGGGTGGTCCCAACCTACAAACATGATTAATCTGCACTAATTGAGAAAGTCATTAAGAAAGACTCCTCAATAGACAATGATACAACAATGGTGTTGAGAACAGTTATTGCAGGGCCCTGAAGGTATCCTGACACCTTGCTATAGATTTCAGACTTGTGGGCATGGTCTCCACTGCCTTAAACTCCCCATGTTTATTTTTTGTGTACAAGTTGTACTCCACTGTTAAGCTTTTGAATGAAAAATTATGAGTTTTGAAGCAATTTTATATCAAAATGAACTGCCTAAAGCAAGTCCAGCACTTGTGGGTGTTTCTCCAGTAACATGACGGATAATGATATTGGAACTGGGATGCCCATAGGCAATACCATACTCATCCCAACCACTTTTAATTGAGATCAAATCATCTCCGGTGCTTATGTAGCAGTTTTCAATGCAGACATATGAGCTTGAATCTGCATAGAAAAACAAAAAAAGTTAGTAGAAATTTTTTCCTTTAGATATATTTTTATACTTCTTTAATTTTGAGTGCTAAACATAGGAAAATAAAAACATAATTCTTATTTACTGTTGGTAGAACATTTTTTCGTCTAGAAACTTTTGTGCTTTTTTGAGAAACTACAAAAATTATTCAATAATGTTTGATACTTGATTTCATTCCAAGAACTAAAGACATGGACAATAAACACAATTTTATTATTTTCTAATAGTAAGTACCAAACTTTTGGTTGGAAAGCCACTATATGTTTATTTAAGATAGTGTGTATTGTTTAAAAATAAACAAATAATGGAACTAGTTATTCCTAGTCACATCTCCTTACCTAAATTGGAAAAAGTCCTCTGGCTCATACCCATGAACTTGACAAGGTCAATGTTTATGTAGGAAGCGTCCTAGCAGGACAAGTCTTAAATTTAGGGAAATAGTTATAGTCCTAGCATTGAATCCTTGTTTTTGTGCCTAAAGAGTTTGAAGCATTTGAGTAGGACATGCCTTTGTAGTAGAATCCAAAAGCTCAATTTTAAGGAAATAGTATTAGTCCCAACATGGAATCTTTGGTTTTTATGCATAAGGAATTTGATCTCCATACAAAAATCCTTGTTTAGGCTGCTTGCACAATAGTGAGTAAATCAGAAAAAAAATGTTGTTTTCTTGTTTCTGTTTATGATGTATCCTCTTGGAAAAATTGAATAGGCCTATTAATTATCACATTCCAATTCTTTCAATTCCCTTGTATCACAATGTGCTCTCCTTTTGTCCTCACCTATGGTCCATAGTCACATCACATAAACAAAAATCTCTAGCAAAATCTCCAGTGTTAGGTCAAAGGCCTTGACAATGTTCAAAAATATGAAACATGTCATAGAAGCCCTCAAAGTTCCAATAAGACTATTGCTCAAGCAAACTCAAGTAAAAAATATTGCTACATATTTTAGACTAATACCATTGATTTATATGGACATACCTGATTGGTAACCATCTTGTTCTGATACTCTTGGTCAGAAGTTGAAACTAAGGTGCCATTGTTAGACTCTCGAACTATTTGGGATTGTTTAGCAGTTGCGAAGAGTTCCTTTGTGAGTGCAATAAGCTACATGAAAAGCTAACTCTATGAGTCAGCTACAACATATTTACCAATAGAAGGAAATTTCATGCTTATTGGATGTTATTATGCTCATTTTAATATTCTTGAAGCAGAAATCTACATATTGGAATCAAAAAAAGCTTGGAGTAGCTAAAAAAATATTGACTTGGTAAGCTAGTTTTTGACTCAACAGACTTGGAGGAAAATTTGGTTTTTGATTAAATGTGAGTTAGAGAGGTTGGATGGTCACTCCAATTGTAACACAAAAATATATTTTCCTAAAGTTTAAATTTTCAAAAGTACAAATGTTGTTTGAAGGAATTAAAAATTTATATGCTCTAACCACTAAAATTCTGCAAGATTTAACACTGATGCATACTGCTTGAATATAAGACTACTTGTAACCTATGAAGTTCTTGTCAATTTCTACATAGAAGGTAAACATTAAAAAAAAAAATCCAAATGAATCAGAAAAGCAAATGGTAAACTATAACCTATGTTTCTAGGTACTATAGGGTGCCCTGCTGTCCCCAACCAGGTATGGCTTGAGTTCAGATCCCTGGCTTGGTCAAGCATGGGTATGGTCAAGGCATGCCTTGAGCCTCTTCATTCCCAATATGATGATTACAATGTCAAGAAATATGCTTACTATTGATTTCACATTTGTCATTGAATTATCAATTATCACTACAAAAGTGTTCTCAATTCTGTATATTTATTTGTGCATATATAATATATATAGCCTAGATAGAAGAATATCAGCAAACCACCAAACCCAAACTACCAACACAGATGATAACAAATAAAGAATTTGAATAACTAGCATGTTTGACTGCTCAATATCATCAAAAAAATTCAATCACATAAGTAAACAAAAATCAATATCAGAAACCACAACAATATAATGCCCATAGTGCAGAATTAATATTTTTGTCAACATATCCATATCTAGAATATCAAATTTATTTTTTAATTTTCTTCATCATGCTCATATTAAAATTAGTTTAGTAGCAAGCCCAAACCCACATGGATGCACACAATCTTTTTGTGAACAAAAAGATACTCACATTACTAAATTATATTTTTTGTCACCGCACGCATACCCATATTGCTAAATTTAATTGGTTTCTCTACACAATCATACCCACACTGTTGAATCTCAAGAAACCCATATACACATTGTTGAATTCTATTTTCTGCCATCTCACTCATATGCACATCGCCGAACTCAATTATTTTCTAGTAAAATCGGTATGCATATGATTAAACCTCCAACAAACTCATACACTCTTAATTCAATATTTTTTTCTCAGAAAACACATACCCACATTTTTGTATCAATTTTTATGGTCAACTAATTAATACCCACATTGTTGAATTGAATTATTCTCTCGAGAAACTAATACCCACATTGGTAAATTCAACTTTAAAGAAAAAAATGAAATGGGTAAGTGATAGAAAATAACCTAAATCCATGCTACTATTGTTGTTGTCAAAAGAAGCAAATTTCAGTAGCTTATCCTCCTCTTGCTCTGTAGGTAGCTCAGTGACATTAAGGGCATTTATTTGCAATTTCACTTCTAGTCTATTTGGAAGTACTTGATAAACAAATTGATTCATAACAATATCTACAACATTGGTATGCATAAGAATTTGATGGGCATAAAAATACTTCTAGTCATCAAGTATCATAAACTGACATACAAGCCACTCACTAGTAGTGCACTGTTCCTGCTACTCCCGCATTCAAGCACTGCACACAATAACAAATATGGAAAAGAGGAACCCAGAGCTAAAAACACACAAGCTTTTCAACAAACAATAAACAAACGAGAATAAGCACTCTCTGATATTTCATGAATTAACTATACATTGTGTACCCCCCATCCCTCCAACACATCTCACACAATTTTCATTTAATGCATTAAACATGGATTCATTTCTTCAGTACCCACTAGCCTGTCGCCAATGCATTCCCTGATTAAATATTTGCCACAATATATAATGTTCCCCTATTTTCCTAATTTACTTAAACAAAAATGAAAAATAGACCTACTCCAACCAATAGAAAAAGAGATAAATCATAATTTTCAAGCACAAAAAATGCGTGCTTAAATCTCGACTATAGGAAAAAAACAAAAAATATTTTAAACAATACAATTTCATTGACCAAGCGACTAGGGGAAATGTGGCAATTGTAGCCCATGATCTAATTGTTGTTTACTCCATGCTCACCTAACCCCCAATAACCATTTACATTTTAGTCATTGCAATGTTTTAATTATGTCAATAAAAAATTACAAATTACACCAGTATATGTTCACTACTAAATGTGTAGCTAACAAAAAAAATAAAAAATTGAACATATATTGGTACATATATGCTTTCAACACAAGACAAGTTTCACAAAATAAAGTCATTTTTTAATTAATTAAAGTACATTTATGTTTACAATAACCACTCTATGCAAGTGGCTCAAAGTTTCAACTACATTGTATTTACATGTATACATAATCAGTTAATGGTATACATTGTGACATAATACAAAACATTGATCAACTTTATGAGCTATCAATTACACATTCACCCACACTTCCTATCACATCTTCATGCATTAACTCCATCTACTTATGGTACCTGCACACAGTTAATGGTGTAAGGCTCCCTAATAAATCAAAAAACATATTATAATTCATATACATGACTGAATTTATGCAAGCCACCTATTTTGTCAATTAAACCAAATATAAAATTGGTTTCCTAAAAACCATGGCAGAACTCAAGCATAAATGGCCACTACAAAATGAAATGACATATTGTTTCTCATGAAAATTCAAATTTGAAAATCAACCACCACAATTCAATGCATTCAATTTACACATTCAAATGATTTTATAAGAGGGAATTTCTAGGGTCATTTTCATCACAAATTCTCCTCTGCTTTCATTGAATATCGTCTAGAAAATGCAGAGCTTACTAAGGCAATTTCTACACATTCCTCTTAAAAGGGAGCTTATTCAGGTCGGTACACTCAAAAGAACTAAATTCATGTTTTTATTTATCATTATATTGATTTACATTTAGGTTGTTTGTTTCATTATTTAATATACTCTTTTATATTTATGTACTTAGTGTTTATATTATTTTCAAGCATACTGTTTTACATTTATTTTGTTTGTTTCATTATTCAATATACTGTTTTATATTTATGTACTCAGTGTTTACATTATTTTAAGGCATACAAATTATTATGTTTTCAATCAACTATTCAAATTAGCATTATCCATTATTTAATCATATCACAGTTACATTTTTATCACCTGCACCCATCATAAATCAAAGATAATAACATCAACATTATCCTTAGTAAAGCATACATCAAATATAATAACAATATTACCCATTTTTTAATCATATCACAATTATATTTTGAATCCCTCATTAATAATCATGAACTTTAATGGGTATGCAGATTTTGTCCCAATTTATTGAGCAATTTTTGGATTACAATTTGTAGAAAAATATATATATAGGGTTTCATCACATAAAGTTTCGCATACAATGATATATTCTTTTCATATTGTATATATACATGACATGACACTCTCTCTCTCTCTCTCTCTATATATATATATATATATATATATATATTCTAATAAGAATATATCATTGTCTGCAAATTGTAACCTTTGTATTTGCAGACAATGATATATTCTTATCAGATTGTATATATATAGTATATATATATAATATATATATATATATTCTGATAAGAATATATCATTGTCTGCAAATACAATGATATATTCTTATCAGATTGTGTGTGTGTATATATATATATTCTTATTAGATTGTATATATATAGTCATGTCGTGTAGTGTTTCATCATATCAAGCCATGTAGGGTTTCATCACAAGGACCTTAACATGAGCCTCTATTATTGTTTGTCATTTAATAATGCCTAAGTTTCTTGCCATATATCCCTATAACTCAGTTATCTTTAATAAACACATTGGCATTATCAATTTAATATATATATATAGTCATGTCGTGTAGGGTTTCATCATATCAAGTAGGATAGGGCGTTAGGGGGTATAGGTTTTTTTCATATTATATATATATCAGATTAAATATATAAACAAAATGTAGAAATATTTGTTTATCAGATTATGTATATTTCCAATTTATATAACCCTAACACTTCCATACCATCAAATACTTTCACCTTGCTCTATGATTGTCCTTGCATTAGGCTACTGTCCAAGTCAATGGCATGTAGTAGACGTAAAAATTTCTCGGCGACCCATGCTGATGTAGACACATCATAACACTCTTGGTCTACAATGCATGCAGTCATAAGTGTTATAAAATCCATGGAAAATACCATGACTTGCAATTTCTTAGCAAATTCCATGAATTTTAAAGTCATTACAAATGTCATGAATTTTATAACACTTCACTGCATTCTCTGCAAGCCAAAATAACTCCTATGTTTCTTCATCCTAGAAAACTTAGATACATATCCTATTAATCTGTTTACCTTTCCCCTGGAATTTTGTATGTTCAACAATGGGTTTCAGTTGGCATCAAGGATCATTCTGCATTTTGTTGTTTTTAGAATCATTTCTCATTATGGCATTGAGCATTTCACTATTACAATTTTCTTTAAGGTGTTAGTTTTATTTCAAAATACATAGATTGTGAATGAAAGTTATATATGTGTGTGTGTGTGTGTATATATATATATAGATATACAAACACAAACACATATATACATATACATGTGTATAGTTATAAATACATAATACACATATGCATACATATATAGTTGTTTCTGTACATGCACATATATACATACACATATATAGATTTTTAAGCATGAACCATGAACTATTTGATTTAAACAAGTAAAACCCAAGATTACATGAATTTTTTTGTAGATATGCATACACAACCTAAATGTAAGGGTGTGGTCCTAAAGCCTTTTGTGATCATGCTTGTTTATTTTTTAGATTTTCATACTCATATTTATGCTACACTAACACATTATGCTATTTTTACTCTTTGTGCAAGTTAAGTGGAAAATCATGGCACCTGCTAGAAGACCAAAAAGGGTTGTAGGAAGACTTGACCACACACCATTAGAGTCACTCGTGTGGTGCACTTAATTGAAACAAAGTCTATAGAGGAAGTTCATGTAATGCCCAACCAACAAATATGTTTTTGACTCTACGAATACCAACACAACAAAATTTGAACCTCTTGTTCAGCCAGATGTTCAACCTACTGTGCAACTGCCCTCACCTATACCCATTAGGTAGTGGACATATGTTGATATGGAAGGAGAAATTATAAGTGTTGAAGAACACAACATGTCAATCAAGGCAACAACAATCAAGTGGGGTATGCCACCTAGTAGTTTGAGGGTGTGGTTGTTGGTAGTTACCACCACCAAGAGGAGGGGTCCACATACCATTTTATTTGAGGAGACTGAAGTTGTCCAATGGTTCAAGGACATGGAAAAATTAGGCCATGAACTACAAGTAAATCAACTACAAGCCACAATTGCCCAAATAACTACAAGTCAGCCCAATCCATTCACAAATGGGGTCCCCGAGAGGTCATGTTGGGTAGGATTTTGAAGAAGGTACCCAGATTTGACAATCATAACAGTTGAAGGAGTGGATAGTGACAGAGTGATTATGGTTCATCCTTCTGTCGTCCAAGAATTCTACGAAAACCTTGAGAATATGATCAACCTTAACCACTATGGAGCAAGCCAAATTTGGAATTGTGATGAGACTGGTATTCAAGTTGGTAGGAACTATGGCATGAGAGTTATTGCCAAATTGGGTGCAAAATGTGTACCACATTTGGTATCAAAAAGTAGAGAGTGGATCACAGTGTTGGCTTGTGTAAATGTGTATGGGTTAAGCATTCTTGGGTTCTACCTGTTTGAATCGAAGAGGCACATGCAAAACTATATCATAAATTGCAAGATAGGGCCATTGATGATAGTCCAAGAACATGCTTGGATGACAAAGGAACTATTTGTCAAATGGTTAGACCATTTTTCAATAATATTTGCGGTAGGGTTACACTAACAAATAAGGCCCTTCTCATTTTTGACGGTCATGGGAGTCACGTGACTTTCAAGACCATAGAAGAAGCAAGAAAATTAGGAATAGACCTCCTAACATTGCCTGCTCATACCAGCCACAAGATATAGCCATTCGATGTCAACATTTTTGCACCATTCAAGGCATATTTCAGAGAGAAAAGAACCATATGGCAAGCAAACAACCCACATATTGATATCAGATGTGAAGAGTTGGCAACTCTTGCAAGCCAAGCTTTCAAAAAAGTGTTGAAAACGAGCAACATTGTTAGTGGGTTATGTAGAATAGGAATTTGGCCACTTAATCAATCAACCCTTGATAGGGACATGGGGCCAAGTGAGGGCTATGTTGTTGAAGAGAATGTAGTAACTCCTACAATAGAAGATGATGCTATCACAATGGAAGATGAAGAGGATGCTATGGCAGTAGAGGCATGCTTGCATCTACTTGGTTACAATGAGGATCAAATAGATGGTTTTGTGTGAGAATACAATGCAAGGGATGTGGCAAGTGATGTAGTAGAATGCAATGAGGGTGTTGAAACAACACACATTCAACCAGAAATCCAACTAGTTTTTACAGATTTCCAACTAGAAGTCCAACCAATTATTACACCCTGCAATGAAGATACGACAACTACATTCGTAGGCCTAAGTTTTCCAACTCAAGTAAGCCAACCATAATGGATGCATGAAGCAACCATAAAGCTTGGAGTGCAATTAAATTCGACTGAGGAAGAAGTTATCCTTTCTATGCCATCCCCACCACACGTTGACCTTGCTGAAGTAATACATTACTTCACTATTGCAAGGAATTGGGAAGAGCATATTGATGGTCAAAGTGAAGATGATAATGTAATTAGTGAGGAAGAAGCTGAGTTTTTGCTATACACCCCACATGATGGACAACAAACAACAAGATCAAACAACAAATTCTTGAAACTTCCAATGCAGAGGGTGTAAGGAACATCATGGGGAGGTCGTTTAGGAGTGCTTCACCTTAGTAGGCAGTCTCAAGTACTAACATCCGATGCCTTCATCAAAATGTACAAAAAACAAGAGGCAAAGAAGAAAAGGCAAGAGGAGTTGCAGCAACGTAAGGAGCAGATATTGCAGAGAAAGGAAAAACGTGAAGCAAAAGCAATTCAAAAGGAAGCAATGAGGGTTGAGAAGCAAGCAAGGAAAGTGATAGAAGATGAGGAGAAGATGATTAGAATGTGGGAGAAAGCAATTAGACAGGAGTAGACAAAGGTTGAACATCTACAAAAGGAAGCTGAAAAGAAAGCTAAACAAGCAGAGAGGATAAAACATAAGTCTATAGTGGGGAATCCTATACCCCCCAACACCCTATCATGTTTGATATGATGAGCATATTATCACCAACCTTTATAGTTATCAACAATATGCAAGTTGGGAGTGGCTCACAACAAATAGGAGTGACTGCATATGCAAGCCAGACATTGCTTGCTCAAATAGCAACATGCCTTCAAATCTCTATTAACCAGGTATCACCTCCTACAAGTGGACCAGACTCATCTATTGGCAGATATTTCACTCCACCTCCTTTTCCTAGTAATATGGAGAACTGATAATGTTTGTGTTGAATTTTTTTTATCAATGTAGTAGTATATTTTGGTGATCTACTTTGCATATCAGATTTGTTTATTTGCTTCAAGTTATAACTATGATATGATTATAAGATGTGATAATGTTGTTGTTATTCTGCTTGGAACCTCACATATGTTTAAGGTGAGAAGAGCTTGACTACAAGCTTTCAAGTATATTTTGATATGTTTCAAGTATGTTTCGGCCATGTTTTTTCTATTGAACCACCTAATCAATGATTGCAGTTTGATTAAAAATATAACTATGATATGATTACAAAATATCCTAATGTTATTGTTGTTATTTATTGGAACCTCAGATTTGTATCTCTTATATGTTTGATGAGGGTTTCAACTTTGTATTTTTTGTGGTATCACTAATTACACTATGTTTCAGTGTTTGTCAATAAAAAATTTTAAAAAAATTTGATTGCAAAAACAATTTGCAGACAATGATATGTTCTTATTAGATTGTATATATATATATTTACAGACAATGATATATTCTTATCAGGTTGTATATATATATATATATATATATATATATATATGTAGACAATGATATATTCTTATCAGATTGTATGTCTATGTATATATATTGTAGATATGAAAAATATCTTGATCAACTAACTTTGATTCTTCCTTAATCACTTCTTTACTAACCAATTAATGGAATAATCCTTATTTAATTAATTCATCAAGATTCCTCTTTTAATTAAATAAATCAACTTTATTTGATTAAATCATAATTCCTCTTTGATCAAATAAATCAATTTTTTATTTAATTCAATCCTAACATTCCTCTTTGGATTAAATAAATCATTTTATTAAATCCTAAAGTCATCTCTTTTAAATTGAATAAATTAACCTTTATTTGATTTAAATCTAATGTTCTTCCTTTAATTGAATAAATCAAACTTTATTTAATTAAAATACTAATGTTCATTATTCCTCTTATTGGATTCAAATAAATTTAAAAACCTAAATCAAATGTCATATCAACTAATTCTATCTAAAAGTTAATTAATCACAAATTAATTAACTCCTAATCCTCAAATCCTCTAGCTTTTGCAACTTGTAAATATAAATCAATTTATTTTATTTATTAATTCTTCTATTTCCATTCAAAAATGACATCTCTTGGGAATATTTCATCAATTTGAAATCTCCCTCCCAAAAGGACTTGTCCTCCAACAAAGCATTTATGGCTCTTACATGTCATTTTCTTGAGCCAAGTAAGCATTAACTCCTCTTACAACTGTTCCTCCACAAACCATCTTTTGAATTTAAAATTTTACCTACATGCATTTAACATGCACATTGTTCAAAATGTGCTCCACCTCCCTCCATTAGCATGTTGACAAGTGGTACAATGCCACTGGTCCATCTTTAATGCCACATCCTTCATGTTTTGCATTTCTCCATCATTCTCTTCTATAAATAGAGGATTTCTATATTGATTTTAGATCCACAACTTTATGCAAAGTCACTATCTTCATGTTTTGAACAATTTCATCCAAGTTTCATTGTGTTCATCATTTCCATAGCTAGGTTATAGTGAAATTTCATCAAGAATCGTCATTCATCATCAAAGCTTGTAAGGAATTGGGAAAGGGCTACTTTCCACATCAAAGTAGCACCAATTTCCCCATGGGATGCTAGTTTGAGTGTTTTAAATAGGATTTCAATAAGCTTTTACTTGGTATTCAATCTTTTTTTTCTTGTTTATTGCATTTAAATGAATTGCATGGGGAATGATTATTTTGGATTTGTTTGATGACTAACATTGGGTTGTTTGATGATGTTTGAGTAGGTCTAAGATAACCATTCTCACACACATATACATACAATCTGATAATTTATATAATTGTTTGCAAATATATATCTCACAAGAAATCTGCAGGAGATGATGAGTTTAGGGCTTAAAGATGCCTAACAACCCGCAGTTAGACAAACCCATACGCATGGTTTGATGAAGGCATATGGGGCACATGGTTAACAAGATAATGTGATTGGGTTGAGATTAAATCGACCATCTCCTAGCAGTCAATGATATATTTCCAGACAATGATATGTTCCTATCAGATTGTATATATATATATATATATATATATATATATATATATTTGTAGACAATGATATATTCTTATTAGATTGTATGTATATATATAAATATATATACATACAATCTAATAAGAATATATCATTGTCTGCGAATTATAATCATTGTATTTCCATACAATGATATGTTCTTATTATATTGTATATATATATATTCAAACAATGATATATTCTTATAAGATTCTATGTATGTATGTATATGTATATATATACAATCCGATCTAAGAATATATCATTGTCTACAAATTGTAATCATTGTATTTGCAGGCAATGATATATTCTTATCAGATTTTATGTATATATACATATATACATATGCATATGTATATGTATATGTATATATATATGTATATACATATGCATATACATATACATATACATATATGTATATGTATATGTATATGTATATGTATATGTATATGTATATATGTATATATACATACAATCTAATAAGAATATATCATTGTCTACAAATTGTAATCATTGTATTTGCAGACAATATATATTCTTATTAATTATCACTATCAAAATTTAACAAAACTACATATTAATTATCAGATCATATATATATATATAGACATGCATATATATAGGTATATATGTACATACATATATGCATAACAATATATATGTATGTACATATATACCTATCAATTTTTATTTTTATTTTATATATATATATATATAAAATCTAATACTAACTAATCTCATAATTATTCTATATTATTGCTCAATTCATCTATTTTTCAGCCATGTATATAAAAACACATATTTTTCAGTATTACTAGGTCATTGTCAAAGTAAAGTCAAAGACTTTACTTGTCATTAACACTTAATGTTTTTTGTTGATTACGGACGAGTCCTCACATCCTTGCCATTAAGAAACCAATGTAGTTAAATAAATAAATCCAATCAAATAAGCATTTGTAAGAACAAAATATTTATGACCACAATATAACAAAAAACATAAACATATCATAAAGCATTCAGAGCAAAATGTCCCTATATAGTTTAATGTGTTAACAAACACAACTTCATTGGTATGTTGATAATCCACATACTTGGTTCACCTCTTGACGCTCCCGCTTTCCTGCAAAATAATTGTAATAAACAAGGGTAGTATTCGTACTCGTAACATTCCCACATTAAATCAGCCTTACAATATTGCATGCAAAACAATAAGAGTTTTGATTGGAGCATTATAATCCACAATGTTTTGATCCTTAGTATGAAGCTGAAAGATACAATGTATATTGCATATCATGGCACCCTACATGGTAGTGCAATAGAAATGACATATATATACATATATATGTATGTGTATACATGTATATGTATATGCATACACATATACATATACTTATATTTATTGACAGCCATGGCATGAAGCTGTTTGAGGGTGTGTATTGTATGACACATTAAATCTACTTTACAGTAGATTCGAGAACAAGTGTGTAGAAAGATTTGAGAACAACCATATTCTTGGAAATATTTCTACATGCTTCTCAAATCTTCACTAAAGTACATTTAATGTGTGCTAGAATACACACCCTCAAACAACTTCGTGCCACGATTGTCAATAAATATATGTATATGTATATAAATATACATGTATATGTATATACATATACATTCATACATACATATGTATATACATATACATATATGTAATTTGATGAGAATATATTGTTGTCTTTCCAATTGTAGTTACTAAAACACATAAAACCTCAACCCAAATAAGTGGAAGAAAACAGATTAACCCATATCATTGTATGTTGTGATATGATTAACTAATGGATAATGCTAATTTAAACAACTGTCTGAAAACTGAATAATTTGTATGCCTCAAAATAATGTAAACACTGGGAGTCCATAAATATAAAACAATATATTGAATAATGAAATAGAGAACATAAATATAAAGCAGTATACTAATAAATAAAAACATGAATTTAGTTATTCTGGGTATACCAACCTAAATAAGCTCCCTTTTAAGAGGAATGTGCATAGGTTGTCTTAGTAAGCTTTGAATTTTGCAAAGGATATTCAGGAATGGCCTTGGAAATTCCCTCTTATAAAATCATTTGAATGTGCAAATTGAATCTTTGTGGGAAACAATAGGTCATTTCATTTTGCAATGGCCATTTATGTCCGATTTTTGTCATGGCTTTTAGGAAATCAATTTTATATTTGGTTTAATTGACAAAATAGGTGGCTTGCATAAATTCAGTCATATATATGAATTATAATATGTTTTTTGTTTGATTATATGTATTGAGCTGAATTTTGCAGAGGATATCTAGTGAAAGCATAGGATAATTCATAATGAAAATGACAGTGGAAATTTCCTCTTCTAAAATCAATCGAATGTGTAAATTGAATGCATTGAATTGTGATGATTGATTTTCAAATTTGAATTTTCCTACGAAACAATTAGTCATTTCATATTGCAGTTGCCATTTATGCTTAATTTCAATGGTGCCTTCAATGAAAAAAAGCTTATTTCTAATTATCAATAAACCTATTTCAACTTGCGTTTGTATGCGGGCCCACTCATTTTTACATGTGGGTCTTCTAGGAAGTGGGTTCTTTAATCTCAACCCGACCACATTACCATGTTAACCATGTGCCACATATGCCTTCAACAAACCACGCGTATGGGTTTACCTAACCGCAGGTTGTCGGGGCATCTTTAAGCCCTAAATTTATCATCTCCCACAGTTTTCTTCCTCATTTTCACCTCTATTATCTTAATATATATAGGGTCATATATATTGCAAATATATATTATTTGATATACATATATATCTATATTAGATATATATATATATATCTATATCTATATCTATATATATATACATACATACATACATATATATAATCTTATATAGAAAAATATGTATAATTATAAGATTATATATACACATACATATCTAATCTTCTATATATAAATATATATCTATTTAATCTTATATACATAGATATCTATACCATATTAAATATATAGATATGTATATGTGAACTTGTTATTGAAGCATAAATATGAGTTTGAAAATCAAAAACATAAACAAGCATGATCACAGAAGGCTTAAGAGTGCACCCTTACATTCAGGCTGTGTATGTATATCTACAAACAAATTCATGTAGTCCTAGCTTTTACTTGTTTAAATGAAATACAACAAGGTTATATAAATTGGAAATATATCTAATCTGATATACATATGTTTATATTTTGTATATATATTTAATCTGATACATACATATATATTTATATATACATATACATAATCTAATTTATAGATATATATCTATAAAAGATTATAATATAAGACTATACATATATAATCATACACATATAATCTAATATATATATATATATAGGGCTGGCGGGGTGGGACAACTTTTCACTTCTTCTGACACCATGAATCCAACCCCCGTGCGGCACTGTCGAATCATACTTGTGACTCCCTCTTTGGACAAGCCCCTTTCTGACCCACAAACTACACCTTCCACCTGGTGCGAGTCCCTCTTCTAGAACTCAACTTTGCACATACACCGCGGAATGATGCATGCACGACTCTTCACACGAGCCCAAGCTCCAGAGTGTCCCATACCACCCCTTCAACGCCTCTTCACTCCCATGCACCAGAAGCAACCCATATTGACTCTCGGTTGAGCTCCTAACTCGGCCCAAACTCTTGGCTTCCATGAGAGCGATCCCAACTCAACTCGCCTCACCCAGAGGCTCTTAGCTCGCCTACCCCCAGCTCCACGCCCCTGGCGCTTCAACGCTCAACTGCCTCCAACTCACCTATCTCAGCTCTTGCCTTTGACACCACTTCGTCCACTTACTTGGACTATGCTGCACCCCAATGTATGGACTCTTGTGGGTTGACTCGAGTCTTCATCTTCTCTGTCCCCCATTAGACTCTGACTACTAACTCGCCCACCTTGATGCTTGCACACATCTGCTCCAGACCCCGAGCTCCCCTTGGGCTGGTTCCACACCACTGCACACATGACCCCATTGGCAATCCCTGATACTTGCACTGCCATATCACTCCTGACCAACTCATGCATACCCCCAAGCATAGCTCACTGAATCCCTGAGTCCTCCTAGAACTCAACTCCTAAGCCAACCCTCACACTGCACTGCATCCAGATACCCCATTGCATCTCAGCACAATGACTCACTCCTACATGAGCTCTCCACTTGGTTCCCACAACACCTCCGATCTGGCCTCCCCAAGCTCACCTCAATTGCTCCCAGTATTGGACGCTGACCCAAATGCCAACTCGGCTCTGTCTCTATGAATTCACCTAAGCAACCCCTGAGATCTCCCTAGCTACCTTCCTCGACTTAGTTGCAACCAACTCTTCTTTCACTGAGGGTGGTGCGCCCAGCACACCTCTGACTTAGACCCCTGCTTCAGATACACCCAAACATCCAGTGCACCCTACTCTCCTCCTTGGCGCCCCTGAGATCAACCTTGCTTCACCCAGACAACCTAGCACCAACCTGAGATACTTAGCTCACTCATGGCGTCCCTAGCTCCTCATCCTGGATGAGTCCAGCATTCGACTCCCTCGGTGACATGCCTTAGAATCAACCCATGTTGAGTCCCCAACTAATCCACTTCATTGGGTTGGGACTTGGCCCACGCTTACTTGCCCATTGCACAATGAGTTCTAACACTTGACTCTCTCTACGACTTGCATTAGAGCCGACCCGTGCTAGACTTGGCTACCTGCATTTCACCAGGTGGCGGGACTGCGAGCTCACTAGAGAACCTCTCCACTTTTTCCCATGGTAGGGCGACATGTCGTCACCCCTAAAAACCATGTAGCACACCAACTCCCCTGGGGTTACATCTTCTTCACCCCTCGCAAGGGAAGAGTCCCAAGTCACCCATTCCGTTGGGCTCCTCAATTCCCACTCAAACTCCCGGTGCATGTTCCCAACGAACACTCCCGCAACACACTATGTCATGCATTCTTCAAATGACATACCCCTACTATATAAGCTATTTGTACGAATCCCAAACCACCGTAGGATGACACCGAGACTTCACCCGATCCCCCACATTCCGTCCTTTCGATTCGCACAACTAGCCAACCTTGCACACCTTGTGTGACTAACCTTTGACACCAACACAATGCCCACCTGTAGACTGCATCCCAGATACAACCTACACCTGAGTGATCTCCAATCACTCCAGTAGAGTTACAGCCTCCCTACAACCTACCAAGGGGGTTTTCCATGCCCAGCATGACTTGGCGCTTCTCCGTACCCCATGCCTCTAACTCCTCATGGCCAACACTCCACACCTAACACTTTTTGCCATTCGGTCGCACCACAACTCAGGATGAGCTCATGGGTAGACTCGGCTTGGTGAATCCTTGCTCGAACTCTTGAACCAAGAGCACCACCATTGGCACTAGCACGAGCTCGGTGAGCTCGGTCCCATCGAATGTAAACACCCCCTTACATTCTCCCCCACTCAAAACAGGCAACGCCCTCGACGCTAGACCACTATGGCGCAAGACATCCTTACCCGCTCCCCAAACAAATGGAGACCTATCTCAAAGGGTTCGAACCACCACCTTGCCACACCATTTCTTGATCCTCTGTACTCTGATGTAACCACCACACGCTGCCAATCCTAGACTTCCAACAACGCGGCAAGCCACCACTGACTCGACTTCCCCTGCTGAGTTGTTCCTCTCTTGAACATATTGAGTTACTGTGTTCTTCATCCTGGAAACTGCATCAACCTTCACAACCTTGGCCCAAGTTGACTTTAGTGCAAACCCCTGGCTCCACCAAACTCCCAACTTGGCAACCAACAACCTGGCTCACCACACCATATGGCATTGAACCCAAATCTGATGCCCTGTTCAACCAAGAAACCACAAGAACATCTCGCTCACATTGACTCAGCCTTGTGGCATTCCCACCACAACATGACTTCCCAAGATTGCACCTTCCACTTTCGGCTTCGCGACTTCCTTCTGTTGCGCTACTCTGATTGTTTGCTGACCGACTTAATGGCGTACTCCCTGAGCACCCAGGCTACTATCTCCAACAACCCAATGCAAAGCAACTCGACCCAGTAGAGTGTCCTCATCGACATCCACCTTTCCCTTGGTCTACAACTTCTACCCACCGATACACTTCTTGTCTCCAGTGCTTTCCCAGTACTTCATCATAGTCCATCCATTTCGCCAACGTCCACTTCTGACTCGACTCCGCACTAACCTCCTATTCTGCTTCATCTCCAGACACCCATGTGCCTGCCCCTTTGCCAAGCCCAACTCAACCTGACAAACACCCTGTGACTCGGCCCTTTTGGAAACCACTACCTCAAGCCTCCAACGCCACACTGCATTGAACAACATCCTCAACGCTTGGTCTACCCACTTCAATCTACTGCACTGCCTTGTTTTTCCCTGACGCAGCATAGTGGAGTACTCTCCTAGCACCCACTCAACCTCATCGTCTCTCGCCACCTTGTTAGTTTCCCAGCAGCCCAAAACAACCAACATCTCTCCACAAACCAGCCTCCTGAATCAAATTCCATTACCATGCACCTTTCGCCAACAACCATTGTTGACTTGGCTCCACCCATATTACTGTGTTTCCCAGCTTCACCTCTCAGACATACCGAATGCCTGACCCACTGAACTCATGACACTGCTTCCTGGTCTGCCACCATTCTGACTTGCCATACTGTCAGTCCACTTGCGAGGTACTTCCATTTCCCTCGACTTCCTTATGACTTGGCCTCTTAACGAGTCCTTGAGTCCTGGCCTCAATCACCACTCGATTTCGCCTCGGATCGATCCTGGACTAGATCCTACACCCTGAGCTCTGCCTTGTGCAGGCCCCCCAACCAAATCACCCCAAATCAAATCTGAGCCCTTGGACTTACATGCCACCCTGCAATACACTGCCCTTTGCAACTCGGCCCCCAGATAGACCTCTGCAACACTGACACCGCTACTGATTACTCCTCAGATGCACAACCTTGTGCTCCTACACCCTGAACTGATCCCACCAGCCGCAACATTCGTTGTGAAACCAATCCCCCTTACAGCAAGTGACGTTGCACTCTGACTCCATAGTACAACCCAACCACTTCCTCGAGGCTCCGACATCCTAATCAAAAGACCCAGATCACCTCCTTTTCACTCGCCAAACATCTTTGACATGGCTCTCCTAGCCACCGCGACCAATTTCTCACTCTTGGACTACTCTTGGCCGACTTAACAAGAAGCTTGTCGTGCATAGACAGGCTCGCATTGAGCTCTGCATCCCCAAACTCCTTGCGCTAATGCATCCAAACTACCACCACGACTTTGGCTTAGAGGTAAAAGCTGACATCCCTCCTGATCAAGTCCAATCCAACATGAACCTTATGCATCAACTTGACAATCCCCCAACACTGAGAACTGCCCAACCAGCGTTGACATCCACTTCAACACCGACTTGCACCTCGCCTCTGTGCTCCTCATCAAACAACTAAAGCAGCCATTTAATGCAAGATTTCCACTTGGCCACCCTGGTCTGCATGCAACCACTACAATGCTGGACTAAAGCACCCTGTACTCCCACAACTTCTAGCTGCAAACCCTCTGAGTTGTCCCACAACTCGACCTTAGGTCAGTCTCCGACTCAACCCTACTGCACTAAAACCACCTTCTGGTCTCACGGGAATCCAATTCCCAAGCGGCCACCACACAGACACCAACTTCGTTGGCATCCTGGAGTTCCAAACTCCCTTCCGCATTACCATGAGACCACACATTAGCTCTGATACCAACTCCTTGGTATCAGGGAAATCCTCTTTCCAATGCGACCACTACTCTGATACCAACTGATTTCTCACAAATCCAATCACTTTCTTGGCCGGAGAGTTGATTGTCTTGAAGGTGCTCATGCCTGCTTGCACCTTGATTATAATATAAGACTATACATATATAATCATACACATATAATCTAATAATCTAATATATATATTGACATCCTTAAGATACCAAAAGGCTCTCTTTAACTGATATCAAAATTGACTTCAAGAGGCTCTCTTTAACTTATATCAAAATTGACATCCCCAAGATACCAAAAAAAGAAAGTGTTGATTGAGGCTATGGAGAAAGCAAGTATAAAATTTTAAGCAAAGTATATGGAGGTTGCCATGGATGTTAGCAGCTGCATGTTGACTATCCATTATTATTTAACCGAGGTTGAGAAGCGATGGGAGAATATTTTATGGGGAAGGAAACTAATTGTGCAAAAGCAAAGAGCTGCATTAAATGACTTTGATTGGTTTAAAGTCATGCTTGCAAAGATTAAGGTTTGTTTTAATCTTCAAGAAGTTGGTTTTACCTCTAAGTTGAAAAAGAAAACTCTGCTTGAACCATCACTCATTTTACCTTTTTGTAGTAGGATGATATTTTTAGCATTTTTGTGTTTCAATGAGGATTTGAACAAATGCAAAGTAACTACTTTATTTTGAGTTTTGAGCAGCTAGCTAATTCAACTTAGCTATTATATTCCTTTCAGCGTTCTTTCGACATGCATATTAAACTAATAATGCCAATGTGTTTATTAAAGATAACTGAGTTATAGGGATATATGGCAAGAAACTTGGGCATTATTAAATGGCAGACACTGATAGAGGATCATGTTAAGGTCCATGTGATGAAACCCTACACGGTTTGATATAATGAAACACTACACAACATGACTGTATATATATATATACAATCATGCAGTATATACACACACACACACTGCATGACTGTATATACACACTGCATTACTATATATATATATAGTCATGTTGTGTTATATATATATATACACTGCATGACTATATATACACATTGCATTACTGTATATATATATATATATATATATATATATATATATATATACAGTCATGTTGTGTAGGGTTTCATCATATCAAGTCGTGTAGGGTTATATATATATATACAGTCATGTTACGTAGGGTTTCATCATATCAAGCCGTGTAGGGTTTCATCACATGAACCTATATTATATATATATATATATACAATCTGATAAGAATATATCATTGTCTGAAAATAATATATAATTGTCTGCAAAAATATATATACAATCTGATAATAAAATATCATTATCTGAAATGAATCTATCATTGTCTGCAAAAATATATTTACAATATGATAAGAACATATCATTGTCTGAAAAGAATATATCATTCTTTGCAAAAATATATTTACAATCTGATAAGAACAAATCATTGTCTGTGAAGCTTCATGTGATGAAACCCTACACGACTTGATATGATGAAACCTTACATGACATGACTGCAATTATATATATATATATATAATTGTCTGCAAATTGTAATCCTAAAATTTGTCGATAAATTTGTATACCCATTAAATTTCATGATTATAATGCAGGGATTCAAAGAGAATATGATAAAATCTATATACCCATTTAATTTCATGTGCATATTATAATTACTGAAAATAGAAAATGTCTGCCCATTAACCCATATCCTGAAACCCCTCAATAATTTGGGGCAAAAACTGAAAACCCATTAAATTTCATGATTATACCAACATTTCATAGTATACCCATTAAATTTAATTATTATATTGTTCAAAAATTTGACAATGGGCTAATTAAATCACATTATATGTGATTAGTTCATAATATAATGTCAAAAAAAGTCATAGCAGTCAAACCCTCGATGCCATAGACAAAATAGTTCACGAGGGGTCAAACTTCTAGCAGCCATGTAAATAAAAATGATTACAATCAAACCCTCAATGCCATATAGAGAAATGATTTTAAAACACACCAAAATACACACAAACACCATCAACGCCAACAAAAACCCATTATTGAACAAACAATATTGCAGGTGAAGAGAGGTGGAGATGTTACCTATAGCACAAGGGAGCTGGCAGAGCTGGCCAAGGTTGGACGATGTCGTGTCGATGGTGGGAGAAGGCAGAGGTAAATGAGAAGTGGGAAAAAATCCGAGAGAGATGATGAGTTTAGGGCTTAAAGATGCCCGACGACCCGTGGTTAGGTAAACCCATACGCATGGCTTGATGAAGGCATATGGGGCATGTGGTTAACAAGGTAATGTGGTTGGGTTGAGATTAAAGCGACCACCTCCTAGCAGACCCACGTGTAAAAATGAGTAGGCCCACATACAAACGCAAGTTGAAATAGGTTTATTGATAATTAAAAATAGGCTTTTTAATAAATGGGTATTAACATTCAGTGATAAAAATGTAGCGAGCAGAGGTCTAAAAACACCTTTTTTGAGCACCTTTCGCTTTACAGGTTTGACAAGACACATTTTAAATACCCAAAAGCCAAATTTTTTTTTTAAGGTCCTAACATTCGCTTACGAACAAGCCCAAAAAAAATTGAAGAAATTGGACCTATTTTGTACTTTCTATAAATGCACAAAGTTAGCCTGGGCGACTACTCATACGTCTCCCCTATTTGAAAAGCAAATGCAACAGATACAATAGTAAACCTATAGGAACTAATAGTACCAAAAATAATATAGAAAAAAGGTTTAAAAATATGACACGTAACTTTTATCCATGTATAAAAGGTGCAATATATTAAAAAAAATAATTAGTCGATTTTAACTCATCAATAATGAGAATCGTGTTATATTTAGCCAATAGGCTATGTTTTGTAGTGGGTTTCACCCTTGAAAAGTTGCCTCCAGGGCTTAAATTTGATAGTCGACTTTGCCTGTCAACAAATTTTTTAATGACGGTTATCTATTCAAGGGTGCCCTTAAAACATTATGATATACCTTAGTGTAAGTAAAATTATATATAAATCAAATATATATATCATTATAATTCTATATAAATTTTGACAGTCTATCCCAAATATCTTCTTTCATCTGATACAATCTTCTTAAAATTTTGATTGTATTCCATGCCAAAAATCTTTAAATACAGTCATACGGCCATCAAATTTAAGCCCTGGTTGCTTCACGCCGAAGAGAACAAATTTCAAGGAACTAACCGATATTTTGGCAAAAGGTTGAAAAATCTTATCTCGAGCTCAAAAATCTAGGTAGTAGCTGTAAAACCCGGCTGTGGCTATACAGCCCCGAGAATGGGCACTGGCTATCCAACCCCAGGAATGCACGGGGGGATGGATGCCTCTCCATCATGCATCATAAATATTAGTTTCTTAAGATTATTAAGAAGAAAAAATATTCAAAATATAATGAATACAATTTGAAGAAAATAAATTATTTAGTATGTAATTTTTTGTATATAATATATTTTTTATCATAATATATTTAAAATGATTATTTTAAAATTTATTTAGAAAATTTTGAATATATTCAATTATTGAAATATGAAATTTTATAAAAATTAAACTTGCATTTTATTTAAAAGTTTTATATTCTCATATTAGAAAAGTTTAAATTTAAATTTTTATTTTAAACATTTGAATATTGTTTATCAAGTTATTTAATCAAATTAAAAAATTATAAATAAAATTTATTTTTATCAAAATTTAAACATTAATTTATATTAAAGATATTAAAAAATTGAGATTTAAATTAATTTCATATAAACAACATTTAAGAGATTTAATATTTTTTATATTAAAATATTCATATATTTATACATTAAAATAAGAATTTATATATATATATGTTTAATATATTAAAAAAATTGTTTTATATTGTTAATATTTTATAAATAGTTTATAATTTTTTTTTTAAATATATTAAACAAATACATATAAACTTTTTTTAGCTGTCAAAATAAAAAATAAAAAGTAAAAAATGTCATCGATTTAGTTTATAATATATTTTTTTAATATATTAAACAAATACATCTAAACTCCACCTGTATTTTTGCTCGAATTTTTTTTTAAAAATATCACTGCGAGTTAGTTATTCTGTGCACGGATTTACTTTGTACGGCACTGACCAAGGGACGTTTGATTAAATGCACCCAAGATGATGCATGATGGAGAGGCATCCATCCCCCGCTGCATTCCTGGGGCCGGATAGCCATGCCCCGAGAATGCACCCGTCGATGCATGGCTTCCCCCCGTCCACCATGCGTCATGCCACAACTACCAAGACAACAGCGTCGGAAGGCCTCGGGATAACCGAATGGTTACCAGTACCACTATCCACGCCAGTTTGCTATTACCAGTTAACTGCCCAATACACACTAGTTACAATGAATAAACACCAGTAAACTATCGAATACGCCAGTTCTCGTTCTGTTCAAACAGTAATCGCCATAAATTTGAAATCCAAACTGTTCCCGCCTGGAAGTTTGATCGCATAAAATAAGACGTCAAAGCAACAAGGTATGAGAAGCAGAAAAATTGTTGATGCAGCAGCGACATTGGGAGCTTCGGAACAGGGTATGGCAGCCATCAAACCGTAATGGATGGGAGATTATTGCCAACTATACAGTCAAAAATATTCCGGTAGACATGTATGCAAAATGTGGCAGCATAGATAAGACACACGAGTAAATGCCTCAAAGAAATGTGGTCGCATGGATGCTATGATTGAATGATATGCACAAAATGCATTTGGTGAAAAGGATTAAGAAACTTGCACAACACTTGCTGAAGGTTTTGCAAATGGGGTAACAACTCAAGCGGGCTTAACCTTGGAGAAAACTCCCTGGTTAAGCGCGCTTGAGCTGGAGCAGTACTGGGATGGGTGACCTCTCGGGACGGACCAGTGCTTCACCTCTGTGAGCATCACCTAGATGCAATGAGTGCTAAGTGGACCATTCGATATCATGAGAGATGGGTTCTTGTTGAACCACTACTCATGAAACATGGGTCAATGAGTTTGACTCGAAACTACGGTTGAATCCTGATAGCAATATCATAATTTGACACGCTGTGGAAAAATACCTCCAACTTATCAATTGATGAGCTAAAGGGGCTCTATTATGAATGGTTCATAAGGCACAACACTTGCTGAAGGTTTTGCAAATGGGGTAACAACTCAAGCGGGCTTAACCTTGGAGAAAACTCCCTGTTAAGCTTCGCTGAGCAGATCGGATGGGTGACCTCCTGGGACTGCTTCACCTCTGTGAGCATCACCTAGATGCAATGAGTGCTAAGTGGACCATTCGATATCATGAGAGATGGGTTCTTGTTGAACCACTACTCATGAAACATGGGTCAATGAGTTTGACTCGAAACTACACGGTTGAATCCTGATAGCAATATCATAATTTGACACGCTGTGGAAAAATACCTCCAACTTATTGATTAAGAAACTTTCAATCAAATACACTTCATAGGTGTAAAGACAGACAACACAACTGTTGCCAACATCCTCCCAGCCTGGGACAAAATGCCACAAGGAAATATGTTCTCGACTCCTTGATTGAAGCATATTAGCATAGTGGATTTCTTCAAAAGGATTTAGAAACTTGCAACCAAATGCAATTGGGAGGTGTAAAGCTAGACTACAACCATCACTAGCATCCTCCTAGCCCATACGAAATGGGAGCTTTGGAATAGGGTATGAACATAAAATATTACAATTTTAGATTATCTAAGTTTTTACATTAACAATGATAACCTAGAATAGCAAATAAAGCTAATAAAGTCAATAAATGAAAGATAAATTCAAACATTTTTTTTATATTCAATAGAATACATAAAAATAAGTTGTAGGAATAACATAAATATCATCAACTATAGAACCAATAAACTAAAATTGTTATGTTTAAACCCACAACAAACAATTTTAGAAGGCACAAACTTGAATATTTGGAATCTTGCAACTTTAAAAGCTCATTCACAACCTTTGAGTGAGATTGTCCTTCAAGGCCAATGGAATATCATCAACTCTTATATTAATTGTATCACGTTTTATAACAATATCTTATAACATAAGTAGCTTAGAGTAGACGTGATTTTGATTAAGGTTTTGATTCTAAAATTTCTTATTATAAATTTGAATGATTACTTTTAAACTAACCCATATGCAAGATAAGACACAATAATGATAATAGTACTAAAAACATGATTAGAAAGAACCACAATTTAATCTAACATCCCACCAATGAATTTAGATTACATTTTAATTTAATGTTTAGTTTTTCTAGAAATTATAGCCTTACGAATTGATACCTACAATCATGATATTCAACAATACTTTTTGTGTAGGGACCCTTAATCAACCAACGGCTGTATAATTTAAAAAAAAAAAGATTAGTGGCTAGCAATAGTGCATGGATGGCTAAATAAGAATAGGAAGAGAAAGTAAGTGTTGACAAGGAGGGCATGTGTCATGAGTTGGGGATAGCATGAGAAACCCAACTAGAAGATGTAAACAATAAAGCAAAGTTATAAAGTAGTGCACCCAAAGTAAATATGACTAGATAGAAGAGAATTATAGAGAATATGGAATAGAGATCCAATTTACTTTCTTAGTTAAATGATTGACATATAAATAAATTGACTACATAAAAACTTATGGGTAGAAACCTTGAGAGAATGAAATGATTTAAGATCATGAAGAGACCATAGATGGAATTCAAATAAGTCGACCAAAAAAATAAAATTGATGAATAAAATCTAAGGATAGAGGATTGAGAAACTATATAAGTATTAATATAGGTTGGTCACTAAAGGATATTAATTTAATAATATGTGTGTAAGAAGGGTGTTGATCATCTAAAATATTTAAGTATAAAAGAAAGAGAATGAAGTATCTAGTAAAGGATTTACCGAGGTATGTTTTAGGGTAGTATCTCATAATCAAGAATTAGTAGGTCAAACCATTAGTTGTAATAATTAATGTGTTATGATTTAGAGTCTAGTAGATAAATTCCCATGATATTTTATACTTTGTGTATTTTACTAAAGCACGCTAGCCAATAAAAAGGATGCATTTATGATTTGCATGGTAGAAAAAAGAACTAATAAATAATTAATCATGATCCTCATTATATTGTATCTATCCACTCAATAATGGAGACTAGACATAAACGATCATTCTTGTGGTGAATATTTATCTTCTTAGTAGATTTCTATATCCTAAATGATGGTCATTCTGTGAGTGCAGAATGTTGGTTATGCTAGTTATAGCTAGCCAATGTTGGCCTATCTAGGTGTTTCAACTATTGGCTAGTGCTTGACCCCATTGGAGTTGTTGTAGATCTTTATATATGTAAATACGAGTCTAGTTAATTCAATAGATAAGGTCTTGTAGAAGAAATTTCACTAGTATGTCTAGTAGATCCTATGCATGATAGCCAAATATCTATAATGTATGAAGTAAATAATACTTATAATTAATTCAATGCTTGATAATAATTTGATTTAGAGAAGACTATATGGCCAAACCCATACGCCTTTCCATCACCCCATGAAACTACATGCTTTGTTGTGAGGGTGGCCAAGTGTAATAATAGATTGTAGGGTTGCATTATCCCTTGAATTTTAGCAACCTTAATCTTATGGTGGCCAAAATAAGTGAAATATAATTCCCTTACATAAATTATTTAATTGAAGGCTAGTTACAACTTATTCACTATAGGCATTATTAATAGTAAACTCCCATATTGATCCTACTTGATTATAATAGGAACATAGGGTACTAAGCATTAAAACTAATACTAATAGATCCTAGAGATTGTCACATTGTCATTTGATGGAGAATTAAAAAATGAATGATCTTTATATTCTTGTATAAAATTTGACATTTTTTGCTTGTAAGCTAGCGATATCAATTTTGGTAGCTTGATAATATGGACCTTAAGTTGAGTTTTGATCCTTAAAGACACCATACATTCATGATATCAATAAATACTACTTTTTCAAAAGACTGTTCACTCTCTTCTTATGTAATATGCATCTGCATGAGTGTAGTATTGTAGTCTTTTGATATTTCTTTATGCACATGAATATGATATGGAAGAGTAAAAATGTACCTTCTTTCACTTGTAAAAATATAAACAACACTACCTACTTAGACTAGTAGCAAAAATAGGTAACAATTACATTTTATATTTATCTTAATATTTTCATTAAATCATATATTTAAAATTAAATCTATATTTTATATTTTATATTTTAAATAAATAAAAAAATCTAAAATATATAATCTAAAATAAATGTTGAATAAAAATAAAAATTTAATATTTTAAATTTCATATGAATTAAAAAAATTAAACCAAAATAAAAAAAATCTAATTTTTTTTTTTTCTAATCTTTATTTAAAATATGAAATAATCCACTCCCGACTATGAATCCACTCCCCACTTATGAAAATATTAAAATGTAGATGGGATTTAAAAATAGATGTTCGGTAAATCATTAAGCCATAAAAAACTTAAAACAAATTTATGCACGTTTCGACAACTTCAAATGAACTATGGTGATTGTGTTTACTGACAATGCTCGAAGCAATGAACTGCGGTGATATACATCATGTATGATGATGCATGTATATGGGTGCATACTAGGGGCTCGATAGACGTCGCCCTGGGCTGGATAGTTGCTGTCGCCGTAAAACCCTATTTTTTAATTTTTAGCCGATAGGCTTTTTATTGTGAACTTGCTAGTGTACAGACCATCGGCATACCTGTCTCACACATCTTGCAAACCACTTGACGACTTGATAAACCATCCACCATGCCATTTGACGTCGCCAGGTAATTTACAACCTATTATGTTGGCGTGAAAAAAAAAAGTCACGAGCAGATTCTGACAGCGTTAAAAGAAAGTCACCTCAAATCTGAACAAGAATCTGAGAATTTAATTCTATGTCTAATCTCATTACATGCACAGCTACCAAATTTCTTCTCACACTCCACCAGATGAGGCCGCTCAGGAAAATCAAATTAAATTTTAATGCAGTGTCTAATCTGCATACGTCATCTATTCCCTTCAACTGCCCTCCATCATCGCCTCCAGTTTGGATAAATTGACTATTCTCTCCACATTTATTTATAAGCTTTGGAGTTGGACGAACAAGGAATTACAGAGTTGGACAAACAAGGAATTACATAGGCAAACACAATTTGAGACAATACTGCATTTCTTTTCATGCTAATTGTATATTTCTTTTGCTCTGTTTTTCATCTTCGTTCATTCTTCTTTCAATTACAAACCTACCACTTATTACCTTTCAGCTGAATCAAACTAATATTCATTCTTCTATGACAAAGAATTTTGTGCTTGTGCGATCCTATCTGAGTGTACACTAGTCTTGGCCATTCTCCTTGCCAAAGACAAACCTAGGGAAAAATATACAAGATAAAAAAGCAAAAGAAACGACTACTCTGTACAACCATTGAATCTCACCTTTTCCCCACCACTACGGCCTTCACCCCTACGAGTTTATCGATTCTCGCGCAGCAAACTTGGCGGACCTTACACCTTGGCCTAGGAACCAAAAAATCCAAGGTAGTTGTTTTTGTCTTTGAATCAGAGCAGCTGAAATTGATGGCGGAGCGCGTGTGGCCGTTGGAGATCTCACTAGGGGAGGTTAACAAGAAGCTCATCAAAGCCCTCCCGGGTTGCGAAATGGCTTGCTTTAAGTTCAGAAAGGGTTGTATTACCTTCTATGTCTATGCCGTTCGCGGCCAGGGCACCATTGGCTTTGCCAAGTCTGAGGATTTAAAGAACACCTTGCAGATCGTCATAGCAGTCAACGATTTTCTCCATCACACCACCATGCTGGCTACCCCTCACAAGAGGTCCATCTCATACACCACGCCCATGGCTGTTACACATTAATCTCTGTCTCCGATGAACTTCAAAGGCCGCATTTTGGGTTTCTATGAGGCAAATTCAAACAATATGGACACAAGCACACCTTCTCTGATGTTAGAAATATCACATTTTGTTTGTATTGCATAGACAATATCCAAATTCTATAAATTACAGTTTTGATATTTCTAATGTGAGAAAAGACCCAATACTCTTTAAGTCTCATATTAGTCTATATTTGTATTTGAAAGATGAATTTTCAAGATAATTTTTCAATTTGCTCTTAATAATATGAGATAAATTTTTGATAAGATATTATGTATATTATCTAATTTATTAGTGCAAAAAATATAAATAATTTATACGATTTCTATGATGTCTTTTATTCTGGTAGGAGTTGCCACAATTTTTCTTGTGGCAACAATTTTACTAAAACACAATTGAAATTATAGGAGCCATCTATCTCCAGGTCCTTTTTATTGGGCATTTTCATCTTCTAATAGATAAAACCAGACCAATTCATCAGATTCTAAGTTTGTTGTTAACACTCTATGGACCTGTTATGCATCTAAAATTTGGTAGTTACTCTATTTTAGTGATAAATTCTTCTTAGCCAAATAATCTTTTACATTAAATGAGAAATCTCTTGCATCTCGCCCTCAGCTTGCACAAGGTCAGCATTTGAGCTACAATTATTCTATGATGGGATGGGCTCCTTACAACTCCTATTGGAAAAATGCTAGCTACAATTATTCAATGCTGGGATGGGCTCCTTATAGCTCCTATTGGCAAAATGCTAGAAAAATTTGTGTACTCGAGCTCTTGTCTGCCAAAAGAATCCAATCATTCGGACCCAAGAGACTGCAATAAATTAATAAAGAACTAAACTATTTGTCTTAGCAGACATAGTTGCAGAGTATTGTCAACATGAGAAGTGTTCTTTCAAAATTGACTTTTAAAGTTCTGATGACTATGATTATAAATGAGATGTATTTTAGAGAGGGATCAGGGATTTTGGTAGATTTAGTCATGTCTAATTGAAGAATCATTTATCGTTAATGGAGTAATTGATATTGGGGATTATATTCCCTGTTTGAAATGGTTTGATTTGCAAGGGTATGAGAAGGCTATGAAGAAGATACATACGAGAAATGAGATTCGTATATGCAGAGAATTGTGGAGAAGCACATGGAGAAAAGATTAAAAGATGTGGGAGAAGCACAGGAATTCAACATCAGAAGTTCACCATCCTTTCATACAATACACCATTAAAACATTTCTTATCATTTATATAGAAATTAAAAAATTATATCTAACATTTATCATCATCGTAAGCAACAAGATTAAAGCATTAGTATTCATGTGTAATTGGTTAATTTTATCACTTTGATTCTTGACACTTATTCAAAGGAGCTTCAAGACTTGTGGAAATAAGACACCACATTTATGAAGGGGTATGCCACAAATTTCTAACCAACTTGGTGTAGTTTGCATGATTATTTTCTCAAAATCTAGATATAGCTCCCATGACAAAATCCTAAATAACGATTTCTCCATATCCAAAATTTTCTAATTACCACTATTTTATAGTTAAGAATGCTAAATTTAAATATAAATTTGTAATGTTCTTTTAATTGTTTTTTTTAAATAAAAGTTATAAACCCATAACATGTTAAATTTCACAAGTATTTTGCATAATTTAACTTAATAAAGGCACAAATTGTTTGTCGACACCATGCTTTAGCCACACAATAGAAAAATTTCAGAGTTGTATAGAAGTCTGCCTTTTTAAAATCTACCAAATTTAGAATTCGTAAAACTTTACCTCAAATTGATAAAAGAGAGTTTTCCCACATAAATATGATGCTTTAAAACTAATTGAATTGATTTGTTCAAGAATTGGAAAAATCTATACTTACAAACGAAAACACGAGCTTGGGATTCAGTGAGATTTCATCATTAACCTTTTGAGAACAACCATAATAGTTTCATTTGGAATTAAAATTCTTATTCGTTTTTATATAATTCTTTGCAAAAACAATTTGAATGTTTATTGTCAACAATTCCAATATATAAAATTCAATGTTTATATAACCAACTATAGCTATATTAACATCATTGTAAGGAATTTTTCCAAACAATATACTTATTTTATTCATATTTTATACCTACACATTATTAGTTCTTTTTGATTGCATGCCATGGTTTTGTCTAATTGATTCTAGAATTTGAGAATTTATATCTTTGTAAAATTTGTTGCTATATTATTCCCTTCTTTAATAAAGAAAAAATACTAAATCTAATCAATTACAAAATGTATCTTCTACAAGTGGACAATCAATGATGAAGAAAACAAAAAAACAAAATTTACCCTCAATTTTATTTTATTTTGTTAAATTTACATATCTACTTAAACATTTCCAAATTATGGATTTATCATCTAACAACATTGTGTTTCGCTACATACAAATTCTATGACTTAAAAAGAGGACCTTCAAAAAAGACATAGCAAAGCTCTTATGTTACTTTGAGTGATGCAAATTTGATACTAATTGTTCAAAGCAATCTAATCAACATTGTTCTTCACTATATAAAAATTCCATGTATTGAAAAGAGGAGCTTCAAAAAATACAAATAGATGCTCCTATGTAACTTTGACTAATACAAATTGGATATAAATTGCTCAAGTGGATCTCAATATTTCAAAAGAGAAAACAAATCCAACAAAATTATGTAGGTCTACTTATCTTATACCATGCATAATATACAAATATAATTTTATATAACCAATTATATATTGTTACTATTTGGTATTGGCATGGTGTACTGGTTTAAAGGTGATATTGTTGTTCTTGCCACCAAGGTTCAAACCTCATTGGAGTGGTATTATTGAATGGTTGTATTCCGGTTCATAGCTTCAGTCAAAAGTGTTTACCTTTTGAATAAAAAAAATATATATTGTTACAATTCATTTATGTTTTACCTTTAATTTCCTATCGGCGACTCTTTTGAACCTCCTATAAGTACAAGTGCTAGTTCATTTTATTTTTTATTATTAATTATTAGCCGATAGGCTTTACTTCTGGGATTGCCCGGTCCATTTTCACGCCAAACCTGTCTCACGCCAGCAAACAGTTATTCGCTGCTTGAAAACAGGTATTCGCCGCCGTCCAACCATCTTGTTTTTATTTTATTTTAGCCGATAGGCTATATTGTGCGCGAACTTCCGACCGGGAAGTTGTCTCACGGCGGGAGTTGTGACGGCGGCATGTTTTGTTCAGGAAACTGCCGCCGGCGCGTGGAAAATGAAAACCAAAGTTTATTTGTTACCGGCAGGGGTTGATTGTTGCTGGCGCGCCTGTGTGTAGACATCTCATGCGCCCTGACCCCTCTACGCAGCTGCTTGTCAACCGCGCAGGAGCTTTTCGTCACGCCCAGGCCTTCCCATAAGGGTGCTTCAAACCGACTCACAGTGTATTTTCTACTTTCCCAGGGTTTCGTCTTGTACCGTGATCTAGGCTTTGTTCTCCTTTGCTAGGGTTTCACAAGCAGCAGGAGGCGACTTCTGTAGACTCTCCAGTTATTCTCCACAGAAGGTATGCATTTTTGGCACTTCCCCTATTTCGTGTTTGGTTTTACAGAATGTTTATTAAAATGAAATTACTGCCAGGATCCTAATAATGCGCACATTTAGGTTTTAACAGTCTGTCTGTGGAAGACTTAAGAGTATGTTCATTAAAATGAAATTTCTGATAGGGGAATGGTAAAATGAGACACTAATCACAACTTATCTAGGTTTCTGTGGAACTCTTAGAGTATGTGGTATTATGCCTTGTGTTTCATCTTAATAGGATTTTATCGAACAGCCTCTTGTTGGGTTCAACTTTTTTAGGGGATTTTCTCTATTTCGTGTTTCGTTTTACAGTATGTTTATTAAAATGAAATTACTGCCATAATCCTAATAATGCGCACATTTAGGTTTTAACAGTTGTAAATAAGGTTTCTGTGGAAGTCGCAGAGTATGTTCACCATGAGATCACATTTCTTTGAGGACCTTTTTTTTAAAACAGTTCTTCCGGCGTTGTTTATGCTTCCACATTTTTTTTTAGGGGAATGGTAAAAAGAAATTCACAGTCTGAAGATTACCGACTCTAATTCATTGTTGTGTCAACTCTTTTATATTATAAGGGAGCTTAATTTTGGCCAATTTTCATAACTACACATACAAAGAATTCAATTATAGCAACCTTTGGATCTATCACAGCCTTGCAGTTTTTATAATTTTCCTGCCATTTGGTTAAATATCACACTGAAACTTAATATTTTAGAAATGAAGTAGGTGATTACAACACATGAAGCATGGCAGTACAAAATGGAAACTCATCGAGATACTCCACTACTTGGCTGTTTTCCACATGCAAAGTAATTTTGAATATTGGCTGGAATATCTATTATTCATATACTAATGTTAATCTGTACTGACTTTTCAGCTAAATTTAGTTAAAGTTCCATAGTTGCCGGGAAACTCCATTTTGTGAACATAGACAACGTACCAGTCCCCGTACCCAAAATTTCTAGTGAATCATTTACATATAAAACTACCTGATTTTATTTTTCCTTATTTAACTCATTTAACTCACGTACCCTAATTTTATTGGCGTTCCCGTCCCCGTACCCATGCGCCTCCCGGCAACTATGAGTTAAACTAACCGATTTTATTTTTCCTTATTGCTGTGGTTAAAATCTGGGTTTAAATGTGCTCCATATCAATGATAGGTGTTGAACAGCAGAGTGCAAAATCTACTTTTTTTAACCATAATTTTTAATTACCTTTTCTTAATAGCATGTAGAAACAACTTATAACCAAGGCCTCCCACCCAGCCCATTGTATTGATCACCATACTTGCTGTCGAGCATGAAATTTAAGATTTCTATCACTGTTTTTTTTATGCACCTATAGGTGATAAATATGTGTGCAGATCCAAGAAGAGGGATTTGACTCATGAAGAAACTACTCTTGCAAATGACCACCAACAACATAACCTTTCACCAATTGCAAGATGTCTTATTCAAGGTCACAAGTCAGTGTCTTGGGGCCTCTCAGTAGAACTCACCATCTGTCATAGATATTGGTAATTTGTACAGATATTTGTACTGTAGAATTTCAACAACATTTTTAAGGGGTTATTTCATTTGGCTGAATTGATTACAAAAGAAGATTGCAAATTTTTATTTGCAAGTGATGTCAGGTGGTTATTTAAACATGCTTGTTTATGACTTTGGTCTAACCATTTGTTTGTGGACACTAGATGGTAAGTTGTAGACGTTCTCAGCTTTGTAATCGAGGGATGTTACCAATTCAGCCAGAAATCTGAGTTTACAAATAAATCCAATCATACATTCGAGTCAAATAAGCCATGGAACATGAAAAGATACCAAACCTGTGATGTTGAATTCCTGTCATTTTATTTAACCTCCAACAATTTCTGTCAGACCTGATGGCTGAATGTTGAAATTGCTAGATTATTATTGTGCAGTCTTCCAATCATGTTGAATTCCTGTCATTATTATAGTGATGTTTGATTCCTGTCATGTTATTTAACCTCCAATAATGTTCAACAAATTATACTAAACTATCGGCGTATTCCTTGCAGCTCCCTCGGCTGCAAGTGCTAGTTTACTTTTCGTTTATTGTGAATAGAATGAGCGGCAGCTGCAGGGAGATTGGTTTTTGGTGTTTTGGTAGGGTTTTGTACCTAATATTTTTCCTGCAAACTCTGCCCATTTTCCTCATCGGCATCGTTGAGAGCACGACACGATTTGTGCTTAATCTTGAGGTATGCCGCTTGCCATGGTTTGAGTGAGTTGTTTTTCTGAGAATCACTTTCTTGGTTTAGCGCTTTCTTGGATACGCTGTTGATAAGAAGCAGAAATCTATAAACCCCATTTTGGCATGAATTGGAGATACCCTTTTTTGGTTTTCCATAATAAAGTAAAATAGAGGGATTCTGATCACGGTTCCTCCTGTCGAGGATAATACATATTCCTTTGTCCTAGGCTTTCTCAAATTCCCTCTTCAACTGATATAATTGTTTTCCTTTTGCTTAGTTTTAATTGAAGAAGATCAACGTGCTGAGATCAACGTTGAGCTGTAATTTTGAGTGTATTTCATAAGCTTGCCGAGTCTAGTCTGTCTTACATTGTTCATTGTTACTCCAGAATGGGTAAAGCATTTTCTCGCTTCTTACGCCCTCCTGCCTCGAACGATGAAGAGAATGCCAGTTCTCAGGTGGCAGAACCGTTAGATCCGGAGGAAAACGTCCCTTCTTAGATGAAAAAATCCTTAGGTGGAGAGGAAAATGCCCCTAGGCTGGAAGTTGTGAGGAGTCCTGACGAAGGAAGCTCCTTAAATGGTGAAGAGAATAACAATCTGAATTCTCAGGGGGGAGACGTGAGCCATTCTGATGAAGATAATCTCAATACGCTTCTTGAGATGAAAGACGAGGACCACATTGACGAAGTAATCTCTTTCATTGAGGCGCGCTTGGATGTCATTCTTAATGACAAGGTATTTCTAATTCATCTTTGGTTTCTTATGGACCAGCTATTTACAATTTATCTTTGGTTTTTTCCCTCTTCTATTCCGTGATTTGAGTTTGACGCTTTCGTCCAATTTAAATGTTATGTATGTTCTAGTTAAAAAAGTGGTGACTGTACACAGTTTTGAAAACATAACTACTAAATGATTGGAGATAAAGTATTATATATGTGCAGTTCATTATTATCTACAAAGTGTGTAGGGGAGAGGATCCAGTAGTTGAACACTCTAACTTTGCGCTATTAAAAATCTTAAGTGAAAATTTCAAATCACTTTCAATTTTTTACAACAGCTTACTTACAAGTCCCCTGTTTATAACTAAGTTTTATGATGCCACATCAGCATGCTTTTTGTCAAGGTGTCCAAAAAGGTCCAAAAAATAAGTGAGACCAATACTTGTGCATTTAAATCATGTTTTATTGGGTGTTGATGTAGCATCACATGATTTGTTGCTCTTTAGATCTAAGGAATACATTTCATTTAATTATAGGTAGTCATCATCAACACTAACAACTTTGAAGTCACAACTATTAGTCCAATATTATTAAAAATATTGAACATTATATAAACAAATGCTATCACAACTATTGGAACATCCCAACTACTTGATCCTTCCCCCTATTTTGAATATAATGATTTGTATGTTTTCAGTTAACAATTGTGTTGATGTTATGTCAGTTTAAAAAGATAATATAGATAATAACAAGTTGCATATATAATATGTTGTCATTGATCATTTGAAAATAAATAAATTAATAACTTGCTCATTTGATGTGCATGGTGTTTATCTATCATGTTATTGTAGGTAGAAGAGAGTAGGTTTGGAGTAGAGACTGATACCACTTCAGTTAGAGTCATCAAATATGGTTACCATTTCCTAAGAAAAGTACTCAAGCGTGCTCACAAATCTCCCTCCAAGGTATTAGACTATCTTTTGTGCCTTCAAATTCACTATCTAAAAGCCTTACCTTGGTTATTATTATTGTGCTACCTATTCATATGAGTCGTGAGTTGTGGTTTAAACTTTGAAGTATGATATTTCATGTTGACAGATTTGAAGTAGTGAAACTAGGAAGGTGATTTTTGATATATTGAAAGGAGTAGTTGAGGTCCATTGGGTTGTAGCGGGACTTGGAGTTGTGGCCTCTGTGTTGGACCAAATGGACAAAGTCTCCACCAATAGGAATGAATGCATTCAATTTTTTGCGTTATATGTGTGGTTTGGCCAAACAAGGTAAACAACTAAAGAACCATTTTAATCAAGAAAAGTTGAGAGATGTGGTTGCATTCATTATAAATGGATTTTTCTTTTGTATTTCATGAATGCAATCTAACACTTTCTCTAGGTAAATTTCATTTTCACCTACTTAATAGACTAATTGAATTAGTCAAACACAAACACTAATAAAATTGTTGTGGGTGCAGTTTTTTTTTTGCGTCAATGGATGCAAAGGAGTTAAAGAGTTTTCAATCCCAATTGATCCATACTTATCCGGATCTTACATTGGATGGTATAATAGTAATATGAATGTTAAATCGGACGAGCACCATTCTCCTTTATACAAAGGGAGAAGTCCTCTATGTAGGTATTCATATTATTTTTCTATTTTAATATTTATATGATACATTTGTTACTATATCATATAAATATTAAAATAGAAAAATAATGACTACCTGCATAAGAGAATTCTCCCTCTGTAGGAGGGAGAATGGTGCTTGTCCAATTTAACATTCGTATTACTTTTATACCATCTAATGTAAGATTTGGATAAGTATGGATGAATTGGGATTGAAGGCTCTTTAACTCCTCTGCATCCATTGACGTAGAAAAAAAATTGCACCCACAACAATTTTATCATTGTTTGTGTTTAACTAATAATATAATTAGTCTGTTAAGTAGGTGAAGAGGAAATTTACTTAGAAAAAATGTTAGATTGCATTCGTAAAATACAGAACAAAGATCCATTTACAAATGAATACAACCACATCTCTAAACTTTTTTTAATTAAAATGGTTCTCTAGTTATGCCAAAGACATGTCACTCTTTGAGCTTTTGAAGCTCTTTTTTACCCTCAACGGTTGGAAAGCACGGAGGCGCTTGGCAAGGTTGTCCATCCATTGGCAACCATTGATCGTTTCGGGAGGCGGGTAAGTCATGTTTAATGTCATGTCTGTTGTGCACCCTCTGCTATGCATTAACTCTCCTTCGCTGCCTTGCTTCTTCTCCATTCATTTACCCGTAGATGGGGGTTGTTAATGATAATAGACAACGTCGATATAATGCTCTAGCTTGATAAATTAAATAATAGCCAGGAAGCTATTTAATTTATTTATACTTGGCACGAGTTTTGAAGAAGTCATATTGAATGAAGATTATATGAGGCCGACCTCATTCATATTATTCGCGATTTTCTCTTTGATCATTCTTGGTGGCCGACTCTATTTTAGAAGACATCTTATCAGCTCTAGCCGACTTGTAATTATTAAGTTCGCACCTCTTCAAAATGTATAAATAAGAGATCACTTTATCATTTGTAAATCATTCATTCAAGCAAAGTAAATTCAGCAAAGTGCGAATTGCATCAAGAGCAGAGTGCGAATTGTATCAAGAGCAGATTGCGAATTGTTTCAAGAACATAGTTAGATATTGGAAGGTGCAGATTATCATCTGCCATTGCATCTTGTGTAGGTGCTGAAGGTTGGCCTTTTTATTGGCCTCATTGTAAAGAGGATTGTTGCCTCTATTTATATATATAAGAGAAATCTTTGTTGCTGGGTTTTTCTCCCTCAAGAGGAGGGTTTTCCCAGGGTATCTGCTGTGTTATAGTGTCTGATTTTGAATTAATTTTCTGTGCATATAATCTGTTCTTTAAAATTTAACAGGGGTTTGCGTCCAAAATATGTGTCTTGCCTTTCGTATGCCTTTGACATTGCCGATAGTTAGGGTTTGTGAACAGCCCACTTTCATTACCTTTTTTCACTATCAATGTCCTGGAGATCATCGACATTAACAGAGATTTGTGTAGAACCTTCAGGTATTTTACTACCAAAATATTGCCATTTGTCATTGTATTTTACTGCTTCCCTCGCCGTTAATGGTTTCCGGTCCGCCAAACACTTCCTTGCTGGTATATTTTTCGCCCTATTTTACTGCTTCCCCTGCCGCTAATGGTTTCCTTTACTGTGAATAGATTGAAGCAACAACAGTATGTAATTTGGGTCTGTAGATTGAAAGAGCAACAGTACAAAATTAGAGTCTGGTTGGTTTCATTTGAAAAAAACCAGTTGTTTTGTTTTCCTGCGAGCTCTGCCCATTTTCTCTCATTGGCATCACTGACAGCTCGACACAATTTGCACAGCATCTTTAGGTAAGTCACTTGCCATGATTTTTCTTCATTACTGATCAGGTTCTGTCTTTCATCTTCCTCTTCTTATTTTTTCCCTTTACTACTCTTCTTTTTCGTGTGTTTTATGAATTGTGGCTTCAATTGCCAGTGTTAGTATGACCAATGCCCCACTAACATTATACAAAAGTTTATATCTCCTTAGCCACAGTAAGGCATCCAGTATTTATACAGGGCATTTGGCTAGGTTGTGCTTAAAGAAAATAATTAAAAAGATTTTTGTTTGCTTACCTAGAATAAGAACATCCTTTGTATCTCTGTCATTTTGATTTTGCTTTGACTGTTTTTCTTTAGAAATAGAAAATTATCTCATTTCTTCCAACCTTCAACACCTCTTTCTCCTCCTCCTCTCCTTCTGAATCATCCTCGAGTTTTTGCTCCTAACTATTTTTATTTGAGTATCTCGGTATGGATTTATCAAGGCTGTTGGGGCTCCTCTGAGTTGTGTGCTTTTATAAGTGTTTTTATTCATATTGACATGCTTTCAATATTTTCTCCTTAGACTTTTGCTTTTAAGGCCTGTCTTACATCTGAACTCTTGTAGTTATATTTCCGTTCACGACTCATGGCTATGCTTTCTTTGAGAAGTAGAAATATATTTTTTCCTCATCAATAATATTAAGGCAAAGTACAAACCGGGGCATTCAATCAGTTGATTAGATACATACTAGGTGCCTCTTTTTGACCAAAAACCTCACCCTACAGCAAAAAATTGGAGAACTCAGATGAACCATGAGTAGAAACTGTTCTGGTAGGTAGAAAAACAAGAGGTTACCGAGTCTCCTGAAACTGCCATAAATGAATTCTGCTAATTTGGATTTGCAGATCTCATGAATGAGCAACTCGAGGCCTGAAGATATAAAACAGGGTACGGAGAGCTACCCTAACAATTTGGGATTTAACTGGGTGCAATCCAACAACTAGATCAGTATCATGGTAGAACAATTTCATATATAGTGGTAGACTTAGAACCTCGTAATCTTTATCTACATAAAAGATGTTGTGACCACTGTTTGTTTCTCTAATTCAGATTAATATAATTTTTCAGCAAGCGATTCTATTTAACTACAAATTATTACTTCGTTACATATTACTTTTCTTTTTCAATTCAACAATTTATACATCTGTTTTATTGTGAACCTAATTTTAATTGAATTCTCATTCAAGTTTGATACAAAATATGCAAAATATGAGGGCTGCTACCAACCTGTCCCCAGCAAAATATTTTAGTTCCTTTATCATTGCTCAGCAACTGTTTCTCGCTCTATTTCATATCAACATATTTTTTCACTTGTAAAAAACATGGCATCTTATGGTTATATCATTCGGAAGTTTGTTTGCAAAAATTTATGCGTCTGGTGCCTACTGGTAATGTATCAATTTACTGATGTCAGGAATCCTCAACCTTTGAAAACCATTGTATTATAAACAGCTTAATGCCAATTCTTATGTAAACTCAGCCACTCATGGATGTGTGATATTGAGATTATTTTTAATATATATGTATACACTACGTTTATGGGGTTCACATTGATTTAAGTAATTGTACTTTACAGGCTTAGGCAAAATAACAAATGTACTCAAAATAGCTCTAACTTTCAGCAAAATATTATGGGCAAATATGATTGTCTCCAAAGTAAAGGACTGAAACTTGCCATATATTCAGATGCAGGGTATGTATACATTGTCTCTGTTCCCAAATGGGATTTTCCTTGCTCTTTTTAACAGGCGATGGTATGTGCTGCTGGAGACAGTGCTGCCTACAAACGGGCTTCTCTATTTGGTGATGATGTTGTAATTGTTGTGTACATTTGTGCCTTTTTGTGCTTATTTTGATGCTTTGTTTTTGAGATCCTTTTGGAAGCTTTGATCACTCACATTTCTTCAGTTTTCAGTACAGATATTTTGTTCATTCATGTAATTTGTCACCATGCTTTACTTGTATTCATCTTCTTTGTTCAATTCTTGTTGATTTTCTGATGACCATCTGATCTCTGTGGTAATGGTGATTATTTTTGCAGCACGTATTACACCCCTATATGTAAGGTTAAGCTTGGAGTTATCTTGCTTTCCCCTGTTTTAAAGGTTCAGAAACTCAAATTTAATAATTATTGTTTTTCTAAATCATGAAGACTTTCAAAAATAAAAACCACAACCTATCACTAATTGACCTTCCACAACTCTTCGGCATACCCATTGCACACGAAGGTGCCATTGCTAGTTTAGACAAGGCTAACATTTTAATAAGAACCACTGAAAACTTATTTTTAAAAAACATTTTATAATAATTTAAAATAAATATATAATTTTTTAAAAACTGTTCTGTGTTTTTTCTGGATTAGATTATTTAAGAAATTTTTGTTTTCAGATCAGATTCTGTGATCTCTTCCCCATCTGCAATTAATCATTTTCTTTTCTTTAGTTCTCAATCATTTTGATAATAGATCGCAGAATGCAAAATATTGATTAAAAAACTTTTTACACAAAACTAATCCAGAAACAATACAGATCAATATTATGAATTATGAAAATCTAACATCTTTAATTCCTAAAAATGTCAAAACAAACAAATTCAAACGTAATTATAATATAATGTATGCCAGTAAAATCCAGTTCCAAATCCAGTCTCTGAAGCTATTACATCTCCGATTAAGGTTATTTTTCTGCAATGATTTTATTAAAGAAAATATAATGTTTTTTTTTTCTTCTAAATTCTCCAACTTTTTATGAACTGAAAAATCTGGAAAATACTATATTTGGTAAGCTTGATCTAAACTGAGCAAATTTATGTTGGATTTTGGATGAGTTTTTGAAGTTGGCATCAACGAGGCTTGAGCAAAGGTAATCGAGCTACTTGACCTTGAGGATCAATCAACGAGAGGTGTGGTACTGTGTGGGGTCGGGTGCATAGGGAAGACAACCCTGGCAAGAGCTGTCTTCAGCTCTCTTGAACTCAATGCCTACAAACACTGCAGAATCGACCTTCCCCAAGACTGTTCAGAGTCTGATCTTAAGAAGCTGCAAGAGCATGTTATAAGGGATATGTTCAATCATGGAATTCAGCTAAGGGATTTTGAAGAGGGTAAAATGGAACTATCAAAGTTGTTTAGAGAAACAACCTCTCAGCCTGTCTTTTTGTTTATAGACAATGTTTTGAGAGGATATGATCTGGACAACCTTCTTTCGCAAGACCTTTCTTGCTTTCCAAATCGAAGCAGGATACTAATAACCACAAGAAAGCTAGATGAGGCTGACATGATCGAAGAGGGAGGTTTCAAGCGCTTTCCATATAATGTAAAACCTCTTTCAGACGCAGAATCAATAAAGTTTCTGCATTGCAAGGCTTTAGGCGGTGCTGACAATTTTTTTGACAAAAGCTTAAACATTGACGGTCTTGTGAAAATATGCAGCGGCATGACATCAGTGTTGATATTCGTAGGCTCCCAATTGCATAAACTTGGCAACGATGCTCGAGCTTGTGAAAGCACTATTGAATTTTTGAAGGATAGCCTAGTGAAGGGAGAGGGAAATTTGATTAAAAATGTAGTTGATGTGGTCTACAATGCTCTGCAAGATGATTTATACAAAGATGCATTTTTAGATATAGCAGCATTTTTTAATAACTGGGATGAGTGTTTGGTGGGTTACATTGTTGGAAAAGGTGGAGCTTAAAGCCATACAAGAGGCTGCCCTGGTAAGGACATCCGAAGAAGGGAAAGTGATTGTAGACGATATCGTCCTAGCACAAGGAAGAAAGTTGTCAGAAGATAGAATAACTGACCACAAATCCTTCCAACGTGCCCTACAAGATACAAAGGTACACTTCGCCGATAAGTTTGAGTTTAGCTATATGCTTTATTTTCTTCTTTGGTTTTTTCTTTGACTTGTTAGTCATGCCTATCTATAGGCGGAGACTAATGTTTTCAGTTTGCTTTTTTCACTATTAATGTCTTTGTGGGGAGTCGTGAAACGGTTTAACCTATGCTCCAAAGAAATTTTCCTATTAAACTGTAATTTCAACAATTTATGTCGAATTTTCTATTGACAGTTCGTATTTTCACTGGGGGTTTTGGATTTTTACAATTACAAATTGACAAAAAAATATATTGTGACAAATCAAAAAAGAATAGATTGTGCTTGGACAGTTTAAGGTAATGTTTTTATGAATCATATCCGTATTAATTTGCACAGGAGGGGATGTCTTTCTAATGTTTTCGCTGTTTTTTGCAGGGATGGCACATGGACTGTAGCTGGTTGTGTGGCATTCTACAAAGAGGTTCATGTGCCTTGTCTATGCTTCCACATTTTCGATTCATGCATAGCAGGGCAGTTGCATTGATAATAAGACAAAAATATCCGTTCAGGTTTAGTTCTCCAGAAAGCTCCATCAGGGTTAGTTCCAAGAACATGATGTCTTTTGGGCTTGTTCAATGCCTTACTATTGCGAGTGCAACTGGAATGTTTGGTGGTTGCATCCATTTTGCAGGATGGGATCTCCATTTCTTTAGCCAGGCAGGTCCTATCTCCATTTTGGCTTTGGAGGATTCATTTATGCCTACTAAAGTTGGCTTATTTACCATAATCTGGATGAGGTTTGGATAGCAGGTGTCTCCTTTTGCAGCTTTTAGATAAGATATATGGATGTGCTCTTCGCTAATTTAATCTGAGATATACCATAGAAATACAAGAAATTAACAGCTTCATTTTTCAGAGGTGAGACTGGGGGGGTTTTGGCAGTATTTTTGGCAATTAAAAAGGCAGATTGATTTCTCACATCTTTTTTTACCAAAATCATGGTTATTCCATTAAATCACTTTTTTTTTAGGGTTTAGTGTTTCTGAGTGTTTTTTCCTGTTTCTGCAGCATATTTTTCCCGATTCTTTCTCGAACCCTAAACCATGTTTTTACTCGATTAATTGAAAAAATCCTTTGTTTTGGTTTGCCAAGTTAATCTTCAAAGGTATGGAATATATTTTTTGGTCTTTTGAAAGACACAGGTACCTGATTTCTTGCCTTTTTGATTGACTTTTATTAGGCAAATGAAGTTAGGATGGTGGTAAATAAATGGGCAACAAATGAGACGAAAGGAAAGATAGAGGTCTACAGAATCAGGTGAAAGGGGACTCTTCTATCTTTCCGTTGGTCTTATTTGCTGCCAAATCCTCCTGCCAACGTATGATTCTTTCGGAGTTTGTTTTAATTTCTCTACAACTGCTCATAGTCTTAGAAAGGGTTTAGTTATAGTTAAAAGAGTAAATCTGTAGTTATAGTTCATTATTTGTACTTCAATCAAAGGTCTTCCAAATTCGCTGTCTACCTGGCCAGACATTTTTTAGTTTATTTTTATGAGAATGGCTTGAGATTTGTGCATATATTGGCTTGTTAAATGTCCAATCTTGACAATGAGGATGTTGTCTTAGGTTGCAAGGAGAGGAGGCGGCTTATAAAACAAGCATAAGAATACAGGTATGAATTTGTAGAGCCTGTAGCTTCTGTACATGCCCTAAAAATGTTGGCAGTGCTCTTAGATCTAAATGAAAGGGGATAAAATGTTGTTGGATTCTTCCATAAGCACAATACCCATATTCACATCCACAACCATTGAGTCCAGTTCTGGCTCTATGCCTGGGAAATCATCTCCACAGAGCAATTGAAACAATATACCGAGCTTTTAGAAACAATAGGAACAAAAAAACTGACATAACAAAATTTCTCTATCCTTTATGCTGTGAGGCATTTTGACAAACTATCCATGTGCCTTGTCTATGCCTGCAAAGTTTGCATACATTTTTACCAGGTAGTCGCAACTCTAACATCTGACAGCAATCACCCTTTATCTTTTGATAGATGTCCATACCCTGTTCCAAAGCAAACCCAGGTAGACTGCTAGCAAAAGATGTGGAACTTGACTTTGCACCTGCCAATTACATTTGCTACAATGTGTGTATGTCTCTGATGTTTAGCTGTGCACAATTACAAATTGAGCATAGCTGAAGTTGAAGTCTTATTGGACAGTATTGAATTTCCACCATATCTAGATTACTTGCATTGTATATGAAAACTCTGAAGCCTTGAATGTTCCTAGTATTCCGAGGATACAAAACATGAGGCCAATTTTCAGAATGTAATACAAAATCTGTATTAGTATTTGCCAATTTTCAACAGAAACAAATCCATATATGGCCAGGCATGCTAAATTTCCAATTACCTATCCAATAAAACTAATGAATAGGATGTCTGGCTCAAGTTTCTTCACATGGAAAAATAATTGTTTAAGATCAATTTAACTATGTCCTCAATTTGGCTGGCAAGTTTAACAGCCCCTCAAATTATTAAATATTTTTCTCTCGATATATGCTGCTAATGTAGACTAGGATTATCTTTGCATGCATTGGCAGAGAAGACCAAGGTCAGAAGGATAGTGTTCATTTTTTTGTCTGGAATTTTTCTTTTTTTCTCTTGATTACAATAATGTTTTCATTCTGCTTTGATTGATAAGTAATGATCTTTCTGTCAATGATTTAGAAGAATTATGTAAATCTACAGCCAGGCTAACAACATTTCTTATGCATAGCAAGTCAACCCAAGGAAGAATTCCACTCATGATTCTCCCTCCCAATACCATGCCTTCTGTGGTTTTTTGGAGTGAATGTTTTAATCTGCTTCTGCACATTTACAACGGGGCATTAGCAGATTGCTACAAACACCTATCCTCACTACTTGTAAAAATTACAAATAAGGGTATCTTTTGTAAAGCAGAAAAATATAGTCAGTGTAGAGAACATATAGATGCCATAACCAAAATGTGCATGTTCTTGTTCTGCTTATTGAGGCATTCTTCTCAAAACCAATGTTAAAAAATTGCATGCATGCCTTACAGCCAGCCTTTGAGACATAGCAAACAGAGCAAATTCCCATACATCCAAAATTGCTTAGGCAGGGACTCCAGCTGGCGCACAGCTCTTGTTAAATTCTAATTTCGTAAAGCACAACTTACTTTCAGTGTAAAAGATACATCATTTCGAGTAGTAGGTAAGAAAATTGTTAAAAACTTAGCGATTTCTCTCTTTTTGATTGGGGGAGTATAACTCGTCCCCATGGAAACTTCTCCAGAGGCTTGAAAATCTGAAAGGGATTTGGCTTCCTCCTGCTGATTGCCACGAATTTCGACTTCAAGCATAGCATTTGGAATTGATGGCGAGAGCTGTAAGAGTTTTTCATTTAAGCGAAAGAAACAAGTTGGATGCAGAAAGCACGTATACCTTTTCAAATCTAAGGTTGCTGCACATGACTGGTGATTTAAGAATGGAACTGACAAAGCTTGAAAAACTGGCAGTTCTGCAAGCATATTTAGATAACTGCAATGGGGTAAATATGCCATGTTTCTCTCCTTCATTCTTTCTTTCAACTCTGCTTCCAGTTTATTTCGTAGTTGAAGATTTTTAGTTTGTAAAAAATTAGATCTCTATCTGTTTTTTTTTTGTCTGTCTAGGCTTGTATTTTATTTTGCGTTTTGAGAATGCTAATTTTGAAAATTAACTGTTGGTGCAGTTATCCGATTCTCTACCTCTTCTCAACTTTCTTGATTCTATATATCGTCTCCAATTACATGGTTATGTTTTGCTAGGATATTTGAAAATTTTGGCAACCTATCTCGTATGGAAGAGTTGTATTTGAGTAGCAGCTCATGTTCTCTTCCTGAAAGTTTTGGCCAGTTTAAATCTCTGCACAAGAAATATTGATTGACAACAATAGATTCCTCTATTTTATCATTATATTCACAAATGCTAATCCTATAATCTAAGTATCTTAAAATTTATTTAGATATAAAAATTCTATTTCATTTGTTGTTACCCTTGTGAATGAACAAATAAATACTACAAACACAAATAAATTGTAAAAACAAATTTAAAAGGTTCCAAATTCAACTACAAACATAAATAAATTTTCAAATCAAATTATAAAAATTCCAAATTCCAAATTTAGATTTTAAAATAAAATGTTGAAAAATAATAATATATTAATTATTAACTAAAAATTGAAACTTATATTTATGACCATTCTTCAACTAATAAACAAAATATTTGACAAATCATCTTCTCATTGTCTATAAGAACCATCTTATTTCTGATATCATTTTCACTTACATGCCTCTCAAACTTGACCAAGTATATCACTCATTTGTATTACAGGAAAGAATAGCCTACCAAAACCATCCAAATATTTCAATCCTTCAATATCGTTGGACACCAGAAACTTCAACTCTATATCCTTGACATACTTTTCCCCTTTTTCATCAATAGACAGGCATGCGCTGGCAATAATAGTATGAAGACTTGACATGAGCGTTGGTCCATCATTACTCGGTCGGAAAATAGATTATTCAACCAACATATTCCATTTCTCGTTAGGAGTGATCCATGCATGATTGCCATGAGGTAGGTGTACGAGAGTTTGGCAGATGTCTTCCATATTTTGCTCCACCATTGGCCTCACACGCACGTACACAATTTGAAATCCCTCGGAAGCTAGCTCCACAATTTTCTATTTCACTATCTCCAAGGCTGCCTTGTTTGAAGGCCAAGACAGATCACACATGCTCAATACAAAAGTCACTTGTCCTAGGCCGGGTGACCCCACAACACACTGTAGATCACCATCATGATGCAGAAATTTGCTCTCTTTATGAAATAATGCAGTGGACATGGGATGTTCGTGCACTTTGCTTTTCCTATCTTGCATGATCAAAGCGCATATTTCTTTTATTTCTTTCCACCTCTTTGTCAACATGGGGCTTTCTCGAATACTCAATACTAGCAGACTCTTAATCTCAACAAGCTTGTCCATTGTGTTGTCATCTAATCAAAAGCAATTTGATGCATTCACTGCACATACAGAGGACAACTACTCAAAATCATCAAAAACCATCACCAACTTGAGCCTACCGAATCCAACAAGAAGGTGTACTAACCCTTAACATTTACTTATTATGTTTTGCCTAGGATGTTTGAAAATTTTGGCAACCTATTTCGTATGGAAGAGTTGTATTTGAGTAGTAGTTCAGGTTCTTTTCGTGAAAGTTTTGGTCTACTTGAATCTTTGCACTTATTAAAAATCGTAAATTGTTTCGAGCTGAAGACTTTGCCAAAACAATTTGGGGATATCTCTTCATTGAAAATGCTCAATTTAACAGTATAAACTAACTAGCCTTCTAAACAGCTTCGGTATGTTTAGTAGCTTTTACTAAGCAGATTGAAGCTCTCTGGAAGGCTAGTAAAAGCTACTAAGCAGACCAAAGCTGTCTGGAAGACTAGTTAGTTTACACTCTGTTAAATAGAACATTTTCAATGAAAGAGAGATCCCCAAATTGTTTTGGCAAAGTCTTCAGCCCGAGACAATTTACGATTTCCAATAAGGGCAGAGATTTAAGTAAACCAAAACTTTCAGGAAGAGAACTTGAGCTACTACTCAAATACAACTCTTCCATACGAGATAGGTTGCCAAAATTTTCAGACATCCTAGGCAAAACATAATAAGTAAATGTTAAGGGGTAGTACACCTTCTTGCTAGATTCGGTAGGCTCAAGTTGGTGATGGTTTATGACGATTTTGAGTAGCTGTCCTCTGTATGTGCAGTGAATGCATCAAATTGCTTTCGATTAGATGACAACGCAATGGACAAGTTTGTTGAGATTAAGAGCCTGCTGCTATTGAGTATTCGGGAAAGCCCCATGTTGACAAAGAGGTGGAAAGAAATAAAAGAAATACGCGCTTTGATCATGCAAGATAGGAAAAGCAAAGTGCACGAACATCCCATGTCCACTGCATTATTTCATAAAGAGAGCAAATTTCTGCATCATGATGGTGATCTACAGTGTGCTGTGGGGTCACCCGGCCTAGGACAAGTGACTTTTGTATTGAGCATGTGTGATCTATCTTGGCCTTCAAACAAGGCAGCCTTGGAGATAGTGAAATAGAAAATTGTGGAGCTAGCTTCCGAGGGATTTCAAATTGTGTACGTGCGTGTGGGGCCAATGGTGGAGCAAAATATGGAAGGCATCTGCCAAACTCTCGTACACCTACCTCATGGCAATCATACATGGATCGCTCCTAATGAGAAATGGAAAATGTTGGTTGGATAATCTATTTTCTGACTGAGTAATGATGGACCAACGCTCATGTCAAGTCTTCATACTCTTATTGCTAGCGCATGCCTGTCTATTGATGAAAAAGGGGAAAAGTATGTCAAGGATATAGAGTTGAAGTTTCTGGTGTCCAACGATATTGAAGGATTGAAAGATTTAGATGGTTTTGGTAGGCTATTCTTTCCTGTAATACAAATGAGTGATATACTTGGTCAAGTTTGAGAGGCATGTAAGTGGAAATGATATCAGAAATAAGATGGTTGTTATAGACAATGAGAAGATGATTTGTCAAATATTTTGTTTATTAGTTGAAGAATGGTCATAAATATAAGTTTTCAATTTTTAGTTAATAATTAATATATTATTATTTTTCAACATTTTATTTTAAAATCTAAAATTTGAATTTGGAATTTTTTAAATTTGATTTGAAAATTTATTTATGTTTGTAGTTGAATTTTGAACTTTTTAAATTTGTTTTTAAAATTTATTTGTGTTTGTAGTATTTATTTGTTCATTCACAAGGGTAACAACAAATGGAATAGAATTTTTATATCTAAATAAATTTTAAGATACTTAGATTATAGGATTAGCATATATGAATATAATGATAAAATAGAGGCATCTATTATTGTTGATCAATATTTCTTGTGCAAACACTACATATTATTATATTATGACTTAAACTTTGTTTAATTGTCTCAATACTTAAAAATATAAAATTGTATTTTGAAAAAAATACGAAGTAAAACAAATGCATCATTGTATTGTACATTGGCAATGATTAGCATATCATTTGGTTTAGCATGTTCTACTCTTCATATGTTGGAAGTGCAATTTACTCTAATTCATAGTGACTACAATATAAATTTGTTAACAATTCATAAATGAGAGTGGAGCTTTCTTTTATTGTACCATGTAAACTTAGTTTTTAGGTTATCAATAGTTTAATGAAACCAAAAAAGTTTCTTATCTATCTTATCAAGAAACTAGTCTTTATCTTGCTTCATTATATCTTCCATTTTCCTACTTAAAGTATACTTTGTAATGACATTTTTATCGGTCAAAACCATTAGAGAAGTCGACTTTGTGAAATTTTCCACCTCTTAATGTAGCTCCACACATTTGTCTACACTAATTCCACAATTTCTATGTTTCATTAGCTTCCTGTGCTTTTGAGTGATAGATGATTCTTGTATCAAGGCATCACTCGTGTGAATTCCCTTACATATTAATTCATTGTTATGTCATTTTGAGAGTTTGTTAAATTGTACCAGTAGACCATCAATGAATTCAAATATTTTATTCAAATCATTAGTCTTTTGGATAATTTATTTCCAAATATTATAGTTTATAAGAATCATTGTTTGCGAGTGAGTTTCGAATATTTTGTGCTTGAAGACATTATTTCTGTTTCTACTTTTGCCAACTTATATTACATAGTTTTTCTCATTTCCTCCATGTTGTATTCCCATTTTTCTACTTTTACTTTCTTTTTTTTCTAGGTCCTTTTGCACTTTCTTTGAAAAGATATTGGCATCCATGTTAGAGCGAATGGTTTTACCGTTCAAATTATCATAAGTTAACTTAGGGGTAGTTTTGCATGCCATGATTCTTTGTTGCAAGTTTTTGTTGGTGGTTGCAATAAGGGAGTGGAGGTGTTTTTCTTCATTCTGACTGTGGAAGGCATCTTTGTTAGCATCGATTGGCCTGGAATTACTATTTGGAGGCACGTTTTGCTGTTTGGGCCATGATTATTTGATAAAATTGGGAGTTGTGATTTTCTTAATTGCAGGAGTGATTCACCAGAGGCGCGAAATTCTTCCTTTGGAGCTTGTGATTTTGTTTGAGGGAGGTGTACTAATGTTATCTCTGTCATGAGACTTTGAATGAGGTCATGAAACCCTTGTGAGATCGTCTACAGTTCTTGTTGGGTGTGAATACCATCCAAAACAGGTTTATAAGTGTCGGTCGAGTGTGCTAGGGTTGGGTGCATTCACAAAGGGCGATTCAAGCAACTTTAGTGGCTGTGAATTTCAGTTTGAAGAGGTTGATTTCCTTTGATTTTTCTTGTGAATTATGAGGCTGTAGGAGTATTTGGAGTGCGCTTCTCTTTCTGAGAGGTTGCGATTTTGCCAGTTGTGATTTTTTTTTCCCCTCTAGGCCGCACAATTCTTCCAGTAGGCTATGCAATTTTTGTGGAAGGAAATTTTTCTTGTGAAGAGGCACGATTTTTCTCTGTCCATTTATGGCACCATTTGTTTGTAGTTGGAGGTGGATATCAAACTTTATATTTTATAAAGTTTTCCCCTAAATATTTATTTAGGGCCTCTAATTGCTGTGCAACAAAAGTGAAGGTGGACCCATTATTGCTATAGTGCATGCTATTCTGTTGTTGGTCTTCTTTGTGAAGATCCCTTGAGCTTGTTTTCTTTGCCTTCTCGGTGTTGGTTGGAGGATCTCTTTGGTGCGCAGTTGCAATCTTTTACCCTTTGGCTATCTGGGTGCCTGTAACGGGTGTTTCTCTTTGGAGGCTTCTACTCTTCTTGGTCTGCTTTGGCTATTGTTGTGCTCTAGGGGCTAGTTCTTTGAGTTTTTCTCTTCTCTCCTAGGGTTTTGTCTCATATCTTGGGACAGGCTTATGCCTGGTTGGTCTTCTTTTTGGTCTCTGCTCCATTTTTTGATGCAGCTATTGGTCGTGTTTATTTCCCCTATTTTTGGTAAGGGTGTCTTTGGTTAGGTCGAGTGTTAATCTTATTTTGCTACCCTAGTTATTTTTGGTTATGGGTGCTTCTGTGACACCTTCTTCAGAAGTGTTCTCTGCTCACATTTGTATAGAAGCGGTGATGGAGCAAAATGGTGGCCTTGTTCTCTTTGTTGGGTGGTTCTCAAGTTTTATTCCTAGACCCCAAATGTTGATGGTTTCTTTGTTTCATGCTGCTGTTTATTGGCTTTTAGCTGGGTTACTTTTCAAGATCTCTTTGAAAACCTAGATTAGTTCTAATCTGAAAGTTGTTAAGGTGGATTTGTGGCTTTTTTTTGAGATTCTTGTTTTGGTCCACAGTTTGTTCTTGGTCAAGGTTCATTGAAGGATGATATGGTTGCTTGCTTAGCTACTGTGTTGGCTTTCCCCTCAGATCCTATGGAGGTGGAGTTGGAAGGTGAAGGTTTCTAGTTCCCTCAGTTGTTCTTATTGAGGTGGGCGATTTTCCTTTGGAGGTGGAGATTGAGGGTGTTGGAGAGTTCTGGCTGCGGTAGTCTATCTAGTTGTTTCATCCTCTCCATTAGAGGGGAGCTTACTCCTTTAAAGGCGGAGTTGGAGTCAGTTTTCTATTACCAGGTGATTGTGCTATAAGGACGTTGATTTTGTTGTGTATCTCAAAGCCCTTATTGAGGTGGGGCATTTGCACTTCTCTGGTTGCAGCTAGTTTGTTGATGCATGGCTAATTTAGGCGTGTTGTAGGGAAGCTAATTCTGCTGTGTATCTCAAAGTACCTATTGAGGTGGCGTGTTTGGACTTCTCTAGTTGTGACTAGTTTGCTAATGCCTAGCCAATTTAGGCAATGTTCAAGTTTATCTAAGGGTTTTAGGTCCCTGTCAAAATTTGATTGTATTTGGGTTTAAGGCTCATTCTAATCCTGTTTAGTGCAACTCACTTAGTCTTGTCATTCTCTTTATGGCTACTGTTATTTTCGCTGCTAATGGTTTGTCTTCTTTTTGTAGCTCTCTCTTTGTTTGGGTTTTAGGTCCTTGTAAAACTTGATTGTACTGGGTTTTGGGGCCCCATCAAAACCTGTTTTTCCCATAATAAAAAACTAGATAACATTTGATTTCTAGAAAAATATAAAGTATATTTACTTTTGAATCTAGTTTAGTTCATTTAGAAGCATCAATATCAAAACTGGAAGAAAATAAAAAATAAAGAAGATAGAAGCCCTAGGTAATGTTATAAGACACCCAACCAAAATTTATGCAACTCAAATGTAAAACAATCTCAAACAAGTCAAAACAACCAATAAATAAAACCATGCAATGATCAAACAAGAAAAAATAAGATCAAACAAAGCACTAAGAGCACCTCTTTTGATCTCCCTTTTTTCGCAAACAACATTTCACGCTTAATGTGTCCTAGAATAAAGATTTGTGTAAAAGAGGGAAAATTATGATTTAGCTAAAGAGTATGGTGGTATGTTTCTATTTTCCTTGCTTTGGTTCTGCTCCTTAGTCCCTATTTTTGAAATATGGTTATCTCTGTTAGAGTTTACTAGAAATGGTCATCTATTTATGCTAAAACCCTCAAGAAACCCTAGGTTTGAGCGTTGCCTTTGCACTTTTCTTTTAATCTTGCATTGAATAACTGCTTTAGTTATCCATCATTTAAATAACAACTTAAGGGTCTCTATCCCATGTCTTTACCAGCCCCTCAAGCCTTTGTTACTGATTGATTCGTCGTCTTATTATAATATCCTAAAAACATTTGAAAACTTAAGTCTAAAACCTTGTATGCTCTCAATCTCCCTCTTTTCCTAAGCGTGCTAGTTTAATTTTTTTTGTTGTTACACATGCTTAATTAAATCACTTAAGTGCTAAGAACCCAACCTACTTAGGACACGTGTCAAACCCTTAGTGCAATGTATACCTTCTTTGCATTGCATTCTTTTACTCTTAGTGCATAGTAAGAATGTGTTAGGTAGTGCTTATGAAGTTGGGACACGTGTTATGATATTGCAACATGCTTCCTCTTTGGAGCAATATCTCATGAAGTGAGCACATAGTGAAAATGCACCAGGTTGTGATGAACATGGTGAAGACAAGTGGCGACCCTTGATTGTAACACTAGGTTCCTTAAGAGTGCGTTTCATTAGGTTGAGTGCATTACCAAATAGCACTAGATAGAGCTCACCAACTTTCTATACGTGTCATGATCTTATTGTAGCACACTCCCTCTTTGAAGCGTATTGTTTTCACAAAGAACATAGCTAAAATGCAATAAGGTTGTTATATCACAATGAGGATAGGTGTCCAAATGTTATTGTAGCACATGCCCCTTGTGCATCATGTTTTAGGTTCCTTGGCACAAAAGGAAACTGCACTAGTATGGAGCCAGTGAAAGATCAACACTTGTCAATGTTTTGTTGCAATGCTTCACTCCTTTAGAGCACATTCTTGTGGATAAAGAACATGATGAAAAGGTGACAAATGAAAATAAAATGAGAAAGAGATAGGTGCCATCTTATTCTGACACAAAGCTTCTTTAGAGTGCAATTTTGTGCTCTTGGCACAAAAGGAAAATGCGTTAAGCAGTGGCTAATGGAAGAGGGACACATGCTTATCTCTAATTATAGCGCTTTGCTTCTTCACAACATGTTTCTTTATAAGAAGAGCATAGAAATTTTTTGGGAGAATGATGTCACTACACGACACATGGTACCATTTCATTGCAACACATGGTCCTTATGGAGCATAGTTTCAAACCATCAACACAGAAAAAATGTTCTTAGCAATAGTCATTGGGATATCAACACATGTATGTCTCATATTTCAATGCAGAACTCCCTAGCAACACATTTTCACAAAAGGAAATTCAAATGGTATATGTGGTGTATGAATGGTATGTGCGAGCTATTGATCTTGTTTTAAAGTGCCCAGATCGATGGTTGAAATTCAAACAAGAATGACTAGTTGATTGATGATCAATTCCATATGCATGAGCCATCACACTATAATTAAGGCTCAACTATTGCTTTTTACAAGGTAATAAACTTAGAATAATTTTGGTTTTTTGTCACAATTACAAATACATTCAAGATTTTTGAAGAACAAAGCTCTCTAAAGGCAAGTTTCAAGCGTAGAACTATGATTTTGAGCTATCTCCCGGGTAAGTTGTCATACTCATATGTAATTGCAAAATTATCAAAATTGTCAAAAGAATTGTGTAGTAAAGGGATTTTAGGGTTGTTTGTTTGAATTTTACAAAGAAAAGGAAAACCCTAAGAATTACAAAGATTAAGCACAAACCCTAGTTAAATTAAAAACCCTAGAAAATGAGTGAATCCAACATTATGTTGAAGGGAACAAAGAGGTTCATGGAGGATGGCCTAATGAAACAATTGTCTGGATCAACCAAAAGAGCTAAGCACGCTCAAGGCACAGGAGTATTAATAGACATATTACATGACCTGGCTGAACATATAGGTGATGTTGTCATCCCTATGCATGGTTGGAAACTTTTTGAGTATACATATAGGAGTGAATTGCATAGGTTAGTGTCAAACCTATGGAATTTTGAATTGGGAAAGTTGGTGGTTTCAAATATTTTGTGAATGTGGATTTGGTCAAATCCCTAACAAAAGGGTATGATGAAAAAGATAGGATGATCAAAAGCTGAAGGGGTGCCCCTTTGTTGGAAATTTCAAGGCAATAGATCATTAACACATTTGATCTAAATGTGTCTTGAAGTGTTACAACTGACTTTGTTTCCCTTTGCAAAGAATGGGGAAAGGATAAACATAGTTATAGAGTATTGTGGCTCCCACAACACAAAAGAAGGGAACTAACCAAACATTGGTTAGATTTTCTAAGCACGAGGTAAATCCATTTAGCTTTGATATTTTTGAGGACCACTTTATCAACACATACTTTGGCTTGTGTCGTGTCAAGTCCTCAGGGAGAACTACAAGATAAAGATGCTTGTTTATATGATGATGTAGGAAACTAATATTCAACACAAAGATACCAACACGAGCTTTGATTATGCTACTTTTATTGCTAAGGGGATCCACAAGCAACTCACAAACTTGAAAGACCCTAATGTCGGTCTTCATTTCAAGTGGTATCCCTTGCTCATGCATATGATTTTGTACAGTGGGGCTAAGATGTTGCAAAAGCCCATGGATTTGAAAACCCATGATTTAGAGGGGAGAAGGCTACCTATCCAAATGTGGACACATATATGGGACTCCCACTACAACACATCCAATTATCTGACTTTTGAGAATACCTTTGTGTTGGAAAATCTTGGCTACAAACCAAAAAACATAATTTTAGAAAATATTATTAAGTTTTTGAGGCCACTACAATTTAATCTTGCATTGAATATTGATCACAATTAGGGATATTGGTATCTGCACACCAATTGCACAATGTTTAGGGTGTATGGTACACTAGTGCAACCCCATTATCTCCCAAGATATGTAATAGATAGGATGGCATTTTGGAAATCATGTGGCAACTCAATGAAGTTGACAAGGCCCATTTCAGATTGATTAAGAAGAAATCATTGATCCTAGGATGCATGAGATTCTCCCATTTTATTATTAGTCCAAAGAGGGATTGGAAGTATTCCCTACAAATTTGTAAACTTATAGGATGAAAGTGGACCCTGCTAGGAATTGTGATCTTGAAGGTCTATCGGCAAGATGAGAATAGAAAGAAGTAGATCTTAGCTCTACCATCATTTTCAGGCATCTAATGATGTGATAAGAAACCTAAGAATTGATGATGAGGTTAAAGAAAAAAAACATCAATGGAAATTTATGGTCCAAGTGGAAGAGAAGAAAATAAAGATCAATCCTGCTTATGCTAGTCCATTTGTAAAGTATAAAAATCCCATGGAGAGGATGGAAAAGATGTTTGCAACCATGGCAAATGGGAATTTCTCCAACATGATGAACTTGGTTGAGCAAGTGGAAAAAAAGATGGAATTTGAACAACCTATTCAACAAGAATCCTTGGTAGCAGAATCATCAACACAAGTTGTTTTTAGCCAATGAATTCGAGCTCTTGCTCAAGACTTTGTTGACTATTTAGAGAACCCAGAGGAAAGGGAGAGCATGTAAGAGGAGTCTGCAAAAAATGTTCTTCGAGATGAAGTGAACCAACACTACTCTTTTCCTTAGATAGATCATGGTGAGGAACATGTTCCTAAAAATAGGCTAATAGTTGAATCTCTTCCTGATGATGTAAGAGTCTTGTCTTGCAACCAATTCATTGATGATGACACCTTTTTTATTACAAAGGAATTCAAAGACTACATCATTAGAGTAAAGAAAAAATAATTAAATGAAAAATTAAATAAGGCAAAGGAAGGAGTGGATCCATCTAGATATGAAGAGGTCACCCAACAAGTTATCCAAGAGATGGATTTTGATGCATCTAAAGTCACTTCAAAAGAAGGGAGGAGATTAGTGAAAGAAAGTGGTATTCTCTTGTTACCCGGGTGGGATCTTGCCTTGTCCATTGCACTTGACACAATAAGGATCTAGGATGAAGGGGCCTTTACATCTAATGAGTAGGCAGTGTAGTTGTACTTTGGATCTGGGTTTAGTCTAAGCTTACGATCTTTGGCCATATGGGCAATGGTCATTGCCACAAACAAACCAAGGGTAGCCCATTTAGTAGAGATCATAGGAAATGTGATCATCAAAAGAACATTAGATGCCACAACACCACAAGCAACACAATTGGTGGTGCATACAACTATGTGTTGAGCAAGAAAAATGAGAGGGTGGGGTGAATCAGTTGTAACAATTAAAACTTCCACCACAAGTTAGATCAATTATCATTCACAAATCCTTTACTTTGCTTATGTGATTAATCATTAAGTGCAAAAGCAAAAAGTAAAAGAAGCAAGACCATACACACAATAACACCAGATTTATGTGGAAAACCCAATAAGGGAAACACCATGATGAGGATTAGTTCACAATATAGAGAATATCAAAACTGAATACAAAGATTCACTGCCAGAAAAGTCACTGCCAAAACAAGACTCATTGTCCGGAACAAGACTCACTATCCAATAAGGGCTAACCACCCAGAAGGCTCACTGCCATAAAATTACAAAAGAAGACAGAAGAGATTTGTTACAAAGAGAAGACAATCTCAATGTAATGGAGATTTCCACCACAATTCATTCACACACTTGTAGACATGCTTGAATGATAGAGTACACCTTTAGCTCACTGCCTCTGGAAACCTGCCACTTGAATTTTGCACTGATCTGCTCAAATTTGCGTCACACACACAATTTCACATCTATCTTTCTCTTGCATTCATTCACACATTTCTTAAACATCACAACTTATATTTATACCATCTTCAACCTTGAAACTCATCCAAAGTCGGCCATACACCATTTGTATTTACAAATTCAAATTAGGTCGGCGCTAAACATTCTATGGTGGAATTAGAATGGGGGCGACCCATACACACACTTAATGAATGCCTAAATAAGTCCCAACATGCCTCAACATGTTTCCATGAACTTCATAAGTAGTGTTTAACACAAGGTCGACCAATACCAATGTAAAACATATAAATCAATTAAGCACACTCAAACTTAACACGATCCAATCTTTTCGGTCAACAAATTTCACTAGAACACAACCTCATCAACTTATCCTATGAACCACAAGTCATAAGACTCGAACAAGAAGAAATCTGAAAACTACATTTTCTCCTAGACCTCAGTCAAATACATAGAAAAGCACGGTTTACAATTGGTGAACATAACTTGCATTGTACAACAATCCAAACACCCAAAATCTAGATTAACAGCTTCCAATAATCATAAACAATACCTTAGATCCTCACTCTAGCATAGCAGCACATTCTAGAGCAAAACCCAGAGAAAACATTGAATACTTGCAACCTTTCTTGATTACAGTTTTCTCAATATCCTCGACATATACAACCAATAACCAACATACATGACATCAATGACAATAACCAGTTGACTAGTTGACATCAATGACAACACCTTCATGCTTGCAACACTTTGTTCAATGCAAAGACTAGCAAGATACAAGAGGAAGCATATGAAGACTTACATGCTAAGAATGTAAAACTACAAGAAAAATATAATAAAGTGGATGCTAGGATTCCATCACCTCAGATTGCAACTCCACCACCTCCTCCAGCGACATCAGTTGAATTCTCATCCCAAGATAAAGAGACTTTGTCCCTAAGGATTAAAGAATTAAAAGAACAACTGCAATAGAGTAAGAAAAATGAAAGGAAGGCAAGGGAGGCTAAGAAATTTACTACAAATATTATTGATGACCTATTCTAGGTCACATATTGTCATGTGTATTACACAAGATTGGGGGAGCTTGGAGTGTCTTTGATGAACTTCACAAGGCTTATGCTAAGCATAAGCAAATTTACACTAGCTTCCATGAGGTATTGAGTAAGTGGAGTCTTAGAGCCACTCCAATAAAAAAAATGATAAAGATGACAAGTTTTGATGTGAGTGCCCCCAAGAATCTGGCACAAGTTCTAGAGCAACTAGAGTTATTGGGGGAGGTTTCATATTTTCAAACAAAATTGGACATGCTAGTCAAATCAAAATTGAAAATATTTGAAAGCATGGAACAAGGAATTATACCTAGGATTATGGATAATACTAGTGCAATCAAGTCTTTGGATTTTTGGAAGGTTGAATTTGTAGGAATAATTGCTTCATTGTCATATTATATTTATAAAGATTGTAGGCCAGAGTTAGCTCTCCTAAACAACTCAATTAATGACCTATTTAAGTTGGAGACTAACTTGGATAATTTTGCTAAGGAGATTGGGGCTCATAGATGCAAGATACAATGCACACAATAATAAAGTGCAAAAGCTCTTGGCATTCAACTAGCCTTCAAAAGAAGAATACAAATTTCATGTGTTGAAAAGTATGTTGAATAAGATGTTTCCCCCGATTCTTGTCTTTTGCAAAAAGTGAGGCCTATTTAGTCTTTTATGGCTTAGTCAACTTTCTCCTTGTGTATTTTTGAAGTTGTTAAAAGTGATGTAAAGGCTCAACAAAGCAATTGTAGTTATACCTTCTTCTTCCATAATTTTGGAATAAGCAAGAATCTTCAAAAACATATGCAACTATGTTGCTTTGTAATAGAATATTCATCTTTCTCCATGTGGGCAATTGTAACTTATTTTGTCTAATCCATTAAGAACAATATTGTCAAATGAAAATGTGACATTTTTCCATGTCCTGAAGCTTGTTTTCTCCCTTATTTTTATAAAAAGGGAATTCAGGGCCATTTTGAAAAGGATCTTGGAAAATTTGTAAGCAAAGCATACGTATGCAGTTTGTACATGTCCAGTGTAGGTTTTTATAGAAAAGGATATTGATGCAACTGTAAACATTGTATAATAATATTAGTTTCATACATGAATATATAATGACAAAGTTGTGGCCAATTGTCTCCTAAAATGTATATCTCTTTTCATTTATGAATACAAAGTGGTCAAAGATCTTTTCTATTCATCTTTATAATTTTTTTGTGATAGAATGTCCATTTTATGGCTTCTATTCAAAGAATAGATTAATTTTCTATATAAGGAATACTAAATGATTTGAGTGTATACAAGGATTTATAAGTAGAATTGGTTATAAAATCTAAATGGTAGCAGTGTAATCCATTGTTGCTAAGCTTTCATGGAACTAGGTTAATTACTATTGTATGAGTTTTAATTATATCTTCCTTGACTCCATTGCCTAGGTCTAAGGCATCAATTAGTATGAATGTATGTGATTATAATTCCTTGGTCACCAATCTCAAAATCAAAATTCCCTTATAGTTTTAAGTTATATAATCTTATTTTCATGTTCTCTAGCAGAAAATATATAAGAACTCCAAGAATCTATCCATTTTAAAGTGTTCATGTGTAATTCTTGATCTATAGAGAACACATCTATTTGGAGCAATATATGATGTCAATTGTATGAAAGCCTAGTTGATATTGCATAACATTACCCTCCTAGGTTTTGCAGAGACTAAAGCATAGAGGAGAAAAATGTTGAAATCCTTGTCTTGTTTGTTGGTCAACCCCTAGAACAATTGAGCATTAAGAAGTGGCTATTCATTTAGATTGCTTTTAGGAATCAACTGGAGCTTATAACACAAAAATAAACCAATAGAATGGAAAATCTACTGGGGATGAATTTCTATTTCAATAATCTATGAAATCTCTGATTATGATAAGAATATTTTTGTGATGTGCCTTTTTTCTATTCCAAATCTTGTCTACTACTTTTGTTCCTGTAATTTTCTTTACAAAGATCTATATATCTCAAATTCGCCAAGTCGGTGGCGACTCTAAAAGTCTCCTTGCTGGTGCAAGTGAAAAAGAAAGTGATTATAGAAATCATGGATGAAAGAAGGTCTTTGTTTAGAGGTAATCCTGAAAAGAAGTTGGAATCAAAACTAACTCTTGCAAGGAAAACATGGAAAATCAAAGATTCAAGTAAGTTAGCTCCTCCTCATGCTACTCGTATTATGAAGGTAATTTGGAAAATGCATCTATTAGATTTGTGAAATATTGAATCCTTGAGCTAAATGAAACTAATACAAGGAATACAAAGATTTGGATGCATTTAGAAGCACAAAAGGTTTTCAAAGAAAAGACTAAGAGAAATTGAACAACACCAAAGAGAATATGACATCATACAAAGTATTTATAACCAAACTATTGATGCCAATGTGCCTAGGCAAATTTATCAAGCAAAAAATTAATTTTTAAATCCACTGTTCAAGAGAAAACTCATTTTTCTTATAGAAATCTTTCCTTATCAAATGTTTCCAAAAATACATCCCAATTTACCCAAATGCTTCAGGATATGTAAGTATGCTTGAGACAAAAGATGAATTATTGAAAGAAGTAAATGATCTGCAAGAAGAGTTGAAAAAACTTAAAAAAATGAAAATTAGGGAGGCTATGAATGTAAGATAAAATGAAGAAGATTGATAGTATGAAAACTTCTTACAAATATACTAATGCTTTTTCTTCCATTCTATAAAATCCTGCTACAATTATTAATATCTTGAATGTTCCTCTTGCAATCCCGATGCAAATATTTGGAGTAATCCTATAGTAGCTAGTGCTTTGCTAGTTGCTTCACATTTAGGTACCTTGTCGCAAGGTTTGAATGCAAGAAAAGTCTCATCAAATTTCAATGCCACATTGAGCATGAATATGTCATCTCGAAAACCTTCTACATATGGATTCCTAGATTAGAAAGAATTGGAATTACAAAAGGAAGTTGAAAATCTCAGGGAAAAATTGGAAAGAAAGGAAAATATCAAAACTAAGGATGATATGAAAAAGAGGATAGAATTTTTAAAAGCATCCTATGGATCTAGAAATCCTTCAACCTCCAATCTTAATTCTTAGAACCCACTTGTCACTTCTATTCAAAATATCCCAATAGTTGACCTCACAAACTCAATTGCACAACAAAGTTGTTAAAATATCTCATGTACAAGTAGGTACTCAAATGGACCAGAACATACCTCAGCCTAATTCACATCCTCAAGTGAGTGTTCCAAAATAAAATTTAGGAGGTTATGAAAATATGGAAACTACCAACAATATAATCCTAATTTGAATGATCAACCAAGAGGACAAAATGTTGTCAATCAACATCAAAATGCTCAAGGTTCAACCCACAAGTGAATCTTACTACAAGAAATTTCCTTGGAAGAAGGCCTTTGCAATTGGAAAGGTATAGGCAATTGGATTTTATTGGTATCCCTGAATACCCTAACCCTATCCCAAATGATATAAGAAATGTGTTATTTAGATTTTTAGGGAATAATGCAATTTTAGGTGAAGATCACCTGAGAATTTTTTTGAATCTGATTGATGATTTTGAAGTGGAAGATGAGGATGTTGTTATGAAATTGTTCATGCAATATTTGATAGATGATGCCAGGGATTGGTATATAATTTTACCTCAAGCTAGTATTGGGTCTTGGGAATAATTTAAGAGGGTGTTCAAAGAGAACTATGGTGAGAAAATTGATCCAAGGTTTATAATTATTGAATACACTAGCATTACAAAAGGACACAATTAATTGGTTTCAAATTTTAATATTAGGTTCATGAAAGTCATGAATAAAATACCTCAATACATGAGAACAAGTGAACCTATGTGTTTGGTCTTATACTATATTGCTTATAATCCTAAAATTGGTTATTAGTTGAGGGATAAAAATCCTCAAACTTTGAGAGATGCTTTCAAAATTATAATGCACATTGAAAACAATAAGAAAGCTTCTGAGAAAGTGAGTAAAAGGGATGATGTGAAAATCTTGTAGAATTCTGAAGGACATTCATCTAAAGCTACACCTACTAAGGAAAAACCTGATAAGTAATGGATGCATTAAAGGATATGAGTTATAAGGTTGCAAAGAATGAGAAGGATTGCCACAAGATAAGCCTAATTATCAAAGGCAATATAGGATTCCTAAGTTTTTAGATTAGCCATATAATACAAATTGGCATAATGAAAAACTAGTGTAAAACAACCAAAGGATAGTGCCTAATAAAGAAACTCCTAATCACTTGAGGAAGAATAATGCAAATTTCATAGAGGATATCCTTGGTGTATGAGTTGGAAATTGCCTCATCCCCTCAAAAGTGCATGATAGCACAATATATGGAAGATAAACAAGAACCATGTGATGATTGTGATATTCCCCATAATGAAGATCAAGATGTTAATATGATGTCTCATATGTTGTCTTTTAATTCTAATGACCATTCTTCTGATGAAGGATGCACGTAGATTGATGTTGATGAAAAAAGATGCAAGTAAAATGATTACCACCAACAATTATTCTCCTTTGATGAAGAAGATGAAGGTATGAATATCCATAATGGTGAAACATCAAACTCAAATCACAAATTGAGAAGAACTTCACAAGAAGAGACTAGATCTCTAACAAGTATTGCAATTTCTCAAGTCAAAAGTAATAACAACTTGAGAAATAGAATGGTCAATAATGATTTGGGAAAGGCTATAAATATCTTTATTAAAGAGTAGAATAATAATAAAAAAGATCAACATCATTATAGGTAGAAAGAGGAGCTTAGAATTAAAGATAGTGATAGACCTTGCATAGGGAAAATTTATGAGAAGTCTAAGAATCAAGTTGTTTCTCCTCTTGTCAAGGTTAGATATCAAAAGATGAAGTTTGAACAAGAAAATAAGGATGCTGAATGTATTCAAGGTAATAAATCAAGTGACAAACAAGAAAAGAAGACCAATGATGAAGCTGTGACAATTTGTGACATCCCCAAGTACAACACAGTTGACATGATTCTGATATTGTCACAAGTAAAAGTTTATGTTCCTCTATTAGAGATGATGAGAATAGAGGAACACAAAGAGAAGTTTCCCTTATCAATGGTGCAACTTCAGCCTCTAATAAAAATAAGGTGATTGCTACACTTGAAAAGGGTAAGGAAGAAACAAAAAAGGTTGAACCTAAATGTGTGGGTAATGAGATATCAAAAGTGTTTTTGGGAACACCTTTGAATACTTTCCCTAAACAGGTGGAAACCTTTTTATGTATCTCTTCAAATGAATGAAAAATTGGTAAGAAATTGTATAATTCATTCAGGAGCTTCCACTAATGCCATGCCCCTAGTGGTTATGCAAGAGCTAGGGTTACAAGTGAATAGAGAAAAAATGATTTGGCATGGATTCAAGAGATGTTCTTGTTAAAAGATGTACATTTCAAACTTTTAGCTTTTCCTGGGGACTATACAATGAATGTAACTGTTGTTGACATTCCACCTTAGTATGAAATGCTTCTATCAAGAAAATGGTCAACACTAATTGGAGGAAGTATGTAATTTGATTTCTCATATGTCATAATCCCTATAAATGGTATAGATTTAAAATTGGATAGAGAAAAATGATCTTCCCACCTTATTGAGGATTTGTAGCCAATAAAGCATGTACACTTTGTTGATGTGGACATGGATACTTTTAGAGTTATAGAGTCACAAAAAATAGAGGAAATAAATGCATCTATAATTGAGGAAGAGAAAGATCAAGCTTAATAAAATGTCCTTTGGACCATGTACTTTGATGGGGCATGCTTAAAAGAAGGCTCAGGTGCAAGACTTATTCTCATATCACCAAAAGGTAAGTCATTCAAATAATCAATCTCACTGAAATGTCAATGAACAAATTGTTGGAACATAGTGATCTACTAAGAGGGGGGGGGGTGAATCAATAGATATTGAAATTTTTACCTCTCAACCCTTAGTGCAGATTAATCATTTGAATTCTTAAAGTGTAGATAAAAACTTAATAAGCAAGCACATGAGAGAGAACACATGAAGTCATCACATAATGCCAAATGTACGTGGAAAACCCAAGGTTGGGAAAAACCATGGTGAGAAATGCTGCTAGGCTCTACTGTCCTAATCCAACCTCACAATGAAAGTTTGTTACAATGATTTAAGGGCACTAACCCTAAGGAGACACCTATCCCCTGGTTTTAGGAGCAACCACTCCAAGGAAGCACTCACTTTCTAAAATGAGCACCTTCCTAGATATCTGACGACACCTACCTGTCAGATTTTCAATGAAGAATATTATAATTTTGATGACAAATCTGTGCCGCAACTTACTTACAACTCCACATACATGTATGTTGCACTCTCTACAACTCTCTCTACTCTACACCTCTTGTCTGCTCTGCATTCACTTCTTTTTCAATACCCTTATTCTCTTCAACTCCTCCTTACTCAACAACACATCCCCTTCATCCCCTTTACTATAATGCACCAGTTTGAATGAGCGAAACCCAAACAAAAAGAAAAAAACATAATTGAGGGGTTTTGCATTACAAGTGTAGTGAGATAGAACATGCGCTGTTCTACTCACAAAATGTACACCCAAATTAGATTCTCTGATTTTTGTTTGGGTTCAACTTATTTAGGCTCAATACATTCTTTGTCTGCAATATCACTCTCCACACATTGCTATTATAGATCCTTCTCTCTCTCTCTCTCCCTATCTTCTTCTCTTGTAGCCTTGTCTTACTATCTTCAACATTTATAGACTTATCACACACACACACACCGACAAGTACTTACCTTTCTTTTCTTTTTCGACCTGTAGACACTTCCTCAAGCCATGCACCACTGACCAATGTAACTTGATACTCCTCTTAGGGTTTTCGTTCTTTCTTCTTTTAGAAGCATATTGTGCATCGAGTCATACCCACATTAATTTCTATTTCAGAGAGTCTTCTAAGATTGGTGGTAGTAGACCCTAAAATTAGATACAAATTTAATGTATCCTTTTGTGCATAATATTTGAACTCAATCTTTATTAACTTAGCACTCTATGCCACCATTCTGCAACTCAAATCACCAATTAAAATTATTTTTGGAGTAGGTAAACCAATTAATTTCATTCTTTTGGTTGGCTTTTAGTAAAAAAATGGTATAGGGGTATCTATCCTTCATAATGTAAATGGGGTCCCATGTTAGTATTGTTGTTTCTAAGTCATAATTTTGATTGTAATAAGGTCTATTGAGACCATTTCTCATGTTTTAAGCTGATTAGAGTCATGTGGGGTCAGTTTTAGGTTTAGTTGTCAAATTTTGTAAAAGTTGCATAAGCAACTTTGCACTTTTGAGTCATGTGGGAAGTTGAACGGTTGAATATCTGAAAAATAGTTGGGGGTTGGTTGGTTGTGTTGGTAATGTCTTAAAAAGCATGTGTGAACATTGAGAAGAAGGTTGATGATGTAGATTTGAAATTTGAAATAATAGAACTTTGTTTTTCTGCGTTTTTACATTGAATTTTGTTGCTACAAGAGATAGTACGGCCTTGTACAGCCTGTAAGTGATCAACTAAGCATTTGGAATGATGAAGCATTGAATTTTATAACTTTTTCATCTTATTTCATCTGATTTCATTAAAGTTTGAGTGAGTTAGAGCATATTTTTTGAAAACTATTAGGAAACCCTAGTTAGTGAGGGTTTGATTGAAGAAAATGAGTTTTGACCCATTCCACTAGTAGAAAAGGTCTAATAATTGGTGGAATGGGTGTAGATGGATAATGTTTTATGTTTTTGGTGTTGTAGGAGTAGGGGATAAAGATTAGTGCAAGTTTGGTGATGCTCTAGGTTGAAAAACTTCATGAGTTGGGCATAGAATGTGCATAGGACTTAGGGTTTGTAGAAGAGTTGTTTGGAGATCATTCTAGCCGATGGAAATTGTATGTGCAGACTCCATCTAACATGTTGATATATCTAGAATGAAGAATCAAGGTTTGGAGACTGTAAAACCAATAGTTGCCTTGCCAAACAAGCTTAATTAGGCCTAAATTGCTGTGTAGTAGTCAATTTTTGAAGGTCTCGGTCCAAAACAACCTTATCTACAAATTTGGTATGTTTACAAATGGCCAAAAGAGTATTTGGAATGGTGACTAGATTTTGGGTATTAGGTATGCTCTGAAAGTTTTGTGGGAAAACCCCTGTTTGGAGTACTACAAGGGGAATTGGAGAGTTATAGAGAAAACCCACTAAGTTAGGGTTCTAAATTTGAAAAGTTTGTTTTTTTGAGTTGGTTTTAAGTTTGTTTGTGATCAACCACCCTGATTTGCATCAAAGTGGTATTAGAGCATAGGTTTTGGTCAATAAGTGGAAGAGGTTGAAGTTTGAAAGAAGGAAAGTTGCCTCCCAAAAGTAATCCAACGGTCAGAGAAGTGAGAGAGTTGAAAGAAAAGCATGCCAAGAAGTTGAGATAGATGAAGGAATCTCAAGAAGTTATCCTAGCCAGACTTGCAACACTTGAATCAAATCAAAGGAGAGGTGTGCTCATTGGAGACCAGAGTGATCAAGAGGAAGAGGAAGGGGGTAAGAATGAAAACCCTCAAAGAGGAGTCCAAGATGATGATGAAGAGTTGGACCCTAATGAATTGAGAATGGTTAAGATGCTGAAGGCTGTCAAGGGAGAAAATCCTAAGGTGAAGATGAAATTTCCTATGTATGGTGGGAAGTTGGATAGTGAAGAGGTGCTAGGTTGGATTGATGCACAAGATAGCTATTTTGAGTATGAAGAAGTAGCAGATGACCAAAGGGTGAAATTTGCTAAAAAAATGTTGAAAGACCCTGCCCTAACTTGGTGGAACTATGTGCAGAAAGAGAAGTTGAAGAAGGGAAAATCAAAAATTAATTCTTGGGACAGAATGGTGTCTAAAATCAAGAGTCAATTTCTACCCAGTGATTATGCAATCCAAACATTTAGAAAGCTACAAAACCTCAAACAAAAGGAGATGGATGTAATGGCCTATACAGAGGAGTTTCATAAGTTAAGCATAAGGGTATGTCATGTTGAGGATGAGGTGGATAAAGTATCAAGGTACCTAAAAGGGTTTAGGTTCAATATACAAGATGAGTTAAGTCTTACCACCCCTAAAATGATGGAAGAGTACTTCCAATTGGCAGTTAGGGCAGAAGAAAATCTAAAGAGAAGGAAAGACAAACAAAATAGGGGTAGAGGAAACACTTCTAGAGGAAGAGGTTCATTTTCTAATCCAAGGAGTCATATGAGAACCAAGAAGATGAAAGTAAAGTCCAAGACCAAGTTACCAATCAAAGAGGTGGATTTAGAGGCAATAGATTAGGAAGATGCTATCAATGTAACAAGTTTGGACATAAATCATGGCAATGTAATGAAGGTCAGGCCTCTACTTCACATGGAGGAGAAAGAAGAACTCAATTGGTGCAAGAAGAAGACAATGAGAGTGTCAACTCAACATCACAACATGCTGCTCTAGAGGCTGGTGAATCACTAATGGTAAGGAGAACTCCTATCAAAGCATCAGTAGAAAATGAACCACCACAAAGGAGAACTCTCTTTAAAACAACTTGTAAGTGCTTGGATAAGGTATGTAAAGTTGTAATTGATTCAAAAAGCACAAATAATATGGTTTTAGTTGAGATGGTTGAAAAACTTAAGTTTCCTAGGATACCACATGATACTCCTTATAAAGTCTCTTGGTTGAATGAGGGTCAATATGTTTTGATAAATGAACAAAGTTGGGTGAATTTCAATATAGGAGGGTATAAGGACAAAATTTTATGTGATATACTGCTTATGGATGTATGTCATTTGCTGCTAGGGAGGCCTTGGCAATTTGATAGGCATGCTATGTATGATGGAAAGAGAGATACTTATAAGATAGAAAAAGATGGGGTCTCTTATACTTTGACACCATTGAAAGAGGACAAAGGAAAAATTAATGGAGCTAATGTGATGATGGTAGGTAGGAAGGAGTTCATAAAGGTAGAGGAAGAAAAGTCCAAGGAGTTTGTAGCCACTTCTAAACCTGGAGATACTATGACAACAAAAGTAAATAATGACTTAATTTTGGAGAGAGATGATATTGAGTTGGTGTCAAGATCGGTTGTGTTGAAAGTCAAGGATGAATTGATTTTGGAGATTCAAGGTTGGCTTAAGAAGTAGGTTGCTATGATGATGATAGGAGGGGTGATTCATTCATTGATTTCAGAAGGGAATGTTGATCATTCTTTCATACCAGAGGCTAATACACCTTATCCAACATCAATTATAGAGGCACAACAACAAATGGAAGAGATAGGAAACAAAGTTGTAGAGGTCAAGGATAAGTTGCAAAGGGATGTGAACAAGTTCAAGCATACACTTAAAGTGAAGAAGAAAGAAGCTCATTACAAGGATGGAGGTATGGTTACATATACTGATGTAGGTTCAACAACATTTTTAGGTGAAGGAGTTAAGGATCAACCACCAAACAAATCTCTAAAGTTGGAACATATCCAAGGTGCTAAAGAATTCAAAAAGACAAGGGATGATGCATATTTTCATTTTTTGGTCCATTGGAAAGGTTTAATTGATCTAGATGTCACTTTGAAGTTAGAGAATGGCATGAACAAGCAGGATTCTATTGTTGCAATACTGTTCCCAATGGGACTTGAGTCTCTTTTGCTTGGTGAGTATGGTGCAGGGGCACCTAGCCTTCATGATGTAAATGTGATCCTATGTTAGTATTGTTGTGACTATGTATGTGATCCTATGTTAGTATTGTTGTGACTAAGTCATTATTTTGATTGTAATAAGGTCTAATGAGACCTTCTCTCATGTTTTAATTTTATTAGAGTCATGTGGGGTTAGTTTTAGGTTTAGTTGTCAAATTTTGTAAAAGTTGCATAAGCAACTTTGCATTTTTGAGTCATGTGCGAAGTTGAGTAGTTGAAGATTTGAAAAATAGTTGGGGGTCAGTTGGTTGTGTTGGTAATGTCTTAAAAATCATATGTGAACGTTGAGAAGAAGGTTGGTGTTGTATAATTGAAATTTGAAATAATAGAACTTTATTTTCTATGTTTATACATTGAATTTTGTTGCTACAGGAGAGAGTACAACCTAGTATGGCTTGTAAGTGATCAACTAAGAATTTGGAATGATGAAGCATTCAATCTTCTATGTTTTTCATCTTGTTTCATTTGATTTCATTAAAGTTTGAGGAAGTTAGAGCATATTTTTGAAAACTATCAGGAAACCTTAGTTAGTGAGGGTTTGATTGAAGAAAATGAGTTTTGACCCATTCTACTGGTAGAAAAGGTCTAATAATTGGTGGAATGGGTGTAGATAGATAGTTTTTTGTGTTTTGGTGTTGTAGGAGAATGAGATAAATATTAGTGCAATTTTGGTGATGCCCTAAGCTGAAAAACTTCATGATTTGGGAATAAAATGTGCATAGGAGTTAGGGTTTGTAGAAAAGTTGTTTGGAGATCATTCTAGTTGATGAAAATTGCATGTGCAGACCCAATGTGACATGTTGATAGCTTTGTAATGAAGAATTGAGGTTTGGAGACTGTAAAACCAATAGTTTCCTTGTCAAACAAGCCTAATTAGGCCTAAATTGCAACACAACAATCAATTTTTGAAGGTCTTGGTCCAAAACAACCCTATCTGCAAATTTGGAATGTTCACAAATGGATAAGAGGGTATTTAGAAAGGTGACTAGATTTTGGGTATTGGGTCTTCTTTGAAATTTTTGTGGGAAAACCCCTATTTGGAGTACTATAAGGGGAATTCGAGCATGATAGAGAAAACCCACTAAGTTAAGGTTCTAAATTTGAAAAGTTTTTTTTGTTGAGTTGGTTTTGAGTTTGTTTGTGATCAACCACCCTGCTCTACATCAAAAAACCCTTACACGAACTTAATCGTTTGAAATCACCACCTTCAAATTTTGACCATTGATCATATCACTGCACACGATGATCCATGGTTGTCTATTCATCTCAACAACTTTAAGACAATGTTGTCAAATTGTTCTTCTTTAAATCTCTATCGTCGATCTTAAAGTTCTATGATCATCATGCCTCGTTACATCAAAGAGACTTGTAGATTGCTCACTCCAAACTCTTGTTTTCTCTTCGATAAGCTACCTTTGACTTGGACGTCCACATCATCGCCACATAATTCACAAAAATGATGTGAATTACTAGAATGATCAATCGCTTTTCACCACTTATTGTTACAAGTCACCATACTCCTTTGTCACCTTTGTTGGGTCCCACCAAGTGATTTCCAAGCATCATAGTGTCAAAGAGACATCCAATTAGTTCCCACCAAAATTCACCAGTCTCTCTGAATGATCTCTTATTGGAATGTCGTGGGGACTCATTATAGAGTCACTCTGATGAAATTTCATCTCCTCGATGATGAGTCATCAAAATATCAAGGGGACACCATAATGGCTCTCATTGAGTTGACATTGTCTCATCGATAGCTCCACCATTCTTCACATGCTATCATCATAGTTTTGAGGATACAAAAAAATGACTCCTGTTGACATATTGAGGTCTCTCCGATAGATGCCTATGCATCCAAACTTACTTTTGCAACAACACCTTGATCAATGCAAACAACTGTTATCACCTTTTGTCCACATCATCCTCATATTTTATGTCACTCTTCCCGTCCATGTTATACCTCAATGTCAAATCCACCATCAGAGTATCGAGGAGACACAAGATACAATCTCTTTGAACTGTCACTAACACTCCGATATGGCATTGACTCACTCCATCGCTTCATCATTAGGACAAAAAAATCAATCTCTTCGAAGTGGTGTTATCTTCTCAATCAACTACATAGACCCTGGAAACTTGGAGGATTAGGTACAAGGGGAAATTTACACTCGATTGCAAAGACATAAGTGATGACTTAAATAATTTACAACTAGTAATAAAAAGGTCATCGAAAAAATAGAACACTATTTGAATGCTTACTGTAAAATCCTCATTTCATCATTTTGATCAACTTGTGCAACACTTTGTAAGATATGTTCTCTGCACCATAAATGACTTGCACATTTCTAGCACTTGATTCACACCTTTTAACATTAATGACAATAATATGCCAACAATCTCCCCCTTTTTCATTGATGGAAAAACTCTCAATGATCACATAAGTTGCATTAAAGCTCTGTACCAATTACATCGGTTCACTTCCCCTTTGAAATACATCTCCTCTCTACTTATCATTCTAGTATTTTGAGAAAATTAAAGCTTTGTACCAATTGCAACAGTTTACTCCCCCTTTGACATACATCTCCTCTCTACTCATCATTCTCCTATTTTGAGCATTTGCTTAATTTCTCCCCCTTTTTCATCAATGGAAAAGGGTAGATTCCCCCTGACAAAATACTTTCCTGACTTGACCTTTAACTTCATTTCTAGGGATAAGCGAATTACAAGTGAGGCTCCCCCTGGATGCGTATCCTGTTACTAGAGTCTAGTGATGTGATGTGGGAGCAATTACTCCCAGGTTCTGTCTTAGATATTCAATTTTCTCTATGGGAAGAGGCTTAGTAAAAATATCAACTACTTGTTCTTTTGTTGGGACATACTCCATGTTGACCTTTTTATCTACAACCTTTTCCCTAATGAAGTGATACTTAATAGATACATGCTTCATTCTTGAATGCATCACTAGATTCTTTGAAATATTTATGGCACTTGAACTATCACAAAGAATTGAGATTGGTTCTTTGTGCTCTACTTTGATGTCCTTAAGTGTTTGCTTCATCCATAGGACTTGAGTACAAAAAGTTGCTGTTGCTACTACATATTTTTCCTTAGTTGTGGAGAGAGTGATTGATTCTTTCTTCTTACTCATCCATGAAACCAATCTGTTTCCTAGGAAGAAAGCTCCTCCACTAGTGCTTTTTCTATCATAAACACTTCTAGCCGAATCAACATCAGTATATGCAGTCATTGTGAAATATTGGCTTTTGGGGTACCAAAACCCATAGTCAACATTGCTTTTAATATATCTGAAGATTCTGTTCTTTGCATTGACATGAGACTCTTTAGGTGCAACCTAAAATCTTGCAACCATGCATACCACTTGCATAATGTCTGGTCTTGATGTAGTTAAGTATAGAAATCATCCTATCATTGACCTGTACATGGTCTAATTTGCATAAAGGGATTCATTTGATTTTCTCAATTTGCAGCCAATTACCATGGGGGTACTAATTGGTCTACTATCTTCCATGCCAAACATCTTAAGCATCTCCTTAGCATATTTAGTCTGAGATATGAATATCCCATTTTCTATTTGTGCTATTTGTAAACCAAGGAAGAATGATAACTAACCTATCATTGACATCTCAAATTCATCTTGCATGTGTGTAGCAAATATTTTACACATTCTATCATTGCTGCCTCCAAATATTATATCATATACATAAAGAACAACAAGCATGTGCTCACCTTCCAATTTGAAGTATAAATTGTTGTCTTTCTGATTTGAAGTATAAATTATTGTCTACACACCCCTTTTTGAACCTCTGGTGCTGAAAATATTGACCTAATTTGGAATACCAGGCTCTTGGTGCTTGCTTCAGACCATATAATGCCTTTCTCAGTCTACAAACATAATCTTCTTCTTCTGAAAGCTGAAAACCTTTTGGTTGTTCAATGTAGACTTCCTCTTCAAGGTTTTAATTCAGAAATGCAAATTTAACATCCATTTGATATATTTTAAATCCTTTATAGACTGAAAATGCAAGAAACATTTCAATGGCTTCTAATCTTACAACATGTGCAAATGTCTCTTCAAAATCAATGTATTCAACTTGTGCATACCCTTTGCACACTAATATTTCCATGTTCCTAACCACAACTCCATCTTTATTTAACTTATTTCTGAATACCCATTTAGTGCCAATGACATTTTTACTTGGAGGCCTAGGAATGGATTCCCATGTTTTGTACTTCTTAATCTAATTTAGCTCCTCCTCCATTGCCTTTATCTAGCTTTCATCCTTTTTGGCTTCAACAAAAATCTTTGGTTCAATTTGCGACAGGAGAGAAAAATTAACTTGTTCCTTACTCTTGGCAAGTCTTCTCTTGGTCTAAACTCCTTCATTTTTTTCACCAATTATTTGATTTGCAGTATGATCCTTTTGCGCATATTTGGAAGGAGCTTGTTCAACCTCTTCTTGTTCAATTGTTGCACCCACATCATCATCATCTGATTTAGTCCCAAAATTATTTTTGCTAGACTTACCTTGACCTATATTTTTATGAATATTGACATTGATGCTTTCAACAATCTTGTGCATCCTCTTATTGTAACACTTGTAAGCTTTGCTATGAGTGGAATATCCTAGAAATATTCCTTCATCCCACCTTGACTCAAAGCTTCCCAAGTCTTCATCTTCTCTTTTAATGTAGCATTTTCTACCAAACACCCTAAAGTACTTGATTAATGTAGGCTTTCCATACCACAGTTCATATGGAGTTATGCCATTGTTTGATTTTAGAAAGGCTCTGTTATGAATATACACAGTAGTATGAATTGCTTCCTTCTAGGAAGTATCTGTAAAATTTCCCTCATTTAACATGGCTCTAGCCATTTCCTTTACAATTATGTTTCTTCTTTCTACCACACCATTTTATGGTGTTCTTGGTGTTGAATATTGTCATTTAATTCCATGATTTTCATTATATTCTTTGAATTCACTTGATGTAAATTCTCCACCTTGTCTGATTTGAGACAATTTTTCTTCCAATCTCCTTACCAACTTTCTAAAAAATTTAAACTTCTCAAATGCTTCAACTTTCTACTTTACAAACATGACCCAAGCTATCCTAGCCTAATCATCAATCAGTAGCATAAAGTATCTTTCACCTTGCAACTCTCTTGTCCTTGTGGTACCACATAGATCAGTATGAACTCTTTGCAAGGGTTTTGTGGTTGAATAATCCTTCATTGGAAACTTAAACTTGTTTGTTTTCCTTGCTGGCATCCTTTGGATTATGTTTTTAGGCTTCACAATCTTAGGCATGTTCCTAACCAGTCCTTTTGAGCTTATTTTACTAAATTAAAAATTTACATGCCCTAATCTTCTATGCCAAAGCCAACTTTCATTTGCTTGGCTAATTAGACAATTGTGGCCTTTTACTTCACAAAGGTTGTAGAGATTACTATCACTCCTTACTCCTTGTGCAATTGTCTTACCATTCTTTCTTATCTTGCAACCTTCAGAGTTAAATACAATTTTTAGCCATTATCACACATTTAGCTGACACTAAGAAGGTTATGTTTCAAACCCTCAACATAGAGGACATATTTTGTCTTATTCTTTCCATCTAAGCTCAAAATCCCTTTACCATGAATTTTGACAAATGTATTACCTAATTAATTGATCCTTCTTTACTCTTCTTGAGTTCAAATTTTCTTTTATCTCCAATCATATGCTTGGAGCAGCCACTATCCCCACAAATTTTGTTTCTTTGCATGTAGTGTTTAATCATAGATTGAGTGGAACTCACTTTCTCCTTCCATATTTCCTTTCTTGCTTTGGCCTGCTTTGCTCATAGATTGAGTGGAACTTTGTTCGTTTCCTTTTAACATTTGCTTCCTTTTTCTCATTTTAGTTTCCTTTTCAATTTGGGAGGTGAGTTTTTCTTCTTCTTAGACTGAACATTTGGTCTTTTAATTTTTTTTTACAATCTCTAGCTACATGACCAAAGTTGTAATTGTAGCATACTATATTCATGTCAACCAAGGGAGAAATGGATTTTTCTTACAAATTTGTATTCCTCCTTGGAATGACTCTACAGTCTCTAGCCCTATGACCAAAATGATTACATGTATAGCAATACCCATAGAAGTATGATGAGTACCTAGTCATGGCATTTCCTTCGGCTAGAGGTGAAAATATTCTTTGTCTCATATTTCTTGAATAATGCACTCTTGTGAAGCCTTCATCATCGATATTTTTTGTGTTCTACTTCTTTGACTTAGCAGGGATAGTCTTGTCTTTATTGTCTTCAATCAACTTCTTCTCTTTATAAATTTTTTCTACTTCAACAAACTTCTTTTCAACTTTAGAGACATCCTTATTGTCATATTTTTTATTACTAAGGACTACATTTTCTTCAGCCTTAAATCCTTTGTAGAGTTTTATAGAGGCATCAACAAATGAACTCTTTCCTTTTTCCAATCCTAAGCCTAATTTATCCTTATTAGCTAGATTTTGTGTACTTAACAACTCATCCAAAATGTCAGATCCACCTTTTAGTTTCAGACCTTTTTCAACTTTATCCTTAGATTTCTTCAAATATTTTCTCAAGGAGGCTACTTCTTCCTCAAGCTTCATGTATCTATCTATTTTAGTTTCTTATTTAAATTTCATCACCTCTTCCATTCTTTTGTCTTCCTCCACTTGAAGTTTCAAACTTACTACCAATTGATTAGATTCCACAAGATCTTGGGTTAGTTTGTCATTCTCCTTTTGAGCATGTTTATTTAGTTTCTTGTTTTCCCTTTTTAGATCATCAAAATTATCCCTTGTATCATTGAGATCTTCAAGAGCACTAATCAACTCCCCCTCAAGATCAAAAACTGCTTGCTCTTCACCTTCTACATAGAGGTATTCAACTTGTCCATCCTTCTGATCCTTTGAGTCCTTGGCCATTAAGAGGAATTTTTCCTTTTCTTCCTTCATTACAAGAGCATGACCTTGTTAATCATCTAAATTATCATGATCCTCAGATGAATCACTTTCTTTCTTAATGTACAAGCTCTTCTTTTTCTTTCTAAAGCTCTTCTATTTAGGATAATAAGGTTTCATCTTTTTGTTATCTCCTTCTTGCTCAAAATTTTCTTCTTTATCATAAGGGCACTTAGAATAAAAGTGACCTATTCTACCATAGTTAAAAAACTTAAAGGGTAGCTTACCTTTATAGTTGTTGGATCCTATCCTTAGTCTCCTTATGAATTTTTCTTCTTCCTTGTCAACCTCTTCATGGTCTGATATAATGGGTACAACTTTATCTTTCTTATCTACATTATCCTTTTCCCTTTTTACAACCATGAATTAAGCTTCTCTCCTTGACAACTCAGTATCTCCCATTCTCATCTCATATGCGGTAAATATTCCATGGAAATCATCAAGAGTGAGCTTATCCACTTCTCTTCCTTAGTCAATTGCAAAGATCTTGGGATCATGTCTATTTGCCATATACCTTAGAAATTTCAGCACAACTATGTCTTCTTTTACTTCTTCTCCAAATCCTTTGATAGAATTTACTACATCGTCAACTCCCAGAAGGTATTCTACAATATTATCCTCTTCATTCATCTTTAAGCCTTCAAATTTTTCTCTTAGTACTTGAAAATTTTCCAACTTCACTTTTTTGTCTCCTTTATAGATATTTTTTAACTTTTCCAAGACATCATACATAGTTTGACAATGCATAACCTTTCCATGCACAAAATTAGATAAATTATTCATTATGGAAAACCATGCCTTTTCATTGTTCTCATAGTCCTTCTTTCCTAAAAAATTAGTGGGAAGGGTAGTAGGAAGAATATATTTAGTTTTGATTAACATCCAAACATCAAGTCCTAAAGATATGAAATAACCTTTCATTAAATAACTCCACTTAGCATAATTTGTTCCATCAAACCATGGTGGCTTGCTTGAACTTTCTCAATTTTTCATTGTGTTCACACTACCAAAATCTACCAGAGCTTATTAAGCTTCTCGTAGGGAACCTAGTGCTCTGACACCAATTATTGGAACATAATGATCTACTGAGAGGGGGGGTGTATCGATAGATATTGAAATTTTTACTTCTCAACACTTAATACAAATTAATTATTTGAACTTTTAATGTGTAGATAAGAAATTAATAAGAAAACACATGAGAGAGCACAAATACATTCATCACTTAGCACCAAATGTATGTTGAAAACCTTAAGATGGGAAAAACCATGGTGAGGAATACTACTGGGATCTACTGTCCTAATCTAGCCTCATAAATAAAGCTCTGTTACAATGATTTTAAGGGCACAAATCCTTAGGAGACCAAAATCCCCTAGTTTTAGGAGCATCCAGTCCAAGGAAGCACCCACTCCATAACCTAAGCACCTACTCAGATATCTGATGGCATCCAACAATCATATTAACAATGAAATTTTTTACAATTCTGATGACCAATCTATGTTGCAATTTGTAACTACACATACATGTATATTGCACACTCTACAACTTCTCCTCTACTCTGTACCTCATTATCCACTCTGTATTTACTACTTATCTTGCACCCATGTTCTCTATACATTCTATTTACTCACCAACACATCTCATTTTCATAATACACCAGAGTCAAAGAGTGGAACCCAAACAAAAAGCAACAATGCAATCAAGGGTTTTACACTAAAATAAATCCAGAGTTGAATTCCTAATTTTTGTTTTTTTCAACTTATTTAGGTATAGTGCATTCTGTTTTTACAACAACATTCACTGCACTCTGCTAGACCAAACCCCTCTTTCTCCACATATTCTGTTCAATACTTGCTAGCTACACTTCACCTTGACAACATCCCCATTATCTCTCTTTTCTCTTCTAGACTATAGGAACTTTCTCAAGCTGTGTTCCTTTGACCAATGCAACTTGATATCTCATTTAGGGTTTTCATCCTTTCTTCTACAAGAAGCATTCTCTGCTTTGAGCTATACCTGCATTAATTTCTATTGCAAAAAATATTCTAACTTTGGAGATCTATAAGCCCTAAATTATATACACATTTAATGTAATCCTCTATTCATAAGATTTGAATCCAATCTTTGTTGACAAAAAACTCTATGATTCCATTCTATAACATAATTCACCAACTAAGTTGATTATCAAAGTAGGTAGACCAATTTATTTCATTCTTCTAGTCGGCTACTAGTTAGAAACTGCTTACACAGACTTAACTACTTGAAACCATCATCTTCAAATACTAACTATTGATCTTGTCCCTACACGCCATGATCCATGGTTCTTAATTCACCATCAACCTTTAAAACTCTATCATCAGATGAGCCTTCCCTTATATCCTAATCATCAATCTTATTCTACTATCACCCATTTCCACATCAAAGAGACCAAGCCACTATTCACACCGAAAACTATAGGTCACTTTGATGAAACTCTATTAGAGAATTGAAGAGACCACTCACATGATCCTATTGATACTTTACCTTCTCCTACTTACTGTTTGCTTTGTATGGGGTCCACTTGACCAGGTCATTTCCATGTAATTGACAAAAAAGATTTGAATTTCATATTAAGCAATCACCAAACACCATCTACCCTTATTCATCAACATTCATTGTTATCACCTTTCTATCAATCCCCACCATCTTGGCACTTCAAAGAGATCAAAGCACCTGTTTCATCGATAAGCATGTATCTCCTTGAAGAAGTAATATTACCTCCATATAGTTCCACCTTATTTGCATTTTAGAGTGACACAAAAGAAACTCCCAGTGAGGCAAACTTTTTCTTCTAACATTCACAAAATCCCTCACCAGAATATCAATGAGATTGAAGTATCTATCATACCGATATTCATCCTTCACATCAATGCAACAATTGGGATGTCAAAGAGACATCCTATCTTGTCCTACCGAATAGTCTTTTTCTACTTGATGAACTTAGTAGCCATGACATACACTCATCACAATATTGAAGGGACTACTAAGTAAGTCTCACCGATGAACAACTGTCAACCTGATGAAGGCTTGTCCACCAATTAAGTAAGCCACCATCATAGTGTTGAAGAGACACTAAAGCACATCCTTCTAAAAATGTGAAGTCTCCCTAATGGTGTATGAATGTATAACCTTTTTAACACACACCATAAGTACCTACAAATTATATCTCTATAAATTATATCAAAAAAACCTTCATGAATCTAAGCTTTGTTTCACCACTGGCCTTATCTTTTGAGATCAATTCTATTCTCTCTTTTTAACATCAATGACAACAATATGCCAAAAATCTTCCCCATTTTCATTGATGGAAAAATGCTAAATTCTCATATAGATTGTAACATTAACAAATCTAACCTCTATTTCACCATTGGTCTCACCTTTTGACATCAATGAAAAAAATATTTCAACAAAGAATACTATAGGAGATTCATCCAATATTTTAGTAAAATTGAAGAACCCTTATTTTTCCTACTTACCAAAGAAAAAATTTGAATGGACTATAGAATGTTAACATTCTTTTAAAGCACTTAAGATAGCTTTGACACAAGCACCTATCTTAAGAGGGAAAAATTAGACACTACCTCTCCATATACACACTGATCCTTCAAATTTTTCCATTAGACCAGCCTTGGGATAAAAAGAAGGTAACGAGGAATATGCTATCTACTATATTAGAAAAAGTTTGTGAGCTGAACTTAACTACAATATCACAAAGAAAGAGATGTTGGTAGTTGTTTATGCTATTAACATGTTTAGGTATTATATCATTGGCTATCAATTTTTTATCCACATAGATCACACATCCATAAGATACTTAATGAAAAACTTATAGTTGAGGGGAGACTAGTCAGATGGCTTCTCTTACTATAGGAGTTTGATATAAAAATAGTGGATAAGCCAAGGAATGCTAATGTGGTGGAAAATTTTCTATCTAGATTTCCTACACAAATAGGTGTTGTGGATGACTCTTTTCTAGATGATCATTTTTTTGCTCTAATTGTACACACACCATGGTTTGTTGATATTGAAAATTACTTAGTGGTACAACAAATACCATCACATTTCTGTCCAAGAGAAAATAGGAAGTTGGTGCATAAAAGCTTTCCATATTCTTGGGTGGTTGGTTACTTTTTTTACACTAATCCAAATAATATCATGATAAGATGTACAAGAGAAGATGAGGTCTTTGAAATTCTCAAGGCTTGCCATGATGATCCTTTTGGGGGTCACTTTGTAGCTAGAAGGACAACATTTAAGATCTTGATAATATATTACTATTGGCCAACTCTTCGTAAGGATTCAATGAAGTATACTAGGAGCTGATAGAGATGTCAAAGAATGGATAAACCAACAAGGATGGATGAAATGTATTTTCAGCCACAAATAGCACTAGCACCATTTGAAAAGTGGGGGTTTGACTTCATTGGCCCAATTTCACTAGCCTCTATTAACAAAGAGTATATGGTTTGTATAGTCTATTTGACAAAATGAGATGAAGTCAAGGCATTATAGTTTGAAAGAGATGGAAATGTAGCTAAGTTCTTGTATGGAGTACCTAGAGAAATTGTCATTGATCAAGGGACTCAGTTTACTTCTGACCTAATTTATCAATTGGTTAAATAATATTCAATAAGACATAGAAAATCAACACCTTATCATCCCCAAGCCAATGGGAATTTGGAGGTTACAAACAAAGAGATTAAGAATATTCTAACTAAAAGAATGCAAATTGACAGAAAGGACTAGGCATCAAGATTACCTAAAGTAGTGTGGTCCTACATAAAAATGTGGAAAACAACTACAAGATTCACACCTTATGAATTAGTCTATGGGGAAACAACAATTTTTCCAATAGAGTCCGAGAACAAGACACTTGGGACAATAGTGGATTTAGGAAAAAAATTGATAGAAGCATATAATGAAAGGTTACACTATCCAAGTGGATTAGATCAAATTAGAATGAAGGCCATGCATCATACATAAATCATTCAAAAATAGAGAACTAAATGGCATAGTCAGTTTATGAAGGCCAAAGAGTTCACTGTAGGTGACTAGGCTTTACTATATTATTCTAGATACAAAGACCAAAAGGGTACTCTACAATCTAGATGGTTAGGACCTTATGAAATTCAATAGGTATTACCCAATGGAGCAATCAAGTTACAAAATATAGATGCTATTAGATTCACACTGTTGGTGAATGGACATAGATTGAAGATATATAAGTAGCTAGTTCAAAAAGATGATTTTTTTCTCTAATACATCTATATGGTAAAAAAAAAATGGTTTAGATACAAATAATTTATCGCAAGATAACAAATCATCAGTAGATACTATCAGTTCTCCAAGTTCCTTCGTAGATGACCTACATAGTTCATCTCCTAAGGTTACTTAGGTATAAATTACTATCCCGCCACACTTTTACACACACATATCAAAATTACTATGATTCATAGTCTTGTTCCAAGTATGCTTCATATTGTTGAAGGGACCTATAGATTAATGTATTAAAGCTACCATAATCTACTTTGGGCCTTGTTTCAGTAAGGACCTATAGCTTAATAGATATAAGCTATCACAGTTTAGTTTAGAACCTATTCCAGAAAGTAGCCATAGTGTTATCTGTCAACATGTTTACAAATTTGTGCCAAATTAATTGAAGTTCATCACCTTTCACTCCAATTTTTATCACACATGCAACATGTACATTCCACTCTCCATTTCTAATTTTTAATTTCAAGCATTCAAACTATCACTTTGTATCCCATCATCCATACATCCTGCTTCATTTCCTTATACATTCCAACATGTCAATCATTTCACCATACATTACAATAAAATCTTTTTAAATCAATATTATACTATTGACACTCTTTAATTAGCATCTCACACACAAAGTTATAGTAATCACATCTAATAGGTATGCATATTGCACTACCATAATTATCATAGATTTCTAAAGCTTTCATTATGTATTTGCATTAAATTTTGCATTCTATCTATTCATTACTTTTATTTCCATATTTTACAATCATACCCTTCACCAATTTCACATGAATTGAAGTGAGGTCACTTCAAAGCTTAAGTTGGGTGGGGAGGTAATAGATAAGCCAACTTTTTAGTTTTCTGCAACCAAAATCCAAATGTAGAAATAAACATAAAAACCCTTTTTGCCTTAATAACTTTTGCACTTGCAACCTTTTGGTATCAATTTTAGTTGTCAATTCCCTAGATTCTGATCTAATTTGAAACCAATCCAATATGAATTAAGCTAATATAGAGGATAAATGGATGTAATAGTTGCATGTACAATGGAAAAGTGCATGTGAGTGTTCCAAAATAGAGAGAGTTTGAGGGTGGATGAATTAAATTTGAGCTGAATTTTTAGAGCTTTGAGTAGAAGAAGAATATTTCTTCATGGGAGGTGGCATTATCCAAAGGGAGCCATCATAATACAAAAAATTATTAGAGGACACATTAAGTATTCCCATTTGCACAAGGGCAAGATGGTTGGATTACCTCCTAAAATTGACAAAGTTCAATGAAGACATGACTAGGAAATTTGTAGCTACAATAAAACTTGATGAAGCAACAATCAAGGGATTGAAAGTGAGTGCCTTAGAGGTTGAAATTGCACAAGTTTCTGGTCTCTTGAGGCTTGGAGCTGAATTTCCTATTTGAGAAAATGCATTAGCTTCCAGGGATGAGTGCAAAGAGCTAGGAGAAAACCTTGATTCCTCATTAGAAGGTAGCAGGAGACTATCACTTCCATTGGTATGGGAATCCTATGCTTCTTATATCATTAAGTATATTACTTGTGATAGTAGGATATATATTTTGTACACTATTCATTTTAATTTTCTAATTCATCTCCATCATAATAGATTGGTTAGTGTACCAAATTATATTTACAATTTTTTAAAATAAACTGGGTTTGAATATCAGAGGAAGAAAAATGATTCACCCTTACCACATTATTGTCTAGTAGCCTTATTGGTAAAAGTGAGCCTTAGGATTCAACATACCAAGGTGTCTTGGGAAAGTTTTGTAATTTTTAAAGACATTAATCACATTCTTGAGGAACCAATAGTTCCAAAATCCCTAGAATCACCTACTCTGTCTATAAGAGAAACTCCTTGTTTCACTCCTTGCTTCACCTACCCATAGCCAAGGTGAACCAAAGGAACAAAATGTGAAAAGATCACCACATGCAACCTTTGTACAACCTAAAACAAAATAGATCCCATCTTCTTCTAAAACACCCAAGACTAAGAAAAAGAGAGGTAGTTCTTCTACACCTTCCAAGGTACAAAAGAGGGATAGATAGAAAAAGACATCTACCCTACCTAGGTGTTCAGGCCGCTTGAGAAAGAAAGGTGTTATGAGAGAATGTATAAAGAAAATAGGAGAGGAAAAAAGGGATAAATGACAACAAAAATAAGATGTTTTGATCATTGAAACTAATTAGAAAATGAAAGGAAACGCCTACTAAAATATAGATGTTCTTGTAAAGATAAAATGGTATATATCGACTACGTCTAATTTAGATTCAAAGATGTTTTTGTTGTCAATAAAAAAAGAAAGAGAACCCTAATTAGCCCTAATTATAAGGGTTATTATTATAAATGGGGTTGTGATTAGTAGTTTTTAAAGGACAAGGAAATATTTTTGGAAGAAAGAAATGTTAGGAAGGAGTTACAAGAATCTTTAGAAAGGATTAAAAAACTAGAGGAACTGGTACAAACTTATGAGAAAAGGCACAAAGAAAGGGAAATAAAAATATAAGAGTTGGAGGAAAAGCTATGAACATACAAACATGGGGAAAAATTAGACTTGTTGGCACAAATTTCCATGGTTAAAGTAGGGAATAGAGAGCTTGTAGCTGAAAATAAGAGACCCCTACTAAAAAACCCCAATTTATCATACAAACTTGTCCCTTTAATATCAACTATGGAAGGTTACTCAGTAGTTTTTTGAATAGTGAGAGAACTAGAAAAAGGAAAATGAAGCCATAATTGTAGAACACACTAGAGTACTAAGGGTAAGGACATTGAATTGAAAAGGTTACTAGTTAAAGTGGAAGAGGTAGTAGACAAAGCTACCTAGATTTTAAGATGTAGATGCCCAACTAGGACTTATGCCTTGTTTATATAAGAAAATTTTCTAATTCTCCAATTCAATAGGTTGATAAGCAACCAACTAGTTTCCATGAGAAGGAAAATTGATTTTCTTATCATTTTTGCTGATACTACATCGAATGAACATGACCAACGTACTAAATATTATTTGCATAATTATGTATTTGCAGAGGATATAGAACATAACCCCTTGATGTTTATGGGGGATTTACAAGTGAGGGAACTAGCCTCCTACTTCAGAAATAAAAAATTTAGGGACTCATGGAAGAGTATGTGGAGAGAAAAAAATCAGTTGCTCTCTTGATGAGAAAAGAATCCAAGAACCCTGATGCAATTATAAATGAATTATTACAAATTATAGATCACAAGAGTGTAGGAGGAAAGATCATGAAATTAAGGATATAGAATTACAACAAAATGCATACATTGACTATTGGACTAGTTCATGATTGTTATAGGTATGTGTAGAAAATATGGGATAGTTTAACTCTAGAATTATAGAAGAAACAGCTCGACTAAGTGTATAACTTTATGGCCATGATTGAAAGAGTATGTAGGTATATTGATATTATTGTTGACATAGAACTTGTATGGGTTCCCCTTACATTTCAGCCACCAATACTCCTTTATCTAGTGGAACATTAGAAAAGAGATATTAAAATGGAGGAATGTGAGTAGGTTGAACTTACTGGAATCGGGATAATTTCAATCTATAGAGTATTTTAATTGAAGCAAGTCAAAGGAGTGAACATTGTCATGGATCTCAAAGAAATCACATTGCACTACAACCTATAGCCCTAGTTTATTTTCTTGAGGGAAAGAAAAAGTGTAGTTGGAGGGAAATGATGAGTCTGGATATTAATTAGTTTTAATCTTTTATGCATGCTCATAGAAATTCCCAAGACATTTCCTATACATGTTCATACATTATTCTATCCTTTATATTTAAAATGCAAACCTGAACCTAGTTTAATTATATGGAAATATGATTATGATGTGATTGTTAATGCATGATTTATGTGTGAATATGTATGAATTGTAATTGGATATATGTGCCTAGTCATGGTTGTTAGTATTGTGTACATGTTTTTTGAACTAACCCCTTGCAACTAGAGGAGGCACTATAGCTCACAACAACTACAAGACATAGCCTGCAACTAAAGGAGTTCCTATATGGTGGAATATGGGTGTCCCATAATAAACTGAGTGTAGTGACTACAACATGGAGGAATTTTAGGAATGTGATAGTGTATCATTATGGAATTCAATAAAGACACTAGAGAAGGAAGAACCTTGTTATAATTGGGATTCTAACATAACTAATTTTGAGTGTTCCACGTTCAATTCTATTACAATAGAGTCACAATCCATCTTAGAATCATCTTCTCTTCTAGTTGTAGTAAGATTTAGCTGAATCTTTGTCACACTTTGAAATCTAGGGAGTGGTAATTAATGGTTTTAGTTTAGAGTAATTTTTTGAATAAGATTACTCATGCCTATATGTACAACTCAGTGGTTGACTCTTAAGTTAGCTAGTTAACTAGTTTTTAGCAGTTACCAAATACTTTTATTTTTTAGTTGTTATGCATGTCATGTTTATAGTATAATTATGATTTAATGAATAAGATATTTCAACAAAATCTTATGTGATAATCTAGATTTATAAAATGAATTAATTTAAGTTATTATGATTAATTTGGATCTAAGGAATTAGATTTTGTTTTCAATTATTGAAGACATCTACTTGAGCAAGGGCCACTCAAGGTAACTATCCTTCACTACTTTCATTTCAGTTATTTCAATTCTATTTTAGTTGCTACTTCATAAATGAAAATTGTGTTAAATAAATTATTTGTGTTTTAGTCATTGATGAATGCATCAACAATTCTTGTTTCATAATTATACTGTAATTACTAGAGTTTGTTGTACTCTAGAGTGTAGTATAGGTTTAATTAATATTTCAGTTAATTTCTAGTATTCATTTCTAAATAATAGTTGGCTACAATCTTATGTTGTATGTACCTTTAGCCATTGAGACAACTTCACTTTCTTTACTATTTTGTAGTCATATGATTTTCCAGCAAGTGTAACAACTTTACTAGAATGATTTAGATAGTTTTAGGTCTTTGAAAGCACATACAGTTCTAGTGCCATAATAGGCCTACTAGCCCTAGTGGTCAATAATTCAATGAAGGTCTTTCCAAATGTTAAGTGGACTGTTCAATTTAATTTTCCCTCTAAATTGTGTGATTTCCACCAAGTTTACTAGACACTAGTAGGGACTCTACAGTGAACCATAGAATAAGCTAGTAGGAGACTTATACAAATAAAGAAAAACTTGGAAGCTGAAGGAAATACGTATGTGTACTATCCCCATTGATTTTTTTCCAATATAAAATATGGAAAGGGGTAGTAGTGCTACACCCTCTTGTAGTGGTATAGGTACCCCTCTTTTGGGTGTTTATTGTTTATAAGATGAAAGAAATTGGAAGGGCCCCGAGAATCAAGAATTATGATATATCCTAGAGAAAGAGAGAAAGTATTTAAGTGGATTATTACCTTAAGGAAAGACAATCTGCTTAGGTTGATCCTTAAATATTTAAGTTCATTAAGAGTGTTTTCTAAATCCTATAATTGAATCCTTAAGACAAGAAGGTTCTTAGTTTTATAGAGATAATGTTGCTTCTGGTAGTAAAATTTATAGTCATACAAATATTTGCACTATTTCTCTAAAGGCATCTTCATCTAGTAAGTGAGTTGAAAATGAATATGAATTACTCAAAGAGGTGAATTATCTCAAATAATATTTAGATATAATTAAAGAAATATGAATAATATATTACTTAAGAAATAATATTTCTTCTTTGAAAAATCTTCGTAAATTTAGCAACCCTATATCTTTAGGGAATTCTAGTCCCAAGAAATCCTATTACAAGTGCACCCCAGATATTTTGTTGTAAATTCAAGAGGTTTCTTTTTTTAGAAAATAAATATCCCAATTCTTTGTATTGCTCCAATTTACCTAATAAATCCAAATCCTCCTACAAACCCAAACAATATTTTTGACATCAATGTTAGTGTTTCTCTAGTAAATTTTAGTGTTAGTGGACCAGGTTTTCAAATAGGGCATAACCTTAATATAGGAGGACATGCTAGTGGAAAATGAATTAATTAGTTGGGAGGTTTGGTTCCTATTGCAAAAAAAAGGTTTAGGATAATGTGGTTAGTGGTAATTTTCAAGGTAGAAGATAATTGCAACTTGAGAGGTACAAAAAAATAGATTTCACTAGCATCCCAAGATACCCAAATGTAATTTGAAATGAGGTAAGAACTTTAGTTGATGATTTTGGAAATAATGATATTTCTTGTGAATATCATTTGAAATAATTTGTAAACGTAATCAATAATATTGAAAGAGAAGATGAGGATGTTATTATTATGATTTTCATGCAATATTTTTTTGATGAAGCTAGAGATTGGTATAGGATTTTACATAATACAAGTATTGGTTCTTAGTGTGGATTCAAAAGTATTTTTAAAGAATAGTATGTGGATAATATGTTGCATATATTGTCATTAATGTCAACCTCTGGTATGGATATGTTGAGAAGGTGTTTATGGTGTCTAGCAGGTGTTGTAAATGCATTAGGGTTACTTGGTTTCCAAGTGCTTTTGAGAAAATTTGCCTAAATACTATATAAGGTGATTGAGAAGTGTTTTATATTTTGCTCCATATTTATTCATGTTTGAAGATGTTCTTGTGTACTTGGAACATGATGATAAAAATTATTTGAAGGTGCTATATCTAGAGTTTCAAGTTCTAGATTGAAAGGGAAAATTTGAGTCAACTTAGAAGGAAACATCTAAGAACAGTAGTGCCTTCAGTGATTTTAATTCCTTCAAATTTCCTTAAAGACATGTACTACTATGCCATAAAGTAGAAACTGGCACAACTAATTTCCCTCATTAACTCTTCTGAGAAAAGTACATGCAAACTTAACCATATTCAACACTTATGCACTGATTCAAATTATAGAACCAACCAACATGAAAGAAAAAAAATGAACACACAGATTTATGTGGGGAAAACCCTTTTGGGTCAAAAACCCCACCCTCCAAAACACTTAGCTTAATTATATTAATCAACAACAAGAATAGGTACAATACAATCTTAGAGCTATGTTCTTCTAGATTTTACATCTTGTCCATCTAGAAAAAGTAGACAACAACATTGTCCAGAATCCTCGCATTGTAACAATACCCTCACATGGCACACAATGCAGATTCATTTCATTTTAGTAGCCCACTCACTCAACTAGCCTTTTAGCCAATACAGCCACATCACCTCTTAGGTTCACACACTTCTTCAGAATACCATGCATGAAAACATACCAATTTGGTTTCCAATCATTATTGAAGACAACCCATCAATCAGAAGTTACCATATTGGCTAACTCTAACCCCTCAAGTTGGCTAAACAACTCCATGTCATAGCATTGATTCTCTGGCCAAGGAGAAATTAAAATTTACAATACAGTTACATGGTTATCAGTTGTTACAACTATTAGATCCAAATTATAAATGTTGGTCCAAAGAATCATTGATTCACAACAACGATGTGAAATCAACAAATGAGTCCATGCAATGTGTCAGCACATCACTTGTTCATTGATGTTTGACCATCGCATTGTTTCATCTCTGCCCGTCACTTCCAAGCGTAACCGCCATACCACAAGCCATATTAAAAGCCTCCACAAGACCATGGTTTACCATTTTTCTAGAGAACCACTCTACCATAGCCTCTTCCAAGTCCTATCGTGGTGTAATGGTAACACCATACTACTGCAGGTTATCTAGTAGGCTTCCACTAGATGGTGGTATACCAAACTACCACTAGACAATTAGAAGGCTTCTGTAGTATGGTGGTAACATTGCACTACTGCACCTCTTTCACAAACACCTAGTCATATAGTGGTACAAGCAGAATCCAACACTTTTAGAAGTATCAGCAACAAGACCAGGGTTTCACCAGTGAGTTTGAGACACACATTCTCAACAATATCCCACTTGACGAAGAACTCACTAAACCCCCTTCCAACCTTCTAAGTCACTCTACCATAGCCATTCATGCAATAATAAGAATCTTGAATCAATGCTCTCCTGCTCCAACCAAGACACCTACACCAACATCCAAGATGTCCACAAAACCAGGCAATGGTTCTAGCCATTCACTTTAGGACAAGGAACAAGCAAAAGCATACATGCACCAATCTATAGAACACAAGCACTAGATCCAACCAATAGAAAAGACAATAACATGTTGCCACCACTTCACTGTGTTCACAAGCTATACAGAAGAAATATCAACTTCAAAGCCTCAAACAAAACACAATCCTGAAGTCATTCTCTAGAAACAAGATAGAACATTGGCTAGAATAGCAACAAGAAAACTGACTGCTCCCATCCAACTAATTAACCCACATGACTAAAAAATAGCACCCATAGCTTGTGCTATTTCATCCAATCTCACATACCTTCAAGGTATCCTCATTAGTAAACTCATGCCAACAACATAGCCAACCCATCAACTATAGATACAAGCACCATGCACAAACCAGTCGAAGAAGACCAAATACATCTAGGTGTCTCCACTACATGGTTAATGCCCAATCTGAAGGATCAAAGGAATAATAGGTCTACCAATAATAGCACATAGAAAATGTAACCATGTAGTACCAAGGAATTATCCACAATGATATGCACAACTCGCAAATTAATAACCTACAAGAACAACTCTCACCACAAGTCTTCACAACTCTCCCAAGTTGTCCACACCCAACAAAGGAAAAAGATGAAGAACCTTCATCGTCATCACCTAAGAAAATGAGTGAAAAAACATGACCACAAGCTAGTGATCACTATAGCTTCAACCAAACCTCAAACCAATGTAATGTGAAACAAAACATCCTGGAAGATTACCAAGACCACAAAGAGCACCTTTGCATATCATGAGCCTGTAGAAAAAACCCCTACATACACCTATAAATACCAACTATGTCAAGTATGATCTCCTTCAAAACTCCAAGAGAAAATCCTTAACAACATCCATCCATTTAATCTCCAAGATCAAACACAACATATGGATGAAAGCCTCTCAAAGTAGATCAAACCACTTCATTTCCTAGATCAGGAAATCAGCCTATAAAGCATTTCCTACCAATTCTCATCAAAAGAATATATAACATAAAAGGTCAAGAAGATCAACCATGTTGTACATCTTCCACTATGAATCCTCTAGAACCATTTAAATAGTAATTCAAGATCCATATCATGAAAATGAAGCATAAAACACATCTAAAAGATACAATGGGAAAATACCTCTCAAATTAGACTTCACTTTCAAGTAGACCAAGAGTGGGGAGAGAGAATGCTCCTCTAGGGTAACCAATTCATCATGACTTCTCCAAGAGAAGTCTCCTCATTGGTCTCTATTGAACTGACATCCAACCAAGGTGTAGGCTTATTAGACTTTCTATTGAAATCTTATCAAGAGTAATCATCAATAGTTCACTCCTCTCAAGAGAAAATACCTCACCTTATTCAACATGTATCCATGAGATCTAACAACTAATTATCTCATGCTAAACTCCAAATGCATCACTACACTATCATGAAGTTCTCAAGCATATGATCAATGCACCTAAAACACAAAGAATTACTAGACCACTATCAAAGCTTCAATCATCTTAATTAGGAACTTCTCATGACATCATGATCTTGCCATCCCCCTTGGGAGATACCATGATCCCAGTGAAAATACCATGGTATCAACTGCAATGCACAATGTCAAAAATTGAGTGCATAAGCAAGAGTATACCATGACATAAAGCAAACAAACTCAAAAACAATGTCACCTGCCAAGCACCACCAACACCTCAACCAAAGACTCCAAACATCCTCCATGGTTCTAGGATGTTGTACATCCTCAAATAGTGTCCATTCAAAAGCAAAAGAACCCTTCTGCAGCAATAGGATCTAAGAGTCCCTCCTAGTAACATATACATCACTAAAGAATATTTTTTAGGACCAAGTGATGAACCCACAGTCATTGTTAAAGCTTCCACTGAATCATGACATCCAAGCTTTCCAAGCATCATGACCAAAGATCTAGTGATCTGAAAAAATTCAAGTACAATCAACATGTCCATCTGAAGAAAGTGCCAAATGACACCATGATCTCCAAATCACGCAGACCACACCATCACTATCAAAAGCTTACACTAAAATGTGTATCAAGCTCTCCATGACATCATGATACACATGCTATAGGTCCTTATAGCCAAATATTCAAGTACTCAATGCCATCCTTCCTCTCATCCAAAATCAACCACACCAATACACAAGTGACCATAGACAAGTCCAACTAATAGATTTGCACCAACACCGAATCAACCTCATGGATATAGACAATCCACTTCTAAGTTATCTCACTACATCCAATGGGTAGCTAAACCACCAACTGCATAACTTGAAGATCAATCCCATTGAACGTGAAAATCCATCATCACACTAGATACAAAAAACTAACATCTCAAAGAGAATAACCACATAGACAACATGACTCAAACACATGATCAAGTCTAAATCAGATTTAACAATCATGTCCACAACTTGAGCACCATAGTCTAGGAACCCTACAAGCAACACCACAGGAAATGTTGAATAAATAATCATGTACCAACACTCCCATGCAAAGAATACATCACATCTCCTCATACCAAGCACAAAGAATGTATGCAGAACTAAAAATATCTCATCCAGCAATGCCCCAAAAGCTAGGGTCTAGAAAATAGTTTAACAACTCCACAAAAAAAAAAGTTTTTTCTCAACCATGTAAAACTTGCAAAACTATTGTGTTTGAGAAAACCCATGCACACCCATATCCACTTCACATCTGGATGACTCAAAAGTTTGAAACATAAACACCATAATAGTTATACCAGAATAAAGGATTATCATGAATATGCATAACCATAGATTCTTTAAATGGAATTCTATAGAACCGTCAAATCCAAAGAGCATGGATTTGAGTAATGCAAGTACAATGCATCCTTAAAAGGAAACAACAGTTCAGGAACTCCAGACCTATATCAAGCCAATTCCATAACCATCAACATGCACATGCATATGAGAGAGCCAAGCTATTTAGAATTTTTCAGACCACCCAAAGATCAACTTCATAGCCTTTATGCAATTAGGGTAATAAAGAACAAAACCTTCAATGCCAAGTTAAAGCACCAAAAAAAAGCACAATACTCCATGGATGAAAAAACAACCCAAGAATTTGCATACCATCAGGGAGCCCCTCACACAAACACCCAATATGAACCATGTCTGTTGTAACACAACCATAAGCATAAACTCACACCCCTTGTATCATGATCATTCACTGCCAACCAGGAGCCTCATACCACATCATTACAATATGATCAACTCCAATTTATCCAAGTTTAATGTCTTTCATGCCACATGTTATCTCAAAATAGCAATAAATTTTACTCACCAAAGGGTCAATTATCAACCGATTCCTCTAGATTTCTTCAAACCTGTCAGACTAAGAAATCTTCACAGGAGAAATACCCAAAACCAACAACTAGAAGAAGGCTCTGATATGACTTGAAAGGGAAAAATTGAGTCATCTAAGAAGGAAAAATCTAAGAATAGTAATGCCTTCGGTGATTTTAATTCCTTCAAATTTCCTTAAAGACATGTACTACTGTGCCATAAAGTGGAAACTGGCACAGTTGATTTCTGTCATTAACTCTTCTAAGAAAATCACATGCAAACTTAACCAAATTCAACACTTATGCACTAATTTAAATTGCATAACCAACCAACATGAAATAAAAAAAAATGAACACACAGATTTATGTGGGGAAAACCCCTTTGGGTAAAAACCTCACCCTCAAAAACACGCAGCTCAATTGTATTAGTCAACAACAACAATAGGTACAATACAATCTTAGAGCTATGCTCTTCTAGAGTTTACATATTATCCATTTGGAGAAAGTAGACAACAAAATTATCTAGAACCCTCACATTGTTATAGTACCCTCACACAACACACAATGCAGATTCATTTTTTTAACTAGCCCACTTACTCAGATAGCCTTTTGGCCAACACAACCACATCGCCTCTCTGGTTCACACACTTCTTTAGGAAACCATGCGTGGAATCATACCAATTCGGTTTCTAGTCATTAAAGAAGATAAAATGTTAATTATTAGTTACCATATCAGTTAAATCTCACCCCTCAAGTTGGCTAAACAACTCCATGTCGTAGCATCGATTCTCTAGCCAATGATAAATTATAATTTACAATGTAGTTACATGGTTATTAGGTGTTACAACTATCGGCTCCAAATTATAAATGTTGGTCAAAAGAATTGTTGATTCACAAGAAGAATGTGAAATCAACAAATGACTACATACCACATGTCAGCATGTCACTGGTTCATCATTGTTTGACCACTGTGTTGTTTCATCTCTACTTGTCGCTTCCAAGCTTAACCGCCATACCACAAGCCATATTACAAGCCTCCACGGGACTGCAATTTACCATTCTGCTAGAGTACCACTCTACCACAACCTCTTCCAAGTCCTATCATGGTGTAACAATAACACCAAACTACATCAGGCTATCTAGTAGGCTTTTGTGGGATGGGGGTATACCACACTACCACTAGATAGTTAGAATTATTTTGCAGTATGGTGGGAACACCACACTACTGCACCTCTCTCACAAACACCTAGTGGTATAGCAGTAGAAGAAGAATCCAATAATTTTAGAAGTATGAGCAACAAGATGAGGGTTTAACCAGTGAATTTGAGACACACATTCTCAACATAGATCATGTGACTGTAGAAGATATACTTGAGAGTGTGCTAGGCTGTCTCTGGCTTGTGAAGAGGGATATCTAGGAGAAATGGAATTTCTCTTCATTTATCCATGCTAAGGTTTGTTGTTTTGTGGATTTAGGAATATGCTAATATTTCTTGTACCTACCTTCCCTTTCCTTTTTTATTTTTCATTTGTTCCACAAGCTTGGTTCATAAGTTGTAACTCAATGGTAGTTTGACTTGTTGCACAAGATGATAGTATTCTTAGTTTCATGTGTATTTGCTAGTGTTTTTGAATATTCTACTAGCATTGGAATATTCGAGGATTTTGTTTAATATTGTTACATAATCCACATGATGTTTTTAGCTCTGGTGAAGTATGAATTTGGTTGCTTAATAGTGTTAATGGTAGTTTGGCCAACTTGGTTTGTTAGCATTATTTTTAGATGAGCTTTCTAGTTTTAGGAAGCCTAGTGTAGCATGTCGATGTAGATTTGGGTCTTGGTTAACTATTGGTGTGGTCCACCCTCACTTATTTCCACCATAGAGGTGTTTAGTGCCAACCTATTTGGGGGTTGCATGTTTGAGGTGCATACGTTTCATTGAAGCTCACTTAGAGGTTATTCAATGTTGTGAAAGATTATATACATGGATAAAATTTTAGACAAGGATGTGGTATGGAATGATGCATGTGTGATCATGTTTTAACATTTGAGTGTGAGCAAGAATTCCTAAGACTACCAAAAGTAGTGAGAAAAAGGTTTCTATAGTTTAATGTGCTAGAAGTTGCTATAGGAAGTGAGCCAGAGGTTGTAGATGGTAAAGAGACACTGTGATGGTTTCTCCATTTGCTCTAAGGTAGTGAGCCTCCTTGTAACTATTTCTTTCTAATCTAGAATAAGTGATCTTATTGGGGTATGATCCCTTGGTAGTGAGCCTTTCCTTTTAGACAGTGAGTTATTTGGATAGTGAGCCTCTTGTAATTGGTTTTGGTTTTCATGTAGTGATTTAATCCTCACTATAGTTTTCCCCTTACTAGGTTTTCCATGTAAAAATCTAGTGTTCAATTATGAATGATTGTGGATATGTTATTTCATTTTTCTACATCCACACTTATACTTGATAAGGTTTTGAAGGTTTTAGTGCACAACTAATTCACCCTCATCTCAGTTGACTTATGTGTCTAACAATTGGTATCAAAGTAGAGGTTACTTGGAAAAATCTTAACCACTTGAGGAGGATCCAAGTGGTGCATAGGAATGGTGTCAAATATCCTATGTTCGATGAAACAAATTATGCATTCTAGAAGGCCAAGATGGAAGCCTTTATCACCGTATTAGGGTTGGGCATATGAAAATCAATTGAAGATGGATATACTATGCCTAATACTCCTCTAAAAAGTGATGATGATATTAAGGATTATGAGAACAATATTAGAGGAAGGAATGCAATTTTGAGTTGGATTTTAGATTTAGAGCTTGTGAAGGTGATGAGCTGCAAAACTGCTAAAGAGGTTTGGGAGAAGTTGAAAATAATTTATGAAGGAGATGTTAAGGTCAAGCAAGAAAATATGTAGAATTTTAAGGCTAAATTTGAAACCCTAAAGATGTAAAAGGATGAAGATATTGTAGGCTACATGTATAGGGTGGATAAAATTATTAATTACATCAATGGTCTTGGTGGAAAACTAGAGGAAAATGAAATTGTGAAAAAGGTATTGAGATCCCTTCCTAAATCTTATAGTGCTAAAGTTTTTGCTATTGAGGAATCTCAAAATATAGATCAATATACTAGAGATGAATTGTTTGGTGTTTTAACTACTTTTGAATTAAGAGAGTTTGACAAAGATGCTTCAAGGAAAGAAACTAATTTTAAAGTGGCCAAGAAAGAGAGGAATGATGAATTTGATGTGGATGATTTTGATGAAGTGGGAGTGAATTTTTTAAAAAGATTGAAAAAGGGAACTAGAAAATATAGAGGTTGTTGGAACACAATGATCTACTAAGAGGGGGTGAATTAGTAGATACTAAAAATTTATCCCTCAACACCTTTATTAAAATTATTTTTTAGCTTCAAATACTTTGTGCAGATTTCTTCTTACTCAAACTCTTGATGTGTAGATCGTAAACTAAAAATGCAAACAAAAACATGCACAAAGACAATCAACACAAATACCCACAACTCTAGATATATGTGGAAAACCTGATATGGGAAAAACCATGGTGACCAAAGTTGCTTGAGTCTATTGTTCAAATATAGCATCACAAAAGAAAACTTTGTTACAATGTTTTAGGGATAGAACCCAATGAAGCATCAACTAATTAGTTTTAGAAGGATGCCACAACACCTTGATCTAAGCTACAAATTAGTACGTTGAGGCAACCACCTCTGTGATAACAATTTCATAAATGCATAAATTGGTTATGCCTAACCTATAATGCAAAATCACATTCAATATATTGTTGCACTTACTGCAACACACACTTTGGTGCTAAAGCTACACTCAACAAAAAACATCTACTCTGCACATAGAAAAATTATTTTTCTATCTTACTACACTGCACGTCTTTTTCTTTCTAGAGTGTCTCAAACATCTGCACTCTCTTGAATGCCAACCTAGATGATGTTTTGTTTTATAGTATAGGAATTTACAAATGCATTCTCTGTCTACTACACATCTCTCTCTTTCTTACAAACACACACAAAAACACTTCCTATCTCTATAGCATGCCTTTTCAAGATGTAACACTATTCAACACTACATACAACTATAGGCTATTCTCATTGTTCATGCTCACTTACTACAACTATCTAACATTGACAATATCTGATTGTCCTCTATCTCCACCGACCTACAATGTCTTCCTCAAGATTCTCTCTACCGTTTAGATAATCTCAAATTTTCTGCTAGGGTCTCCTTAGCTTGCAACCTTCACTAACAAGCTACATTTCCTCTAGCCACACACCACTATCTATCTCATCATTAATCTCATCTAATAGGGTCTATAAAATATCTTCATTGTCACTCTACCTTGGCATTGAGTTGATTCCACATTTAATTCAGTTACAATTTTTTTTTCCCCCAAATTAGCTCTCTATCGACCCTAGAATTTGGTATGCATTAAATGTATTCTCTTTCCAGTAAGATCATATTCAATCTCGATCACTTCTCCAATCTATTCCATCTCCAATCCAATCAAATCTTATTTAAATTGGTCATTGGGTACAATTAGACCAATTAAATCCTTCCTCTATGTCAATTACCAGTCAAAACCCTATTTACATGGACTTAGCCATTTGAGATCATTATTTTTGAATTATGTCTATCAATCTTCTCCTTTAGTGCCTTGATCCTGTGATCCTCATTTACTATTGTGTCTTTAAATCCTAACCATTGGATAAGTGGTCATTCAAATTTCCTTTGTTAATATTAGGGTTATTCACCATAGAACTATTGTAGGTATGAGCAAGTTTTGGTGGTGTTTGCATTAATGTTGTCATTGATGTCAACATAGTTTAGTATATTGCAGATTGTACATGTATAGCTGAGATGCTACTGAGATGTTGTGAGTACATCGAGCTATCTTTATAGTGTTGAAGATATGTTGGTTTGATAATTTTCCAAGTGCTTTTGAGAAAATTTAATAAAGAAGAGAATTCAGAGTGTTGAATGTGTTTAGAATGTGCTTTAGTTTGTGCTATGCATTTCTCCTTTGTTGATCCTATGTGTGTGTGGATTTGATGGTTTGATAATGGTGGTCTCATGGTGATATTTTTGATTTTTAGCTTTCGGTTTGATGCTACATAAAATTTATGTTAATCAGTATGTGAACTTTTTTTGGCAGAGTTGGTCTTCTATGGACTGGGAGAAATATTGTTGCTCTGTAGTTCTTCTCTATTTTGTTTCAGATCTTGCAAATTTGGAATAGGTATTGTGAAGTTATTTTTTGTGCTCTAGAAAAGAGGTTTGAAGACTACTGATCTAAAAGTCATGTTTAGGTAATTCAGTGTGATTTTATATAGTTTAGTTGGACTGGTGAAAGATGTTCAGTGATTGAAGTATGTTGTTTTGCTATAGATGTATCTGGAAGATTCCGAAGTGTATTCTTGTGAATAAGGAAGTGTGTCATGGTGTCCATGTATCATCTTCTTTTTGGGAAGCATGTACATCAAAGATCATTTTTGTTTTCATTAGGTTTGGCAAACCTAGTGTTTACACTTCATTCAAAGAATAAAATTTAATTAAGTGTGTGGTTGTTTTGGGATATTATTTTTTGATCTTGAAAAATGTTTTTTATTTTTCCAGTCTTATTCCTTTCCACTGTAGAAATTTGAGTTGCGAACCTATTTTGAATTTATAACATGAGGTATTTGTGGCCGACCTTGAAGAAAGTTCCTAAGGTTGAGGATGGTATAAAATAAATTTTAATTATGAAGATTTGTATGATAGTGTGATGCAATGTGGCGAAAGTGTGCCACAAATCATAAGAGCATAAGTGTGTGTGAGTGAGTGATGATAGCAGTTTTTTAGTGTGTTGAAGGTAGTGAGCTGAAGGTTTTGCAATTCTATGGATGTGCATTAATTGTTATGGTGGATCTTTTGTTGTCTTTTGTATCTATAGGGAATGATCCTTTGTATTTGGATAGTGATTCCTCTTTTGGGAAGTGATCCCTTGGTAGTGATCCTTTGTATTCAGTTTATAATATTTTATATTGTGATTTAAATCTCACCTTGGTTTTTCCCTCATTGGGTTTCCCACATAAAAATTTGGTGTTCATTGTGTTTATTTTCTTTCTATTATTTGAGTTTCATGCTCTTACTTAATAACATAACAATGTGGTTGTGGAATTAATAAGTGTTGATTTTTAAGTTTGAATTGTGTGACAATTGATTCACCCCCTCTCAATTGTCTTGTACTTGTTTAACAATTGGTATCAGAGCCTTGGTTCCTTGTTAAGCTTAACAGCTTAAGGAAGATCTGATGACACATAATTTGGAAATCTCTATGTTGAATGGAACTGACTACAATGATTGGAAGGGATAATTGAAAGGATTTATTATCTCCTTCGATTTCAAGACTTGGAAGGCTCTTGAGACAAAGTATACACCCACCTCCATCAGGTGGTCTTACTACTACAGATGAGATCTCTTCTTATGAAGAAAATGAGAAGGTGAAGCATGCTATTTGTAGTAGTTTATCTAAAAATGAGCAAGCGAAGGTTTCTTCTTTGGAAACTACATAAGAAGTCTAGAAGAAATTGAAAGATATGTATGAATGAATGAAAGAGTGAAATTGACAAAGAAACTAGTGATGAAGCACAGATTTGTGAATTTGAAGATGGAAGAAGGTGAAGAGTTTACAAGTTTCTTTCAGAGGGTTGAACTGATTGCAAATGAAGTTAGAAATCAATGAGGAAAACTATTAGATGAAGATATAATTGAGAAGATCTTGATAACCTTACCAGTGTGCTACAGTGATAAGATCACAGTCATTGAAGAAGTATATAGTCCTAATACTTACACCTTGGAATAGTTTTTCGACACCTTGGAAGCATTTGAGTTGAGAAAGTTCCAGAAAGAAGAAAATATAGAAGAAAAGACATAAATGACATTTAAGGAAATGAAGATTGAAGAGGAATTAGATAGTGATGGTGTTGATGAGTTGAAAGAAAACTTTATTAGGAAGTTGAAGAAATGAGCCAGAAATTATACAGGCATGTTTCCCTTTAAATTTTTTAGTTGTGGTAATTGTTGTGCAATTCTCGAACACATGCTTCGCTGAAAGTAAGGACCCTCTTTTCTTGCTTTGTTTACTTCTTTGTTTTTGTAGGGTCCTAACTTCATTCTATTATGGGATAAATTTCCTGGTCTTCGTCTTGTTTCACCCATGTGCTTAACATTCAATCTTCATTTGAGATGCCCTTTGCAACATTTGAATGATGGATTTGCTCTTGAAAATGGATCCACACTTGAAATTTTGTGTTTGAGGAAAATTTGACTAAGTATTGAGCATGTTTGGTAATTCCTAGGTACCTCAGATTACCCAAACCTTAGTCTAGTTAGATAATCTAAGGTCCCTTGGATTACTTGAATCTGGCCTTCCTTCACATTCCCAAGTTTTCTAGGGTATCCGTTTTGGGCAATAATTGCTCGTACTTGGGTATTTTAATGACCAATTTGGAAATAAAATGCAGCTCGAAAGGTCATTTTGTCATTATGATTTTGTGTGAGCTTCAAATTAAGAAGGTTTCCTCCATTTTACATTCAGGTTGAGCTTTGGCATTGGATTTGTGCATCGTACGATCATTCTAGGGTTTGTGGGTTATCATTTCTGCTCTATAATTGCATTCTTCTTCATCATGCACTATCACAAGGTAAGGTCATTCATTCACATCTGATAGTCTTAACTATGTTTCACACCTTTTTTTTATCTTCATAGTCTAATTAATCCTTTTGGTCCTTGAGTTTTAAGTCTGTAACATGCTTCATGCCGCTATCTAGGGTATCATTATTTAAAGGACTTTATTCTAAAAGGGTCAAAAATGGGGTTTCAATTTCAATGCATTAAATGAGCAGAATTTGTTGAATCCTTTCAAATCTCTCTCATTTCATTCTTTTTCATGATTGATATCTAGATTTTGGAGTGTTTTCATGCTTTGAAGTTAGGTTGAAACCTTATTTGTGAAACCCCAATTTGTTGCTTGCGAATTTGGTAAGAACAATTGATGTCTAAAATTGTGAAATACATTATCTAATTGAAATCCATAGCGAAATGTTAAAGATTTGGTCTTAAGGAGGATTAGGTGTTCATATTTTATCGATTCGAAGAAACCAAAATTTAATACCTAGTGAAAATGGAAAACTCAAGCAAAGTCCAAAAATTTTGAGGTAGCTCAAATTTTCTAAGCTCTAATCCACACAGAGAATCTGAGCCCCCTCAAATTATTTGAGTCTCATTAGCTTTAACCTCGAGTGAAGGATGAACACTTGGTTGAATTCTGAGTTTACTGTCTAATCGATGAATCCAAGAGAGCTCAAATTACCCAAATGTCAGTTCACCCGAGTAATCCAAGGTCCATAGAAATGCCCAAAGTGTTGTGAAATGTGAACCACGATATGCAAGATAGCTTGTGTTTGATTTAGAGGTGGCTTATTTCATTTGATTGATGTGAGCCTATGCTAAGTCAAGTTGGAGAGACCCCATGTGATGAAGATTCATGAAAGTTATATGTCAAGCTTTGCTTAATCTATGAAATCCAAACTTGCTCGAATTACCTAAGCTCTAATATGGTTGGGGAATCAAAGCTAGGTCGGATTACCCAAACCTTCCTCATTTTCTCCTTAAATCTCGATGATTGATGGACAAGATTCTTGCACAATGGATTACATGATTATTTTATGAAATGCATGATGTGAATAAGATATCTTTAATGAATTGTTCATCATTTTTTCATATTGGTGATTCATGGAATTAGTATAATATACTTGATCTTTGTGTTCCATTTTGGTGATTATGGTTCTTTCTCTAACGGATGTAGCTTGAGGTTAGTCTTGACAAAACTACCAAGACAAGGGTTGCTTTAGTGGAAGAGGATATTAGGAGAAGACAAGAGAGGATGAAGTACGACTTCAAGGGCATTTGGCAAGAAACCAAGATTGCTTTTGCATGGTCAAGGATTGTTGATACCAACATGGGTCATGTGGATTATGATGACTTTCAACAAAGGGTGTTTGGAAAAGCTCCCACTCCATTAGAATAGATCATTACTCACACTGGATTGGCATGAGCAGCAAGATTCCCTCCAACACAACTATGCCCTGAGTTGGTCTTGGAATGTGCAAAGCACTATTACTCTAGGACAAGAATCATAATTGGGCCACAAGGTAGAATCATGGAAAATTGAACTGAGGAGTCTATTGTAGAAGTCTTCAACATTTCCTCACATCACAAGCTCATTGAAGAAATCAACATTGGGGAAGCAATCAAGTTCTATGAGGAAGACCCCAACAGATATTTGGAAATCATGAACAATGCATGGATATTGAAACCTAAGTGGCACTACTCAAAGTTGTCGAAACAACTGCACATAAATGATTTCAAGTTGGAATATCATGACATCATAGCTCTTTTCACCAAAGTCATGGGAGTGGAAGAATCTCACATCTTTTAGACTTGGATATCCCATCCCATTACACAAATTGTAGCTAATAAACATTATCATTGGGAAAAAATCATAAGTAACAATCTAGATGCCCAATTAAGAAGTGTGCAAGAAACTAGCAGGTTCACTATGACCTCATATCTTGTCTACATGTTGGCACATAAGACCAAGTAGAAGGGTCTTAGTTGCAAAGGAACCATAGAGAAATAAAAAATATGAGATGTTTTCCCACACCTACAACACAAAACATCCAACTACAGAAGAGCTATTGATTCATTATTCATGTATATTCCAACACTATTGCAAGATGCTCTTCATGTTAGGATCTGTGTTGATGCCATGGATCTGATTAAGCAATATGGTCAATAGTTCATTTAATTTCAAATGTTTATATACATGTGGGTATAGGGGTCTCTAGTTGTCCCTCTTAGATTACCTAGGTATCCAACCAACAAACCTCTAATGCTGGAATTAACAAGACAAATGGTAGGCTTCAAAGAGATTCTGCAATAGGAAGTGAAGAAGAAAGGATTGGGATCAGAATTCCCATTGAGAATGGGAACTTTGGAAGCCATCCCTTCTATTCAAAGTGCTCAAAATTCTAAGGAGATGGCACAATTTGAGTTGTATTCAAATACCAACAGAAACAATTTTGATCCTTATGGAAAGGCCATGAAGGAAGCCAACATAACATTCAGGCATAAGAATCACATTGAGGACAATTGGGAAAATTGTAGAGATGAATTTGATGTTCTTAGTTGAAGATTTTCCAGACTGCCCCTCAAATTCATAAGACTATATAAAGTGGCACAAGTGCCTGAGGTGAATCTAGTTCAACATCATGACTATGAGCCTCACAAAAGTAAACCATTGCCTTGAATCAACTGGTAAGAGGAAGACATACTAGATTTAGACCAGGTTACTAAGCCAATAAAGAATTATTTCATATTGTGGGTAAAACACAAAGTATTAGAACTAGAAGTAGAGGGAAGAAATATCACTTATGGCTTGATGGGGGACTTTGATTCTCAATATAAAAAAGAAATTGAAGCTAATAAGGGTGATGAAACTATTGAGCCCCATGGGGAGGATGTCCATGAAGAAGGAGATAAACCAATGTCTATTAAGAGGAGAACTAGACATCAAGCATAAGTGAAGAAAGGAGAGAAACCATATCCTAAAATTAAGAAGGCTCCTTAGGTTACCACTAATGTAGTAGAAGGTGAAACCTCAAAACTAGAGAGGAAAATAAGAATAATCACAGAAAGTTAGAAAGCTACCAAAGTAAAGAAAGGTGAAGCTGCAACGGATGCTCATTCTGCAGCAAAGGTTGTTGATTTGGAAATTGTAGGGAAAAACCTCTAGTTTATGTTAGAAGTAACTCCTCAAGTCATAAGGTCTCACTAGTAGAAGAGGTGAAAGCTACAAAGAAAGAGGTGCAAGATGAAGAGGCACCTACCAATGATATGGAGAAGAGAGTAGCTATAGGAAATAATTCTCCCATTCCTTCTCCTCATAAAAATGTGCAAGTTTTTGAGGAGGCAAGTCATGAAGTAGGGAACATATCCAATGATCCTAAATAGCCAAATGAAGAAGATGATGATATTTCTACTCCTGAAAGTGGAGAATGGAGGAAATATGTACAAGAAATGAAACAATCCACCTCTGGAGAAAAAATTAAGAACATAGAATCTGAGGTAGCTCAGGGAAAACCATGTAAGTCTCCAGAGAGTAATCATTGATGAGCCAAAAGATCACCGTGAGGTAGGGGAGAATAGGGAGGAAGTTGCTAATAGTCCTCATCAAGACAAGGAAGAGCAAGAGGATCAACGGGAAATGGAAAGGAATGTTGAACAAAATGTGGTTGATAGTAGGAGTAAGGAGGTGGCAAATGAGCAATTGATTGCTCCTGAATGGTTAGAGAAAAGGCTTATTAAGAAGCCAATAATTTTACAAGAGGAAGTGCCAAGTTGGGACAAGTTGCTTGAATAATGGGAGCAGCCAAAACAAAGAAAGAGAGCCAGGGCAGTCTCTAAGATGTCAAGAGATAAATTCAATAACAAGGTTATACATGTGGTAGTTCATGTAGGTGACAAGTTCAAAGATGAAGTTAGGGCATCTAACTATAAGGTGCAAATTATCAATTTAGTGCCAACCACTAAGGAAGAAGAAAAAGAAGAATTTCAGGAATCCTCTCAGGCCATTTTGAGAAGATTAGGCAAAGAAACCAAGGAGAGAGAAAAGCAACAAAAGAAATTAAATGATGTTTATAAATATGTACAACATCTGATGAAGCCTCTGTAAACTATTGGGATTGAAGGAATTGTTCTAGAGGAATTGCTACCTAAGGAAGCAATTTTAGAAATTGAAAGATTAAAATCCTCTATTCACAACACTCATAACTAGCTTCAGGATATCATTATTAGAGGGGATGAAGCAATTGATAAAATTCTTAATAATTATACTAATGCTTATTATTTTCTTGAGCATACTTCACAATTCGCTGCATATTGTAATAGGATTGATAAGCCAACTGCTAGTGAGTTGAAGAAAATTCTGCGGATACCTAAGGATGAATTGGACAAGCTGGATTTATTTTCCCATGATGAAATTGGAAAGGTGAAGGAGTGGATTGAAGTTTTAAATTATAGGAAGGAACTCCTCACAAAATCTTTGAAGAAAATAATGAAATTACAAGGGGAATTGAAGGAAATATACAATAGTTGTATTAGTTTCCTAGAGATAATGATTGGAAGGATGAAGTTTGGCTAGAAGAATATGAACATCAATAGATTGAAAGGTTGGTGGCATGAAATCTATACTCCTTCTAATAGTGCTCCAATTACAAAGAAAAATTTGGAAAATGCAACCATCTATATTTCAAAACTAGACAAATATCATGAGTTACAAATTGAATAGAATAGGGTAATGCCCCAATATTTGGAGGAATTTAAAAATCATAAAACTAGAATTAAATTTATTCCATTTCTAGACCCAAGAGATATGAAAGAAATATTGGAGAAGGCCAAGGAGTTATCCAATGAATTAGAAGTTGAAAAGGAGGGAGAAAATTTCCAGCTTGCAACCACCTATAGTTTGTGCCAGTGATGTGATGGTATAGCTGGATGGCAACCTCAAATTTTGTGCAACTAAGGAAACATTTTGAAGGACTCTAGGCTGACCTAGATGAAGATTCAAACATTAAATGCAAATTTTATCTTATTTAAAACTTCTTAGGCTGACTTGCCTAGATGACCTATTGATGTAAGCCCTAAATTGGGCTGACCTAGTGGAAATCCTCTATAAATTGAGGCTCAAGCCTCCTTTGTAATGGTTAGAATTAGTTAAGACATAGTTGCTAGAGCTATAGTTGAGTTAAGAGTTAGCATTTTTTGAGAAAAAGTGTTGTAACACTGACAATACATGAATTGTTGCAAACTTGGGTGATTCAATATAAGTAAATACATTGTTCTTTGGTGCTCTTTCTTGTGTTGCTTCACATTGAATGGTTCTTGTTGTTCTAAATATTTGATATTACTTTGATATAATTAGTTACATGTTATATTTTAGATTTATATATGATGCAGTAGAGTTGATGGTTTAACATTTGAAGTGCTTGAGCAATACTTGGTCCATACTTTTAGTAGCTTTCTGATTGTAGGTTGTTGTGTAAAGTTAGCTTGGACCTTAAATTTGTGTGCTAAGTTCAATTGTGGGTATTTATCCATTTCAATTGCCAAATAGGGTTGATTTGGGTGTGTGCTTCATGATTTGAATTTTTTTAATTTCTTAGCAGATTGCACTATTTCTATGAGATTGCAAGCTTGATCTGGGTTAAGCAGAAATTGGTTTTGAAGGATTGGTCCACTTTGATTGTTTAATAATTTGCATTTTTAATCTTGGGAATTAGTTTAGTCTTAAAATATCTTTAAAACCTTATATTTTTTAATTTCTTTTCAAATATGAGTTAGGTTTTAGGATCAAAAGTATCACCAAATTGCAAGATCTGATAAATATAAAGTTCCAAAATTTGTTTTGTAAGGCCCTTTGTGATTACCAACATTTTCACATATTATTTGAGTTTATGCATTATCAAGACTTAACATTAGAGACCTTGGGGTTATCTCTTGAGGCTTGTTGATAGAGATTTACCTTTCAAGAGAGATAGGATACTTGTATTATGTCTGAGTTGTTGATAAACACCATCAACAAATTGGCACTAGAGGGAGGGCCTAAATAAGCAAGTTGGATTGTTTTGTATTTGCAATTTCCCCTAAGAGATTTCAAAGAAGAACCAAATGTACAATAGGGGAGGAATATTTTCAAGAGTTGCAGGCACCTACTAGGTCAAGAAGGACTAGAAGAAGGGGAGAGTTATCATCTTCCCATAATTTCCATCATCTCCATCATCTTCATCTTCATCAAGTTCATCATCTGATTTTGAGGCCATTCCCATTCAGCAACCCCAACCTTTACCACCTCCACCACCACGAATAGATTTCTTGGAAAACAACCCATCACTTTTGTCCTTTAACAACTACAATGTCATGCCAAAGAATCCTAAATATTTCTGCTCCAAGCTTCATATAAATGACCCTAATAGGACTATAGAGAAACAAATTAGAATTTTTTAGACTTGTCTGAATGATAGAGGAATCAATCATGAGGATGTTGCTTGTAGTATTTTCCCATATTCCTAGGAGAAGATTCCTTTTATTAGTACAACCATCTACCTACTGGGTCAATTCATAATTGGACTGAACTTGAGAATGCATTTCTACAAAATTTTAAAATCCCCATCAATGCTAATGAGTTGTATCTACAATTCACTAGAGTTAAGAGAGGTTAATAAGTACATAGGGTCATTCAATAATACATTCCATCATGCATTTACTAGGCTACAGGCTCCTTATACTGTAGATAATGCTATTGCCCTGAAAGTCTATTATGAAGCTCCTGATAATCTTGCAACCACTTTTCTTAAATGGAGGCCTAATCCCCCAAACACTTTACTTGATGCTTATGTGGAGGAAGTGAAGCTTAGCAAAAATTTGAGGTAGCATTTTTTAGGACTTTTTCCATCTTTAGGGCCAATTTCTCATCCAGGGAAGATTGAAGCACTCAATCGGGCTTTGAATAACCATACCCCCATTATGAATCCAGTGCCACAATTTCCTTTGGTTCCACATCTAGATCCTTCAATGAATCAAGATCCACCAATGCCCAATTATCCTCAACAAAGTGTTAATCAACCCCTCCATTCACATCAAAAGGATGGTTTTCCCACATACTTACAAAATTATGAAGTCCTAAACCAATCCATTAGTTTAGAAGTAGCATTAGGATACTCTCAAAATAATTCAAGACATGCTTCATACAGTAATCCCGACAAAGAGAGGATGGATGAATTGACTGAATAAGTGAAGAAGCTAAATATGGAAGTAACATACCTAAGGAACTAGAATAGTCAAATCTAAATTGCTCAGAGGAATATGCAATCCAATTATAATAAGGAGAATCGAGACTGCATAGGGACATCAACAAATTTTTTATAGAGGGCAGCCATTTGGTCATAATTTTGATAGAGGACAGACAGGTGGACAAGGATTTGAAAGGAGACAACCACCTAGGTAGAATAGAACATGGAACATAAGGCCAAACAATGTAGGTGTCCCTACTCCATTGGACCAGCCTCCTAATCAGGAAAGGCCTCCAAGTGGTGTGTATCTAGTAGAGGCAACTTTATTTGGATGGTGCAAGCTCCACAAGACAAGTCAACATTCGAAGTTGGACTGCCTTGAGTTCTAGACTGTTGCATCCATATTTCAGTATGAGGTTGAAAATAATTCCAAAAATCAAGAGCTGGTACCATCTAACCCTTATGATTCCTTAGTAATGGTGTTGAATGATGCTCCTTTCCCACCAAGTGAAGAGAATAGGCTAGAAGAAGAAGAGTTAGGTGGGAAGGATGATAAGATTGAGAAAGTATACAATGGAGATGAGATTTCACAATTGTTCAATGAAGAAAATGAGAATGATAATGGTCCTTTGGATGAAGAAGAAATTAGCATTGAAGAAGTTCAGATATTCCGACAACCTACAAAAAAATATGATCCAAGGAACAGACCAAATAGAAATCCACAAGCTAGAGGCCCATTCACTACATCAATCCCTTCAAATAATTTCACTACACCACCTAATCCCAATCCTAGCAACAATACATCCTATCCTCATGTAGCCACACAATATTTTTCAAAATGAGCACAGTCTGATTCTAATAAAGGAAAGAACATCGATGAAGCAAAGGAGAATTTGGTGAATAATCCCAAGGATGTTCATACTAATATGAACATGGAATAGTTGGGTGACTATGTGGCCGAAGAACTCAAGAAACTAAAGGTAAGTCTTTATTCTTTTGAGTTGTTAAGAGTTCCTATTATCAAAAATATAGTTCTAGGAGCTTTTAAAATAAATGTAGTTCCTCAAGATAGAACAACTAGTGAAGTAGTTGGGAAGAATTTCAGTTCACAAGCACCAAAATATCAAATCCAAGCATATCCTAGAGATAAAGGGAAAGAAAAAGATAAGAGTCAAGTTGCACAACCTGACACTCAGCTAATTCTATTTCATGGCAAGACAAAAAATCCTCCTTTTCTAATTTATGTTCACCTCTGTGAGAAGAACTTACACAATTTCCTTTTAGACTCAGGGGCTTCCAAAAATGTTATGCCTTTTGTTGTCTATAGAGCCTTAGGTATTACTCTTGTAGCCTCTCAATTGAAAGTCACTTAGTTGGACAAGACAGAGGTGAATGTGATGGGAGAATTAAATATGATTCCTATGAATATTGCATTAGATCCTAGGATTCAACAAGTTATCAACATTTAGGTGGCAGACATTCCCGATACTTATGGTCTAATCTTAGGCAGATATTTCACCAAGACACTAAATGGATATGTATCAATAGATCATTCCCATATATGGCTTCCTTGTAAAAGAGTACCGAATCAAATCAAGATTGAAAGGGAACCTAGAATGAAGTATATAATTACTCAATACTAGAATACTTCAAATGAGATATTAGTATCAAAACTCAGTTTAGGGAATTATGTATTCATAGCCCCTCTTTTAGAATTAGATACAAATGAAATCTTTATGTTGCAGAGCACACCTGGTGAGCTCATAGGAGAATCTAGCAGTATTGGAGCATTGGTTGAACCAATGGAGGAAGGTGATGACCAAGAAGATGGCCAACTTAGCTTGTTGAATAATTTTCAAGAGTTCATCCAAAAATGTATAGAGGATCAAATTCAATTGGGTAGATATATGAATTTAAAGGAGTTACTTCTTCTGAATTGGTGTAGAGTCCATAACACTTCCCACTCAGAGTTGGAATGTTGCCTATGCCAAACAATAATGGAGAAGATATAAAGATGCATCAATCCAATGCCAACTGTCAAGATAAGTGTGTAAAGTATCCAAGATGATCCAAAGGTAAAATTCTAATGCCTTCTAAAGAACCTCCTAGTAGTAGCAAAACTAAAGATAGATGAAGAGTTGTTGGTTGGTGGACACTTAGATTTGTTGGATCCAAGTCAAAGCAAGGTGCTAGAGCTGGATTTGAGTTTATCAGTCCTAAAGGTAAAACCTTTTTTACTGCCCATAGACTCCAATTCCACTATACTAATAATATAGTTGAATATGAAGCTTTGATTAATGGATTGTTGATGGTATTAAGAAATAAGGTTAACATTCTGCAAGTGTTTGAAGATTTAGAATTGATAGTTAGGGAAGTTAGAGAATAGTACTAGTGTCATGATAGAAGAATGAATAATTATTGTTGGATGTTGTGGTTTTTTTGCTGATATGTGGTTGTCATTAAGGTCAACACTATTATCATTAATGCATTTGAAGCTATATATGTCAAGGATATTGAGAAAATTGTAAAGAAATGAGTTACAGGTTGTCAGTGGTGAAGTGATGTTCAATATGGTGGTATGTTCTATACGTTGGTAATTAGATGTTATGGACTAAAGGGTTTGTTGTTGAGTGTATCTAGTTTATCCATGTCAAGTTTTAGAGATCCACATGAATATTTGATCGAGTTATGAAGATTTTCATTTTGATAGTTTTTTTTGTTTCTTTAGTTAGTGTTCCTAATTGAAGATGAGGCTATTTCAATTAACTTAGTTGTTACAAATGCTTCTCTGTTGGTTCTTAATGCTTATGGATGTTTCTAGATTGTGCTCTATCTTTGTTGCATGTTTACATTGATTGTTGTGATTGTAGTTGGTGATTTTCTCTTGCATGTTCATATTTTTCATGTTCCTAGCTGACATGCTGTTGAAGCATGTTGTGGATCTTTGAGGATAAATTAATTGAAGAGTTTTCATTTTGAAGATGTTGATTTAGGTCCTCACTAAGTTGTGGCCAACTTTGGTTGATTTTCATTAAATATTATCTATTGTTTTGGGATGATAGTTATATTCATTTTATTATTTCTTTGTGGCCAATTTGTAGCGGTGAAATTTCTTGTTGTGGATATATAAGAGTGGTTGTTTGTTTGAATTGAAGTATGCTGAATTTGTGTGTATGTGTTATGAAATAACTTGCACAATAGAAGAATATGATATGAAATATGCTACAGATACTTGATAATAACTAAGAATAAAAAGCCACTTCGAGGGGGAAAACCTCTAAATATCTCTAATGAGAACACACTTTGTGCAGCTTGATGGTGAAATAAGACTCTCAACCTCCTAGATATACCTATTTATGCCTAGGATATTGTTAACTAATTTTCACTCTTAGGCTCAATCAGGCAAGGAAAATTGTGTTTGACAGGTTCGAGAAGGCCAAATGGAGCATTTGGCCTAGCAAAAAGGTCATGAATCTGATGCTAGGTCACAAGGAACTCAGTAAAGAAGTCTCCCTTGTTCAGAATCATCATGAAAATCTTCTAAGGATAGAGTCACCAAGACCCCAGGAATGTCACGACGAGTGGGATTCACCTATAGGTCCCTATCGGAAAGAAATCGATCATCATCCCGGTGACAAAAGGATATTCATTTCAGCATAACGAAGAATTCAGAGAGAAATCTCGGCAAATGCATTGGGTCTTGCCAACAAAGCAAAGCAGGATACCTTCGACGTATGTGTGCAGGTTTTGATAGGAGGTCTTACCAATCAGAAGAGGTCTTTCCAAAGTCAGGTGGTGTCGGCAAAGAAAATGAGCTTCACCAAAGGGTCTCGCCGAAGTCACAAAGTCTCCCAGACTTAAAATTCCTTCGATGTAACGAAGCACTCAGAGAGAGTCTTAGCGACCAGTGAAGTCTCCTTGACTCTAAAGGCTCTTAGCATAAGGATTGAGTTCTGCAAGATGTCTCGGTGACTCAGGATGTTTTGGTGACAAGAAGGAAAGGCTCTTGGCAAAGGTTGGTGCCCTCGATGTAATGTCTCACTGAAGAAAGGAGGTCTCCCCACCATATTTTCCCTCGGTGTAACATCTCACCATCGAGATGATGTCTGGCTAACATGGTGATGTCTTGATGAGTGAAGGCTCTCGACAAAGGTAAATGAAGTTGCCATGAAATCTTGGTGAAAGTAGGTCTCACCAAAGGAAATATGTCTCATCAACATGAGGTAATATCAGCATAAGTCTTGCTGATCCATCAGAGTCTCAATGAATAAAGCGGCATCGACAAAGTAGGATAGTTTTGCCAGAATGTCCCAGTGATCAAGAATATCTCATCAAAGGTTGGGGGTCTCACCCAAGGAAATTCAAGTCGGCATGATGTCTTAGCGATCGGCAAGGGTTACGTGGACAATATTTGAAAAGCAAGAGGCCTCGGCAAAAGATGTTGTTTTCAGCAAAGGATGGTGAGCTTGCTAAGAGGTCTCGGCAACACTAGAAGGTCTTGGTGACATAGGAAGAATCATCGGCAAGGTTCTCACCGACCAATGAAGCCTCCCAAAACAAAAGAAGTTCACCAAAGGGAAGGGAATTCTACATTACGTCTGGGCGATAAAGAAGGTCTTGCCGACAGAAAGAAAGGAACTCGCTGAAGGTTTTAGCCTTTGGCATAGGGTCTCAGTGACCAGTGGATGTCCTGCTGACCTGGGGGATGTCTTTGATGTAGCATTTTGAGGTCATGGTGAGGTCTCAACAACCCGGGAATGTCTCAATGACAAAGGATGGGGGTGGTGTCAGCAGGGTGTCTTGCTGATCAAGCAAGCTCTCCCCGAACTCAAGTGAAATTTTGATGAAGCAAGGAGAATTTGATATAGAGTCTCAGCAATAAGGGTGTCTCAGTGACGTGAAGGAAGCTTGCCAAGAGAAATAGTTTTTCCATGATGTCTTGGTGAAGGCATAATGTCTCCTCAACCGAAGAGAAAGTAGCTCATCGTTGAGATTTAAGGAGCCCGACGGGAGGTCTATCCGACAAGCCAATGTTTCACCGATAACAAAGGGTCTCGCCAGGTGTCTTTCCAAATGAAGAGTTCACCAAAGCAAAAGGAAGTCTACAAGAGGGCTCGTTGAATGGGGAATGTCTCAGTGACAAAAGCAGATATCAGTATAACTGGGGGACCTCACCATGAAGTTTTCTCGACTAGAAAAGTCTTGCTGAAAAAAATGAAGAGCTTGATGGAGTGGCATCTGTTTGGGGTCACATCAATCAACTCTTGCTGAAGATGAAGGGCCTCAGGGTAACGTTTTTCCATTAGTAAAATGTCTTTCCAACACGGTAGTGTCTTGCTAATGTTCTGAATGATGACAAAGTTAACTTTGATATAACTTTGGTGGCTCAATAAGAGCTCTCATCGACTGTCACATGTTGTGTTGATAGTTTCAGAGGGGCATAATTGCATCAGTGAGACACTTCCAGTGTATCACCAAGATGTGATTCTGATCAAAGGAGTTTTGACTGCCCAAAGAATCTGTGTGGAGTTTACTAGATCAACCAGAGGGATCTAAAAGTGAGCCTTGGTAGTCTGAAGAACATCAATGGAATGAAAAGCAACGTGTATCTATTCTATGCTCAAAAGCATTGGAGGCACTTGATAGGGAGGTTTGAAGATCAACACAAGGAATAGAAGTGAATGGCAGTGGTTGCTGAATGTTGAAGAAGGGAGTCCTTTGAAGGCAATCTTTGACACTGACATGGACACGAGGGTGCAACTTGAAATTCAATAAAAAATATAAGGGGCAGTTTTTTTGGGTCTTGATATTTTGTAAGCCCTAAGGGGCCGACACACTTTGATATTTAAGGCTTTTTTTTTCCTTTTTGTAAACAGTTCTAATTATACACTCAAAAGAGTTAGTGATTTCTATCAATCCTTTCTCGACTAAATGTATGTTTTTGTAACTCATTGAAATCTAGAATGCAAAACAGAGTTCACCTTGAAGACAAGTACTAATGGAGGGAGCCCATTGAATTTGGCACAACACAATGACATTCCAATGGCAGCCTTGAAGAGTTTTCCAACTTTCATGGGAGAAGATCAAACTACCCCGATTGAACACATGAGAGATGTGGCTTCATTATGTTAAGTCTATCACATAACCCAAGAGGATGTTGCAGTAAGATTATTAGTTGCTTCACTGAAAGGAAGAGTTGTGCAATGGTATAGGAGCCTACCAGTTAATTCTATTGCAACATGGGATGAATTTGGAGATAAGTCGTATAAACAATTTCAAGACAGGTCTGACAATTTGTCTCTATTGGAACAATTAACTACAATTAAGAGGGCTCCACAAGAGCAAATGAATGACTTCAACTTCAGATTTCAAAGAACTTGGGATAGAATCCCTACAATGGTGAGGCCACCTCTAGAATACACATTTTTATACTTTTTGAGGGCTCTGAACAACGATATAGCTGTCATGATACATTCAAAGGGAGGAGTGTCTTTGCCAAATGCTTTCGAAATAGCAATCAAGGCTGAGAATAGCTTAATACAAGCTAGTAAACTCACTCCTAGGCCTCCAATGCCTATATTTCCAAAAATTCATACAAACATTCCTTTGCAAATCCCTCCTTTCACACCTCTACCAACTGTACCAGTGATGCTAGCTATTGTTCTAATTGCTGTAACACAAGAAAATGTTGCTTCTGGTTCTCCAAATGAGTTAAAAGAAATCAAAAGTCTATTGAATTCTTTTAGTAACAAGCTTGTAAGCTTAGAGAAGTAGTAATCATATAGTAGGCCTTATCAACAACAAAATCCAGGCCAACAACAAGCATATCAAGGTAATAGACAATAGTATCAAGGCAATTATCAGGGCCCAAGATAGAATGTGAATACAAGGCCTTTTCAGGCCTACAATCCAACTCCAATTAGTGTTTTCAAAGAGCTTTTTCCTATTCAAAATAATCTGGCTACTGATTACGAATGGCATTTTCCATGTAATCAGCCACATAATCAAGCTACATGCTCTAATGGCATCATCAATCAAGCTCTTATGGTGCAAAATATTGTAGGTTCACAAGATTTGCCTAAGAAGGCATATCCACAACAACAAGATCATCCTGGAGATGATTCAACTCTCCTGAATTGGCAGAGAGAAGAATTTGTGGAGTGAACCAGGATGACACATCTGTTGCTACTAATACTAGAGCTAAGAAGAGGGCTTTTGAGATTGAACAAGTAAAGAATAAGAATAATGGAGTTGCTAGTCTATCAAATCAGCAAGTACCATGCACTTTGCAGCAAGGTTATGACACTAGTAAGGAGCAACCTTTACATGCTTCACCCGCAAGTCAAGTGCAACTTGACCATGCTGCTATAAAGACACAACCAAAGGTAAATATATCTACACCTTTCAACATTGTTGAAAGTATGAAAAAGATGAATGTTTCAATTTTGATGTGGGATTCTTTAGCAATCCTTGGTCAAATCAATTTGTTATAGTCAGCCTTATCAAATCTAATTAGTTTGAATCCTCCAAATGAAGTCTCTTTAGGCCAAACAAAGTCAATTTTAACCAATGCACCTTTGGATAGTGTAATTAAGGGTAAATTATAGATTTAAGATTAATCAATCAAATGAATGTAAATCATAAATGACAATAAACCCAAAGATCTATCAAGTACAAAGGAAATAAAACAATAAAATGGTTATACCTGTAAATCGCATTTTCCATGATTACCTCCATAGCACCTTCTTACTTGCTGAATAATGTTGCCCTCAGATTCATTGTGCGAGCAATCTGTAAATGTCTAAGACCTACAACAAGCTTTGAAGAATTTATGCAATGTCTAAATGCCTATGCCTATTACTACAATTGTCAATGTCTATGCCTAAACAAATGCCAAGACTTGATCAAATGACTATAATGAATATTGAAATTGCCTATGAAAATAAGTGTGCAAGTGAATAAATTCCTAAAATGTCTATGTAAAATGTCAGCATGTGCGTGTGTAATCGAAAAGTGAGGGGAAAATACCATTTTATAGAAAATTTCATTTTGAGCGGACGAACGAGATTAATTGATGATGAGAACCTAAAACGAGCGGTCCAGATTAAATTTGAGAATCCCTAATTAGGGTTAGGGAAAATTCTTTAATCGGACGGTCAAGAAAATTTCTCAGATAATCAGATCGATGGTGGAGAATAAATGAGAAAATTAATTAAAGAAATAAATATTTTTGAAAAATCAAGAAGATAAGATTGCCTGATTTGCGAGATTCAAAAAATCAAGAAGATAAGATTTGGACTGAAGATCAGATTTGGAAAATCAAGAATCTGCCTAATTGCTTGATTTTTTAGAAGATTAGTTGTGACAAGTAAATAATCTTTTTCAAATTATTTACTAAAAAGAGTGAAAGTTAATAAAATGAAATCATTTTAAATATTTTCAATTATTTAAAATGAGAAAAAAGTGAAATTAGTAATTAAATAATTAAAATTAATTATTTAATTTGGAAGATAAGACTGATTAAATAAATTAATAAATTTATTTAATTGTGACAGTTAGTGACATATCAAATAAATAAATGAAATTGATTTATTTAATAATCAGGAATAATTAATGAAGAAAGGAAATTAAATAAATTAAGAAATTTATTTAATTAAGGGAAGACTTAGACAATTAATGACATATTTAATAAATAAGTGAAATTTATTTATTTAATAATCATAAAGAATAAAGGACATGAATTAATTAAATAATTATGAATTATTTAATCAATAGTCGAATGTGGACCAAAGACATAATTAAATGTCATAATTATGCTAAGACAAAAGTGGTAAAAATGAAGCTTGTAGGCCTAAGTCATTTTTAGGTGTCTACATTTTGCCCCTCTTTGTCATAATGTAGCCTGTCGCATTGTGACAAAGAAAAATAAGCCAAGAATATGCCCCAGCGAAGGTACGGAGTATCATTGCCCCCTCAGGAAATTTTCAAATTTTGGGTCAGCAACAGAAAAATTTGCAAAGGGTCCCGATAAATCAATTTAATGACTAGAAAAACAACAGCGCAGTCGGTTTCAGATTCTAACATGTTTAAAGCAACTAACAAGGGAGTCAGAAGTTGTCAAATGAGCCTCCAGTATTGACCTTGTTTGAAAAATATCATTTTGACCTTATAAATAGGTTGACAAAGGGGTAAAAGTCAATTCACTTTTACTATTTACCTTACAAATTTTAGAGTTCAGAGCAAAAGGCATAGCAACGAGGATGGTTTTTCCAGTGTCAGAGCACTATGGGGAGATCATGAGGACCTTTAGGCAGCCAGAGGGCTCAGAGCCAACAATATGTACCCTTAACTTACTTTGTCATTTTATCATTTTGCGTGCCATTTTTAGCTTTCTAGGATAGTCAATGTCTGTGCCGCGACGGATATGCATTCGCATAAGCGGCAATTGCTTTCGTGTTCGACGCATTTGATGCGTTGCGACGCAAGTGCAAAGGAAAAATAGGTTCTAGCAATTGGTTGCGCCGCATTTGACAAATTCAGCGATGCATTCGACATATCGCGTTGCAATTGAAGGCTTGAACGTCGCAATTATCAGATTGCAACGCACTCGCTTTTTTGACCAACGCAACTGCCATGTCATGTCACATTCGTGATGTTGAGACACAATTGCAAACATTCATGATGCAAGTGTTATAATGCGATGCAATTGACATATTGAGATGCATTTGATGCTTGGAACAACGTAGTTGACTTTTCGCGATGCAAGTGATTGGTTGTGACGCAACTGCCTGTATCTTGAATAGAATTTATTTTGATGTTTGCGTGACCTTAGATGCTTTTCATGATGCTGACAATTGTCTAAAATGTACTGATGCATTGTTCATCTTTTTGCAAAGGTAGCTTGCCCCTATTTATATGAGAGAGAACAGACTGACCACCTTTTAATTCGCTAATCAATTAGGCCCACGAGGGTGGTGATGATTGATGCGACTGGGTTTATTCTATGCTGCATTCATTCCCGCCATTCGGGCGAACAAGGGATTACTGACTGCGCTGTGTGAGCAGTGGCATTCCAAGACCTATTCCTTCCACCTGCCGATAGGTGAGGCCACCATTACTCTAGAGGACATCTACTGGATTCTCTGAGTGTTGATTTGTGGGGAACGGATTGTCTATGATCCGCGACATGGTGAGTAGACCCTCCATGCCTATTATCGAGATCAGGGTGTAGGATTAGGGATTCAGGGCTATCATATCTGATGGGAGTTCATGGTAGATCACTATGGGTGCTTTGATGCCTTCCTGGTGACTCTGATTGCTGGCATTTTGATTCCTAACCGCTAGAGACATGGATTTCCTATTGGTTGGGGAGACGTCCTGGTTGGCATGAGATGGGACAAGACAGTTTATGCTTGGGGTCCCTGTTTGCTAGGGATGCTTTACCATCAACTAAACGATGTTGCATACAAGAGAGGGGAGAGTATCTCCTGCGGGACCACATTGATGATGATCTAGGCATGGGAGCACATTGCCATATTCCACCCTCCCATTGAGAGACCACAACTGGCCGAGGGGATGCCCTACATGTACTATTATGCAGGTGCATTATAGCAGACCCATATGGGTGAGATAGGGTGGTGGCGACATAGGATTGACACCATGGTGACATTCATCTGGAGGCCGTACAGAGATTGTGAGGCATGGAATGATGAGGACGAGCACCTCAGCTTCTGCAGACAGTATAGATATCTGATTGGTAGGATAGTGCAGACGTCATTGATCATTGAGATGTACCTCCCACAGCGTGTCCTTAGGTAGTTCGGGGAGTAGTAGGATGTACCCATAGGGACAGCAGAGTATGCTCAATCATCTAGGGAGTACGCATGGGAGCTAGCTATCCCAGTGGCATTCACAGAGCAGTAGATAAACGGGCTAGTAGCCTAGGCCTGGGGTTGGAGAGGAATAGCAGTAGATCTTGGTACAACTATAGCTTATGATTTATGGTGGCAGACACACAAGCTAGTGCCTTTGACAGATCCAGATGGGCCAGCACCAGTGGATAGGCGGTCAGATATTCCCGCAATTATACGAGCGGAGCACGTCGTCAGAAATCAGGGCATTTCAAAATAAAGGTGAAAGATCCGGAAGATCGATCCGGGATAATCCGGCAAAGCAGAGACAAATCCGAGATCGGCAAATCGAGATCATCCGTCAAAAACTCCGACAGGCTCCAGATCCTAAATAAAATCTGTCAAGTTAAATAAAAATAAAATCATAAAAAAGAGAACAGGGAAGAAAAACAAATCTCGAGAAAGAGTCGGAAAGAAGTCGAAATCGAAAAACAAGAGATGGAAAGTAAAAATCGAGGAAAGCTCAGGATAAATGAAAGAATAAATCCAGAGGATCCGAAAGAAAGCTCTGAAAGTCGGAAGAACTCAAAGGAAAGTCCGGAAAGTCGAGAAGGATTCCCTAAAATAATGTCAAAGGAAGACAATCTAAATCAAAGTCAAAAGGCTCATAAAGATAGTGAAAGGAAAATCACAAAGTTAAAGGTCTCAGATCATCATTTCGAAATTAAATGGGTGAGATGAGATTAATTGATGACAAGAACCTAAAATGAAAGGTCCAGATTAAGTTTGGCAATCCCTAATTAGGGTTAGGGAAAAATCATTAATCGAATGGTCAAAATAATATCTTAGATAATCCGATTGATGGTGGAGAATAAATGAGATAATATTAATTAGAAAATAGAGATTTTAGAAAATCAAGAAGATAAGATTGCCTGATTTGTGAGATTCAAAAAATCAAGAAGATAAGATTTGGACTAAAGATTAGATTTGAAAAATCAAGAATCTGCCCAATGACTTGATTTTTAGAAGAATAATATCTTTTTGAATTTAATTAATTCAAAATGATGATTTTGTGTGACAAGTAAATAATCTTTTTCAAATTATTTACTAAAAAGAGTGAAAGTTAATAAAGTGAAATCATTTTAAATATTTTCATTTATTTAAAATGAGAGAAAAATGAAATTAGTAATTAAATAATTAAAATTAATTATTTAATTTGGAAGATAAGACTGATTAAATAAATTAATAAATTTATTTAATTGTGATAGTTAGTGACATATCAAATAAATAAATGAAATTCATTTATTTAATAATCAGGAATAATTAATGAAGAAAGAAAATTAAATAAATTAAGAAATTTATTTAATTAAGAGAAGACTTAGACAATTAATGAAGTATTTAATAAATAAGTGAAATTTATTTATTTAATAATCATGAAGAATAAAGGACATGAATTAATTAAATAATTATGAATTATTTAATCAATAGTCGAATGTGGACCAATGACATAATTAAATGTCATAATTATGCTAGGACAAAAGTGGTAAAAATGATGTGCAGGCCTAGGTCATTTTTAGGTGTCTACAGATAGTACCATAAAGCAAAGTAATGGTGTCAAGCCCCCTCCTTTCTATGTTTCCTTAATAGTGGGGCATAAATTGGTACACAATTGCATGGTTGATAGTGGGGCTAGCAGCTCAGTAATGCCAAAAAAGATTGCAGACTAGCTAGGTTTACAATATCAGCCATTAGAAAAGGGAGTACTTGAATTGGATGGGACAACAGTAAACACTATAGGTGTTATTAAAAATCTAAATCTCACACTACATGCCTGTCCCAATTTTTCAATCCCACAAGATGTCTTGGTCATAGATTTACCTCCATTTTTTGCTCTATGCCTATCTAGAGACTTCACGGCTAAAATTGAAGGGTACTTATCTTTAGATTGGTCCCATATGCTTTTTAGGACCAGGTATGGTACTAAGGTAACTATAACCTCTGAGTCCCTTGCTAAGAATCACATCAAACCTTATGTGCCATCTATTATAAATGTTAACTTTATTGTCTTAGATGAAACTAAACTTGCTGCGACACAAGAGTTACAAGCTGTGAGTGTACCCGAGGTACTCCTGAATGAATGGGTAGTTGAGAACATAGTTGATAATCCAAATGAGCTTATTTAGGTGTTGGTCTGGGAAATTATGTATTGCATGAGGTAAGGACAAAAATGCCAAACCTTGAAAGAAGCGTAGAAAGTTAGTTTGAGTAGTAGAATGAATTATGGGAGATATATTTTGATGGGTCAAAGAAAAAATGGAGCTAGGGGAGGTGCAATGCTTGTATCTCCGTAAGGGAATAAGTATTATGCTTCTTTCTATTTTTTATTCACATGCTTCAATAACACTATTGAATATTAGGGCCTTGTTTAAGGCCTTGAGTGGGAAAGGAAGAGAGAAATAGCCTGCCTGAAAGTATATGGGGACAATGAGCTAATTGTTAATCAAGTAAGAGGCCTGAATGGTGCTAAAAATGATGCACTAAAGTCTTATAGAAACAAAGTGTGGAACATGCTTGAGGATTTTGATGCCTTTAACTTAGTATCTATTCCAAGAAATTAGAATAAGCA
>VDFB02270651.1:57772129-57987622 GCA_007258455.2 Sequoia sempervirens | reverse complement strand
AATTTGGTATGTTTTCAAGTGGCTTAAAGGGTATTAGGAATGATGTTCACATTTTGGGTATTGGGTCTACTCTGAAATGTTTGTGGGAAAAACTCTATTCCATTTACTATAAGGAGAAATAAAGGTTTTGTGAGAAAACCACCAAGTTAGGGTTTAAAAGTTGCAAAGCTTGTTCATTTGAGATTGAGTTGATAACATCCACCCTGATCTACATCAAATTGGTATTAGAGCATAGGTTTTGGTCAATAACGGAAAAAGGTTGAAGTTTGAAAGAAGTTAAGATGCCTCCTAAGAGTAATCCAATGGCCAGAGAAGTGAGAGAGTTGAAAGAAAAGCATGCCAAGGAGTTGAGATAGGTAAAGGATTATCAAGAAGCTATCCTATCTAGACTTGTAGCATTGGATTCAAACCAAAGGAGAGGTGTGGTCACTAGAGACCAAAGTGACCAAGAGGAAGAGGAAGAGGGTGAGAATGAAAACCCTCAAGGAGGAGTCCAAGGTGATGATGAGTTGGACCCTAATGAATTGATAATGGATAAGTTTCTGAAGGATGTCAAGGGAGATACTCCTAAGGTGAAGATGGAATTACCCATGTTCAGTGGGAAGATGGATAGTGAAGAGGTGCTAGGTTGGATTGATGCACTTGATAATTATTTTGAGTTTGAAAAGGTAACAAATGATCAAAGGGTGAAATTTTCCAAAAAAAATTGAAATGACCTACCTTAACTTGGTGGAATTATGTGCAGGAAGAGAGGGTGAAGAAGGGAAAATCAAAAATCAATTAATGGGACAAAATGGTGGCTAAAATCAAGAGTCAATTTTTAACTGATGATTATGCAATTCAAACATTTAGGAAGCTACAAAACCTCAAACAAAAGGAGATGGATGTAATGGATTATACAAAGGAGTTTCATAAGCTAAGTATAAGGATTGGTCATGTTGAGGATGAGGTAGAGAAGTAGAAAAGTGCATGAATGGGTTGAGGTTCAATATACAAGATGAGTTAAGTCTTACCACCCCTAGAATGGTGGAAGAGTGCTTCCAATTGGCAGTTAGGGCAGAAGAAAATCTAAAGAGAAGGAAAGACAAACAAAATAGGGGCAGAGGAAACACTTCTAGAGGAAGAGGTTCATTTTCTAATCCAAGGAAGTCATATGAGAACCAAGAAGATGCAAGTAAAGTCCAAGACCAAGCTGCCGATCATAGAGGTGGATTTAGAGGCAATAGATTAGGTTTTAGAGGCAGATTTGGAGGTCAAGGAAGAGGATCAAATACATTCTTAGGAAGATGCTATCAATGTAACAAGTTTGGACATAAAGCATGACAATGTAATGAAGGTCAGGCCTCTACTTCACATGGAGGAGAAAGAAGAACTCAATTGGTACAAGAAGAAGACAATGCGAGTGTCAACTCAACATCACAACATGTTGCTCTAGAGGTTGGTGAATCACTAATGGTAAGGAGAACTCCCATAAAAGCATCAGTAGAAAATGAGCCACCACAAAGGAGAACTCTCTTTAAAACAACTTGTAAGTGCTTGGGTAAGGTATGTAAAGTTGTAATTGATTCAAGAAGCACAAATAATATGGTTTAAGTTGAGATAGTTGAAAAACTTAAGTTGCCTAGGATACCACATGATACTCCTTATAAAGTCTCTTGGTTGAATGAGGGTCAATATGTTTTGATAAACGAACAAAGTTGGTGAATTTCAATATAGGAGGGTATAAGGACAAAATTTTATGTGATATACTACCTATGGATGTATGCTATTTGCTGCTAGGGAGGCCTTGGCAATTTGATAGGCATGCTATGTATGATGGAAAGAGGGATACTTATAAGATAGAAAAAGATGGGGTCTCTTATACTTTGACACCATTGAAAGAGGACAAAGGAAAAATTAAGGGAGCTAATGTGATGATGGTAGGTAGGAAGGAGTTCATAAAGGTAGAGGAAGAAAAGCCCATGGAGTTTGTAGCCACTTCTAAACCTAGAGATACTATGGCAACAAAAGTAAAGAATGACTTAATTTTGGAGAGAGATGATATTGAGTTGGTGTCAAGATCTGTTGTATTGAAGGTCAAGGATGAATTGATTTTGGAGATTCAAGGTTGGCTTAAGAAGTAGGTTGCTATGATGATGATAGGAGGGGTGATTCATTCATTTCTTTCAAAAGGGGATGTTGATCATTATTTCATACCAGAGGCTAATACACCTTATCCAACATCAATTATAGAGGCACAACAACAGATGGAAGAGATAGGAAACAAAGTTGCAGAGGTCAAGGATAAGTTGCAAAGGGATGTGAACAAGTTCAAGCATACACTTAAAGTGAAGAAGAAAGAAGCTCATTACAAGGATGGAGGAGGTATGGTTACAGATACTGATGTAGGTTCAACAACATTTTTAGGTGGAGTTAAGGATCAACCATCAAACAAATCTCTAAAGTTGGAACATATCCAAGGTGCTAAAGAATTCAAAAAGAAAAGGGATGATGCATATTTTCATTTTTTGGTCCATTGGAAAGGTTTCCTGATCGAGATGTCACTTGGAGGTTAGAGAATGGCATGAACAAGCAGGAATCTATTGTTGCAGCACTGTCCCCAATGGGACTTGAGTCTCTTTTGCTTGGGGAGTATGGTGTAGGGGCACCTAGCCTTCATGATGTAAATGGGATCCTATGTTAGTATTGTTGTTCCTAATTCATTATTTTGATTGTAATAAGGTCTAATGAGACCTTTTCTCATGTTTTAATTTGATTAGAGTCATGTGGGGTCAATTTTAGGTTTAGTTGTCAAATTTTGTAAAAGTTGCATAAGCAACTTTGCATTTTTGAGTCATGCAGGAAGTTTAACAGTTGAAGATTTGAAAAATAGTTGGGGGTTGGTTGGTTGTGTTGGTAATGGCTTAAAAAGAATATGTGAATGTTGAGAAGAAGGTTGGTGTTGTATATTTGAAATTTGAAATAACAGAACTTTGTTTTCTATGTTTTTACATTGAATTTTGCTGCTATAGGAGAGAGTATGGACTGGTATGGCTTGTAAGTGATCAACTAAGAATTTGGAATGATGAAGAATTCAATCTTCTATATTTTTCATCTTATTTCATTTGATTTCATTAAATTTTGAGGAAGTTACAGCATATTTTTTGAAAACTATTAGGAAACCTTAGTTAGTGAGGGTTTGATTGAAGAAAATTAGTTTTGACCCATTCTACTGGTAGAAAAGGTCTAATAATTTGTGCAATGGGTGTAGATAGATATTTTTTTGTGGTTTTGGTGTTGTATGAGCATGCGATAAAGATTAGTGCAAGTTTGGTGATGCCCTAGGCTGAAAAACTTCATGATTTGGGAATAAAATTTGGGAATAAAATGTGCATATGACTTAGGGTTTGTAGAAAAGTTGTTTGGATATCATTCTAGTTTATGGAAATTGCATGTACAGACCCAATGTGACATGTTGATAGCTTTGGAATGAAGAATTTAGGTTTGGAGACTGTAAAACCAATAGTTGCCTTGTCAAACAAGCCTAATTAGGCCTAAATTGCAACGTAGCAATCAATTTTTGAAGGTCTTCATCCAAAACAACCCTATCTACAAATTTGGAATGTTTACAAATGGCCAAGAGGGTATTTAGAAAGGTGACTAGATTTTGGGTATTGGGTCTTCTCTGGAAGTTTTGTGGGAAAACCCCTATTTGGAGTACTATAAGGGGAATTTGAGAGTGATAGAGAAAACCCACTAAGTTAGGGTTCTAAATTTGAAAAGTTTGTTTCGTTGAGTTGGTTTTGAGTTTGTTTTTGATCAACCACCCTACTCTACATCAAAAAACACTTACACGGACTTAACCGTTTGAAACCACCACCTTCAAATTTTGACCATTGATCATGTCACTACGCACTATGATCCATGTTGTCTATTCATCTCGACAACTTTAAGACATTGTCAAATTGTTCTTCTTTAAATCTCTATCATCGATATTAAAGTTCTATGATCATCATGCCTTGTTACATCGAAGAGACTTGTAGATTACTCACTCCAAACTCTTGTTTTCTCTTCGATAAGCTACCTTTGACCTGAACGTCCACATCATCGCCACATAATTCACAAAAAGGATGTGAATTACCAGAACGATCAATCACTTTTCACCACTTATCGTTAAAAGTCACCATACTCCTTTGTCACCTTTATTGGGTCCTACCAAGTGATTTCCAAGCATCATAGTGTCGAAGAGACATTCAATTAGTTCCCACCAAAATTCACCAATCTCTTTGAATGATCTCTTATTGGAATGTCGTGGGGACTCATTATAGAGTCACTTCGATGAAATTTCTTCTCCTCGATGACGAGCCATCAAAATATCAAGGGGACACCATAATGCCTCTCATTGAATTGACATTGTCTCATCGATAGCTCCACCATTCTTCACATGCTATCATCATAGTTTTGAGGATACACAAAAATGACTCTTGTTGACATATTGAGGTCTCTCCGATAGATGCCTATCCATCCAAAATTTCTTTTACAGCAACACCTTGATCAATGCAAACAATTGTTGCCACCTTTTGTCCACATCATCCTTGTATTGTATGTCACTCTTCCCGTCCATGTTATACCTCAATTCCAGATCCACCATCGGAGTATCGAGGAGACACAAGATATAGTCTCTTTGAACTGTCACTAACACTCTGATATGGCATTGACTCACTCCATTGCTTCATTGTCAGGACAAAAAACTCAATCTCTTCGAAGTGGTGTTATCTTCTCAATCAACTACATAGACCCTGCAAACTTGGAGGATTAGGTACAAGGGGCCAATTTCCACTCGATTGCAAAGACATAAGTGATGACTTAAATAATTTACAATTGGTAATAAAAAGTCATCGACAAAATAGAACACTGTTTGAATGTTGAATGTAAACTCCTCATTTCATCATTTTGATCAACTTGTGCAACACTTTGTAAGATATGCTCTCTACACCATAAATGACTTGCACATTTCTAGCACTTGACTCACACCTTTTGACATCAACGACAATAATATGCCAACAATCTCCCCCTTTTTCATTGATGGAAAAACTCTAAATGATCACACAAGTTGCATTAAAGCTCTATACCAATTACATCAGTTCACTCCCCCTTTGAAATACATCTCCTCTCTACTTATCATTCTAGTATTTTGAGCATATTAAAGCTTTGTACCAATTACAACAGTTTACTCCCCCTTTGACATACATCTCCTCTCTGCTCATCATTCTCCTATTTTGAGCATTTGCTTAATTTCTCCCCCTTTGTCATAAATGGAAAAGGGTAGATTCCCCTTGACAAAATACTCTTCTTGACTTGACCTTTAACTCCATTTCTAGGGATAAGTGAATTACAAGTGAGGCTCCCCCTGGATGCGTACCCTATCACTAGAGTCTAGTGATGTGATGTGGGAGCAATTACTCCCAGGTTTTTCCTCGGATATTCAATTTTCTCTATGGGAAGAGGCTTAGTAAAAATATCAGCTACTTATTCTTTTGTTGGGACATACTCCATGCTAACCTCTTTGTCTACAACCTTTTCCCTAATGAAGTGATACTTAATAGATACATGCTTCATTCTTGAATGCATCACTGGATTCTTTGAAATATTTATGGCACTTGAACTATCACAAAGAATTGAGATTGCTTCTTTGTGCTCTACTTTTATGTCCTTAAGTGTTTGCTTCATCCATAGGACTCGAGTACAAAAGCTGTTGCTGTTGCTACATATTCTGCCTTAGTTGTGGATAGAGTGACTGATTCTTGCTTCTTACTCATCCATGAAACCAATCTGTTTCCTAGGAAGAAAGATCCTCCACTAGTGCTTTTTCTATCATCAACACTTCTAGTCCAATCAACATCAATATATGCAGTAATTGTGAAATATTTGATTTTGGGGTACCAAAACCCATAGTCAATAGTGCTTTTAATATATCTGAAGATTCTCTTCTCTGCATTGACATGAGACTCTTTAGGTGCAACCTAAAATCTTGCAACCATGCATACTGCTTGCATAATGTTTGGTCTTGATGTAGTTAAGTATAGAAATCTTCCTATCATTGACTTGTACATGGTCTAATTTGCATAAAGGGATTCATTTGTTTTTCTCAATTTGCAGCCAATTACCATGGGGGTACTAACTATTCTACTACCTTCCATGCCAAACTTCTTAAGTATCTCCTTAGCATATTTAGTCTGAGATATGAATATCCCATTTTCTATTTGTGCTATTTGTAAACCAAGGAAGAATGATAGCTAACCTATCATTGACATCTCAAATTCATCTTGCATGTGTGTAGAAAATATTTTACACATTCTATCATTGATGCCTCCAAATATTATATCATCTACATAAACAACAACAACAATCATGTGCTCACCTTCTGATTTGAAGTATAAATTGCTGTCTTTCTGATTTGAAGTATGAATTGTTGTCTAAACACCCCTTTTTAAACCTCTGGTGCTAAAGATATTGACCTAATTTGGAATACCAGGCTCTTGGTGCTTGCTTCAGACCATACAATTCCTTTCTTAGTCTGCAAACATAATCTTCTTCTTATGAAAGTTGAAAACCTTCTTGTTGTTCAATGTAGACTTCCTCTTCAAGGTTTTAATTCATAAATGCAAATTTAACATCCATTTGATATATTTTAAATCCTTTATAGAGTGAAAATGCAAGAAACATTATAATGGCTTCTAATCTTACAACATGTGCAAATGTCTCTTCAAAATCAATGCATTCAACTTGTGCTTACCCTTCGCACACTAATCTTTCCTTGTTCCTAACCACAACTCCATCTTTATTTAACTTATTTCTAAATACCCATTTAATGCCAATGACATTTTTGCTTGGAGGCCTAGGAACGAATTCCCATGTTTTGTTCTTCTTAATCTGATTTAGCTCCTCCTCCATTGCCTTTATCTAGCTTTCATCCTTTTTGGCTTCAACAAAATTGTTTGGTTCAATTTGAGACAGGAGAGAGAAATTAACTTGTTCCTTACTCTTGGCAAGTCTTCTCTTGGTCTAAACTCCTTCATTTTTGTCACCAATTATTTAATTTGCAAGATGATCCTTTTGCACATATTTGGAAGGAGCTTGTTCAACCTCTTCTTCTTGTTCTTCTTCTTCAACTGTTGCACCCACATCATCATCATCTGATTTAGTCCCAAAATTATTTCTGCTAGACTTACCTTGACTTGTATTTTCATCAATCTCGACATTGATGCTTTCAACAATCTTGTGCATCCTCTTATTGTAACACTTGTAAGCTTTGCTATGAGTGGAATATCCTAGAAATATTCCTTCATCCCACCTTGACTCAAAGCTTCCCAAGTCTTCATCTTCTCTTTTAATGTAGCATTTTCTACCAAACACCCTAAAGTACTTGATTAATGTAGGCTTTCCATACCACAGTTCATATGGAGTTATGCCATTTTTTGATTTTAGAAAGGCTCTGTTATGAATATACATAGTAGTATGAATTGCTTCCTTCTAGGAAGTATCTGTAAAATTTCCCTCATTTAACATGGCTCTAGCCATTTCCTTTACAATTATATTTCTTCTTTCTACCACACCATTTTGCTGTGGTGTGCTTGGTGCTGAATATTGTCATTTAATTCCATGATTTTCACAATATTCTTTGAATTCACTTGATGTAAATTCTCCACCTTTGTCTGATTTGAGACAATTTTTCTTCCAATCTCCTTTACCAACTTTCTAAAAATTTTAAACTTCTCAAAAGCTTCAACTTTCTACTTTACAAACATGACCCAAGCTATCCTAGCCTAATCATCAATCAGTAGCATAAAGTATCTTTCACCTTGAAACTCTCTTGTCCTTGTGGTACCACATAGATCAGTATGAACTCTTTGCAAGGGTTTTGTGGTTGAATAATCCTTCATTGGAAACTTAAACGTTGTTTGTTTTCCTTATTGGCATCCTTTGTGGATTATGTTTTTAGGCTTCACAATCTTAGGCATGTTCCTATCTAGTCCTTTTGAGCTTATCTTTATTAAATTGTTAAAGTTTACATGCCCCAATATTCTATCAAATCCAACTTTCATTTGCTTGATTGATTAGAAAATTGTGGCCTTTTACTTTGCAAAGGTTGTAGAGATTACTATCAGTCCTTACTCCTTGTGCAATCATTTTACCATTTTTCCTTATCTTGCAACCTTCAGAGTTAAATATAATTTTGTAGCCATTATCACACATCTGGTTGACACTAAGAAGGTTATGTTTCATTCCTTCAACATAAAGGACATCTTTTGTCTTATTCTTTCCATCTAAGCTCAAAATCTCTTTACCATGAATTTTGACAACAATATTATCACCTAGACTAATTGATCCTTCTTTACTCTTCTTGAGTTCAATTAATTTTCTTTTATCTCCAATCATATGCTTGGAGCAACCACTATCAATTACCCACAAATTTTGTTTCTTTGCATGTAGTACTGTTTGGGCAATCATAGATTAAGTGGAACTTTATTCTTTCTTCTTCCACACCTTCTTAGGTTTCCTTTCAACATTTTCTTCCTTTTTTCTCAAAAATTTTAGTTCCTTTTTCCATTTTGGGAGGTGAGTTTTTCTTATTTTTAGACAAACATTTGGCCTTATAAATTTTGTTCTACACTCTCTAGCTATGTGACCAAAATTGTTACATTTGTAACAAACTATATGCGTGTCAACCAAGGGAGAAAATGGATTTTTTCTTACAAAGTTTGTATTCCTCCTTGGAAAGACTCTACACTCTCTAGCTCTATGACCAAAATGATTACATGTATAGCAATACCCATAGAAGTATGATGAGTGCCTAGTCATGGCATTTTCTTTTGTTGGAGTTGAAAATATCCTTTGTCTCAACTTTCTTGAATAATGCACTCTTGTGAAGCCTTCATCATCTATCCTTTTTGTGTTCTGCTTCTTCTTTGATTGAGCATGGGAAGTGTTGTCTTTATTGTCTTCAGTCAACTTCTTCTCTTTATCAAAATTTTCTACTTCATCAGACTTCTTTTTAGCTTTAAAAAAATCCTTATTGTAAGTTTTTTCATCATTAAGGACTACATTTTCTTCAGCCTAAAATCTTATGTAAAGTTTTGTAGAGGTGTCAACAAACAAGTTCTTTCCTTTTTCGAATCCTAAGCCTAATTTCTTCTTATTAGCCGACTTTTGGATACTCAAAAATTCATCTAGAATGTCAGATCCACCTTTTAGTTTCAAACCCTTTCTAACTTGCTCCTTGGATTTCTCCAAATATTTTCTCAAGGAAACTACTTCTTCCTCAAGCTTCATGCATCTATCCATTTCAGTTTCTAACTTGGATTTCATCACTTCTTCCATTCTTTTGGTTTCCTCCACTTGAATTTTCAAAATTACTACCAACTGATTAGATTCCTCAAGATCCTGGGTTAGCTTGTCATTCTCCTTTTGAGCAAGTTTTTTAATTTCTTGTTTTCCCTTTTAATATCATCATACTTATCTCTTAGTTCATTGAGATCTTCGAGTGCACTGGTCAACTCCCCCTCAAGATCAATAATTGCTTCCTCTTCACCTTCTACACATAGGTCCTCAACTTGTCCATCCTTCTGATCCTTTGAGTCCTTGGCCATAAAAATAAATTCTTCCTCTTCTTTTTTCATTACAAGAGCATGATCTTGTTCTTCATTTGAACTATCACTGGTATTAGATGAATCACTTTCTTCCTGAATGTACAAGCTCTTATTTTTCTTTCCAAAAATTCTTCGTTTAGCATAGTAAGATTTCTTCTTTTTTCTATCTCCTTCCTGCTCAGTGTTATCTTCTTGATCATAAGGGAACTTAGAAGCAAAATGACCTATTCTACCATAGTTAAAACACTTAAAGTGAAAACTACCTTTATACTTGCTGGATCCTCTCCTTAGTCTTCTTATGAAGTTGGCTTCTTTCACATCAACCTTTTCATGGTCTGACATAGAGACTGCAACCTTGTCTTTCTTATCTGCCTCATCATTTTCCCTCTTAACAACCTTAAATGCAACTTCTTTTCTAGACTGCTTGATATCTCCCATTCTCATCTTATATGCTATGAATAGCCATGTAGTTCATCAAGAGTGACCTTATCTATTTCTCTTACTTCTTCAATTACAGAGATCTTGGGATCATATTTATTTGTCATATATCTTAGAACTTTCAGCACATCTTTTACTTCTCCAAATCCTTTGATAAAATTTACTACATTGTCAACATTTAGAAGATAGCCTACAATCTTCTCCTCTTCAGTCATCTTTAAGCCTTCAAAATTTTCTCTCAACACTTGAAGCTTTTCCAAATTCACCTTGCTATCTCCTTCATAGATGTTTTTTAGTTTTTCCCAGACATCATACAAAGTTTGACAATGCGTAACCTTGCTATGGACAAAATTTGATAATTTATTCATAATGGTAAACCATTCTTTTTCATTGTTCTCACTACAACATTAGTAAGAAGAGTGGCATGGAAAATGTATTTGGTTGTGACTAACATCTAAACATCAAGTCCTATAGATCCCAAATAACCCTTTATTAAGGAACTTCACTTAGCATAATTTGTTCCATCAAACCACAGTGGCTTGCTTGAACCTTCCTGATTGTTCATTGTGTTCACACTACTAGAATCTACTCGAGATGATTAAGCTTCTCCCAGGGAACCTAGGGAACTGATACTAATTGTTGGAACATAGTGATCTACTAAGAGGGGGGTGAATTAGTAGATATTGAATTTTTTACCTCTCAACCCTTAGTACAAATTAATTATTTGAATTCTTAAAGTGTAGATAAAAAATTAATAAGAAAGCACATGAGAGAGCACACATGTAGTCATCACATAACACCAAATATATGTGGAAAACCCGAGGTTAGGAAAAGCCACAGTGAGAAATGTTGCTAGGATCTACTATTCTAATCCAACCTCACAATGAAAGTCTGTTATAATGATTTAAGAGAACCAACCTTAAGGAGACACCTATCCTGTAGTTTTAGGAGCAATCAATCTAAGGAAGCACCCACTTCCTAAATTTAGCACCTACAAGATATTTGATGGCACCTACCAGTCATATTTTCAATGAAGAATATTACAATTTTGATGAAAAATCTATGCTGCAACTTGCAACTGCACATACATATATGTTGCACTCTCTGCAACTATTCCTCTGCTTTGTACCTCTTTGTCTACTCTGTATTCACTTCCTTTTTAGTACCCCTATTCTTTTCAACTCCTCCTTACTCAACAACACACCCCCTTTACTATAATGCTCTAGTTTGAATGAGCGGAACCCAAACAAAAAGACAACATAATCGAGGGGTTTTAAATTATAGGTGTAGTGAGATAGTACATGCTCTATTCTACTTGCAAAATGTACACCCAAATTAGATTCTTTGGATTTTGTTTGGGTTCAACTTATTCAAGATGAATACATTCTCTGTCTGCAACATCACTCTCCACGCACTGCTATGATGTAGAGGAAGGATTCTCTCTCTCTCTCTCTCTCTATCTTCTTCTCTTACAACCTCATCTCACTATCTTCAGCACTTACAAACTTATCACTCACATACATCAACAAATACTTATCTTTCTTTTCTTTGCTGACCTGTAGACACTTCCTTGATCCATGTACCGGTGACCAATACAACTTGATACTCCTCTTAGGGTTTTCATTTTTTCTTCTTTTAGAAGCATACTATGCATTGAGTCATACCCACATTAATTTCTATTTCAGAGACTCTTCTAATATTGGTAGTAGTAAAACCTAAAATTAGACACATTTAATGTATCCTTTTATGCATAAGATTTGAACTTGATCTCTTTTAACTTAGTACTCTGTGCCGTTGTTCTGCAACTCAAATCACCAATTAAAATGATTTTTGGAGTAGGTAAACTACTTAATTTTATTCTTCTAGTCGGCTGCTAGTCATAAACAACTTACATGAACTTAATCGTTTGAAACCACCACTTCAAATTTTGACCATTGATCATGTCACTACACACCATGATCTGTGGTTCTCTATTCATCTCGACAACTTTAAAACATTGCTGTCAAATTGTTCTTTAAATCTCTATCGTCGATCTTAAAGTTCTATGATCATCATGCCTTGTTACATCGAAGAGACTTGTAGATTACTCACTTCAAACTCTTGTTTTCTATTTGATAAGATACCTTTGACCTGCACATCCACATCATCACCACGTAATTCTCAACAAGGATGTGAATTTCCAAAATGATCATTCACTTTTCACCACTTGTCATTACAAATCACCATACTCCTTCGTCACCTTTATCGGGTCCCACCAAGTGATCGCCAAACATCATAGTGTTGAAGAGACATCCAATTAGTTCCCACCAAAATTCATCAGTCTCTTTGAATGATCTCTTATCAAAATGTTGTGGGGACTCATTATAGAGTCGCTTTGATGAACATTCTTCTCCTCGATGATGAGCCATCAAAATATTAAGGGGACACCAGAATTCCTCTCACCGAATTGGAATTGTCTCATCAATAGCTCCACCATTCTTCACATGCTATCAACGTAGTGTCGAGGAGACACAAAAATGACTCTTATCGACATATTTAGGTCTCTCTGATTAGATGCCTATGCATGCAAAATTTATTTTGCAACAACACCCTGATCAATGCAAACAACTGCTACCACCTTTCATCCACATCATCTTTGTATTGTACATCACTCTTCTCATCCATGTTATACCTCAATTCTAGATCTACCATTGGAGTATCGAGGAGACAAAAGATACAATCTCTTTGAACTGTCGCTAACACTCCAATATGACATTGATTCACTCCATCGCTTCATCGTTAGGACAACAAACTTAGTCTCTTTGAAGGAGTGTTATCTTCCCGATCAACTACACAGACCCCACAAACTTGGAGGATGAGGTACAAGAGGCCAGTTTCCACATGATTGCGAAGACATAAATTATGACTTAAATGATCTACAACTGGTAATAACAAGTCACTGACAAAATAGAACTTTGCTTGAACGCTGTGACTATAAACACCTCATTTCATCATTTTGATCAACTTGTGCAACACTTTGTAGAATATTCTCTCTATACCATAAATGACGTGCACATATCCAACACCTGATCCACACCTTTTGACATCAATGACAATAATATGCCAACATAAATAATGTTGCAGAGTATGGGGATTTGTTATTAGGGCTTAATGTGACAATCAAGCATAATATTAAGAATCTTAAAGTCTTTGGAGACTTTGAATTAGTTGTATCCTAGATTAGAGCTAAGTATGTATCTAAGCATAGGAGATTGAAGCAATATAAAGATATTATTTGGGATATTATAGAAATGTTTGATGCATTTTATATTGATTGGGTGGAAAGGGAAAAGAATGCAATGGCTGACCTACTTGCTAACATTTCCTTAAGACCAAATGATATAAATATTGCTGGTATATCTAAAGTGGAGGTCTAGATAAGGCCTTCTATCCGAGACAATATTCAAAATTGACAGGTATTTAATAATGACTCAGATTTGTTGAAGTTTTTGCATTGTGTAGATGAATACCAAAATCAAGAAATTAATTTCCAAAGTTTTGTAGAAGTTATTTTTAGGAATGTAGTGATCAAGCTAAAGAAAAATAAGATTCCAAAAGGTTTAGTGGCTCTAGAGAGAGTTTTAAATAACTTTGATAAGAACAATGCTAAACCAATTCCTCCACATGAACAAAACTTGGAGAGATAAACTTAGGAACAAAAAATGCACCTAAGAAGGTGTATATTGGGAGAAAATTAAGCTTCAAAATCAAAATAATTCTTATTACTTTTAAAATAAATTATAAGCATGTCTTTTCTTAGTCATATGATGACCTAAAGGCCTATAGAGAGGGTTTATTTCATCATGAAATTCCTCTCAGATTAGATGCCAAACCTTTTAAGAAAAATCAAAGACCCATTAATTTAACCTTGGCACCCAAGATGAAAGAAGAATTGATGAAACTTAGGGATGGTGGAATTATCAAGCCAATTAGACATTCCACACGGGTTTCAAATTTGGTGCTAGTGAGAAAGAAGAACAAGGATATAAGATTATGTGTGGATTATGTGTGGAGGCAATGTTGTATAAAGTGACTAGTTGTGAGTTATCAATGATGTATGGATTCTCAGGTTACAACCAAGTCAAAGTGAAAGAATCAGAGCAATATAAGATCACATTTACTACACCATGAGGGAAATATTTTATGTTAGGATGTCATTTGGTTTGACCAGTATAGGAGAAATATTTTAGAGAGTAATAGATGTTGCATTTTTGATTTTATAGACATATTCATGGTGGTATACCAAGATGACCTAGCTATATACTCCTAAAAGGAAGAAGATCAATGTATGCACCTTTAATTAGGATTGAAGGTCATCTATATTGGAGGGATAATTAGAAGATGACTTTGGCATGTTGATTCAAGGTGCATACAACATCCACTCTACTCTCTATTTGTACGAACACCAACACACCTCTGAGATGACAACACACCGCACTATCATCCGTCTCATGCACTAGTGTTCAATGATTGAGAGAAAGAGTCAAATTTTAGTTTGAGACCTCTATGGTCTGTTCACCTATTTCTTGAAAACCTCCATCAAAAAACATAAGAGATAATAGAGCTTATCTTTCCCTTCCTTTTTAGTATATTTGTCTTTTTGGTTAGTCTTGAGGTAGTTGAGGGTAATTTTTTCCCTATTTAATCTTCTTTTTCCTAGAGACACTAGAGTAGTGAATCCCCTCTGCTACATCTTGGTAAACATGATGTGAAATTTCTCCTTTTCATTTCTCTGTGTCAAATTTTTCTCTCAGGTCTTGGGTGTGTTATAGATTAGAGTGTCGTGAATATTTTATGAGCTTTACAACCCAATCTACAACCTTAAGATTCATTGATAGGAGTATTCAACATACAAAAATGGAATCTAGGAAGGTCACTCTTGGTCAAAATGGTCCCTATTTGGAAGAAGTAGTTTCAGGGTTGTCTATTGGATTTTCTAGTCACTTTGGGGGAGCTATCACTCGTATTCCTACTCTCCCATTTCTCCTTCCACTTCTTCTATGGAGGAAGAAGTTACTCTTGAGGTTCCTATAGATAAACTCCTTTCCATAGAATAGATGCTTGAGAAGTTTGAGTAGTATTTGGAAAATTATAGTAAACTTGCCCAAGTAGCTGCTATTGTCAATAAATTGAGAATCATGTTGGACAAGGATCAAAGAGGTATGTAACTTATTTGAGGTATCAAAAAAATTGTAGATACCTATATCCCAACCTATAACTCTAACTTGGGTTTTACCCAAGATATTGGCTCTAAGACCATTATGAAACAATTGGAAGTCTCAATGCTCAGAGTGTTAGTGCATATGGCTGAGGCGAGTCCTTCTGTCAACATCGTCTCTGTGCTTGAGTAGACCCACATTATCAAAATAAATAAAGTACCTTTAGGCTTCAGTTTTTCCACCCTGATGTCTCTTTTTCTGGTGGTGATCTTGGAATCCCTGTTGGTATTATTGTCGGACACTCTATTGGTATGGGGACTAGTGACTCTAGTGGCAGTTCCTTTGGTCTTGTTTCATTTGCTGATCCCATTTTAAATGCTCTGTTTCAAAACATGGAATGAATGCAAAACCAACTATTGATTCTAGCTAGGTCTTCATCTCAACCAATGTTCCAACCTCTCTTTCATCATATTCCCTTGTCTATAACCATCTTAAACTCTCCTATCCCTTAGGGGATGGAGATTCCTAAGTTTGAGAAGTATAGTGGTCATGGAGACCCTCAGATGCTTGATCAAATTTCAATTCCATGTGCACTAACTTCTTCCACTAAGATGCTCTGATGGGGAATATTTTTTCGCATTGTCTTAAGGATGTTGCCCTTGATTGGTATTTTTCCTTGCTAGATAACTCTATTTTATCGTTTGATCAACTAGTGAAATAGTTTCTTAGACAATTCCAAGATACTATTGGGCCTAAGATGAAATTCACAAAAATTTTCCAATGTAAGTAGGGAGATCATGAAAGTTTATTGATTTCATTACTCATTATCAAGCTCTTTTCTCTCAGATTTCCTACCCCTTGCTAGATTTTGATGTCCAAAATTTTTTCATTGGGAACTTGCAACAATCACTACAAAAAAAAATGTCCTAATGAAGTACCCTTCCTTCGTGCGTCTGTGTGTGGTGTTGCATGAGTATCAACTGATGGTTGCTCAATTTGGGGATTCATCCTCACACTCACGTCTAGACAACCAATCAATAGTGTCAAATTTTAGTGATTTAAGAAAGAACAAGGCTATCACAAATACGGTCTCTGTTCCCAAAGGAAAATGTATAGAATGTGATGGAAATTTTATAAATTTATCTGAATCCTATACTAGTATTTTGTAAAAGATATTAAAGGAAAAAATTATAACACTATAAAAAATTTGACCTCTTTAAGCTGTATCTATAATGGTATGATGTGCAATAGTTTTGTAAGTTTCATTGAGTACAAAGACATGATACTAAGCAATGAGTCCACCCACATCATCAAACTCAAGATCAAATTAATGATGGGACTATACATCTTGATAGAAGGAAACAAAACTCTAAAAAGTCAGTAGCCAAGCCTAAAAGCCAACCACAAATTTATACAAATATGTTCCCTTCTCATTCTACTAACTTAGTTATGCAGTCTTTTGCTTCTAATATTGTCGTGTCTAAGTTAGTGAACATGGTCTCATTCACTCGTATGCCTCCAATGGAAAATGTGTGTTTTTCCTAATATAGCATTTAATTCACATAATCTTCCCTTAAAAAAGGATCCCTCTCCATTGTATGTTCCTGCCTAGATTAATGGTAACATTGTGACTAGTGTTATTGTTAGATTTGATTGTGAAACCAACCAAGGTCAAAGTGATTGAAGGAAAGCAAGAAAAGAGATGGATAAACTCAACACTCCCTTAGCACTGGACTAACAGTCCATATTACTACTAGCCAAGGGAGGGGGTGAGTGCTACTTATATAGAAAAATAATGGCAGATAATTCAAAGAGGGGTAATAATTCCCAAGTGCCCATAATATGTAGGAGTTTTACCTACTTGGTAAATTTCAAATTACCTGGTTATGCCTACTCAGGTAAGGATAATAAATGGTTATGAGAGGTGGCATAAGAATCCAAAAGAGGGTGTGAGACTCAACTACCCAAAGGTGGGTGCGAGTGACACATGTGAGTGATGGATTTATGCCACATGTCCTCATCCTAACCATTCTAATATAACCTAAGCATGCATAATAATGTGTGTAGGAAAAATAAATGTCCCCTAACATAAGGAAAATAAAAAACCTACACGAACACTCCCCTTAAGCGTAGCTTAGGTGGGTGAAAAGACACAAATATGGGTCCTGACTACTAGGCCATGTTAGGTACCGATGTACAAAATAATCTCTCGCAAATGGAGAAAAGGAGAAAACCTAGTGGGAAAAAATCCCTCTCCAAAAGAGAGAAAAGAAAACAAGTTTCACAACAAAAGATGAATTCCATGCAAGGAAGAAATATTCTCCAAAATAGAAAGGATAAGAAAGATTATGTAGCCTTCCTTCAATTAGTCAACTGTGCCAATGGTTGATGCTCAAAATTAGATGTAGAAGATGGACCATGATTGCCAAACAACATTTATCCCCTTAGAAAGAAACAAAACCAAAGGTGCATGAAGAATTTCTTCCCATTCCTGAAAGGAATATAAGGAAAGAAAGCTCAAACTATAAGATGTCTCTGAAAAACTCCTCATGTGTCTAGGCCACACTGATGAAGATGAGAATCCAAAACCAAGTCGATATGTATGTAGAACAAGATCCAAAGACTTAAATATCTCCTCTGAAGATAAAGGTGCCTCCTCCAAATGCTACTCAAAAGTATCCATAGTCATGTCAAACTGTTAGGAATGATCATGTGGAGAATGGACAAGAGGATCCAAAGGTTCCTTCATAACAAAAGAAGAAGAATTAACTTGATCAAAGAGAAGATGAATGTAATGAATAATGTCTCCCAAGTTTGAAATATGAGACTCCATAAACAAACCTGCAATGTCTTCCAAGTAGTCATCCCAAGTAGCTATATTTGGAAGATGATGTGTATCTTGCTACTCTGAATCAAAATTGAGAATAAAATATTTGGATAGCAATGGGAATTATATGCCAGTAGAAATGTGGACATCCATATGAGATAATAGATGTGGGAGATCCCACTAGTATTTTGAAGAATATTTTGTCAAACCCTTATATAAGTTACTTGGCCATAAATGTGATTACTGTCTTATGATCTCAAGGTTCCATGAGATGACCTATTGGAAACAAAAATATGAGAAAGCCCAGAAAGGACAAGAACAATTAAAAGGAAAGCCAAAAACCACCATTTTTGAAATGACATCAGAACTAGTTTGCACAAGGTTTGATGATATGTTCAAGCATGCTGACAAGGTTTGGCTCATTGATGACAAAACACATGTAACTCTGTTAGAACACAATAGATTGTGTGAAAAAATGAAGGAAGTGGAGTATCACATCAAAGCAAAGAAAGGAGATAACAAAAATATGCTCGATGAATATCCAAACCTCATGAGTGCACATGAAAAATTCCATAACATTTTGACATAGGAATTAAGTGACTTTAGTCAATCGTTAAGTATGGCCTTGCCTAACTTCTTTGAAGAAACAAATATGAAAGATCAGGATATAAGGAAGGATGAGATAACACTGCTTACCAGGTGTTTTCAATAAAATTAATGATGAAAATGAGGTACTCAAGAAGACACATGAGCAACTTGGAAGAAATTTTGAATTGGAATATGCAATGAAAGATATTATACACAATGTAGACATTCATGCCAAGAGTGGATACATTGAGAATTTGTCAAAGGTCAACTTATTCATCGCATGGACCAAATGAAAAGTGAGTAACAGAGATCAGAGTTTGCTGGTTTTTGGATACACTATCACGATGCATAATGCCTTGAATAGGTCTTTGGTGATCATGAGCACTTGTTGGATATTAATGGACTATGGTGCATCAGTCAACAAACTCTTGAAAGTTTTTATGTTTATATTAATCAAGTTCTAGTTAAGAAATGATGTAACCTTTTGTGAATGATCCCGAAGCTTGTTGCTTCCCTTACAAATAGGGAAAGCAGGGCTCAATTTTGATATCATATCATATTCCACTTCATCACCATTAAAGTAGGCATTAGTAAGAAGATAGATTGCATATTCCGCCCATCCATATCATATTAAAGACTTCTGCTATAAATGTATATTTTTTGAAGCAATACAATGGATAATACTACTTATAATTCGTAATCCACTTTCAATGTTTAATTGTTGTGTTAATTTTCATGCTTATCTATTACTTTGCTGTCTCCAAAGTAATTTCTTCAAGTTATTTAAATTTCCAAGATTTATCAGGACACATTTGTTGTTGCTATGTGATTGTTTTGATTGGGTTCTGGTGAGAAATAATTAAAACCCTTAGTTAATCCATCTTAATTGATTGCTTTAGGGATTAAAATCCTTTAAAGATAATTAATCTAACTGGTTTCCTTCAAACCAAGAATTAAAGTCCTTTCATAGCATCACAGTGACTTGAGGGGATAACATTGAGATCATTAAAGAAGAGCATTGTAATAAACAAACTTGCATGTTTGCACAAAGTGTAAACATTTAAAAGTGCCTAGCAATTAGAGTTAAGCTGAATAATAGGTTTACTTGTCTTGCAAATCTGTCTCCATAATCACCATCCATCCATTCAATCCATTCACCCAATATATTAGGCGTTGGTAAGTTTTAAAACACTTTATATAAATTTAATTCACATTCTTCATCATTGAAACACTCTCAGTAGGTATTAGTTATCAAGCTCTACATTTGCTACACCCCCATGTGCCATTGAGTAGATTTCCATTAATAGGATCCATTTGAAAATCTCAAATATTCCTTTCAATTTAGGTACACCCGCCTAGGCCTAGCAAGTCCTGAAGAGTAGGAGGTAATCAATCTTATTTGCCTCATTCATTGGACAAAAGTGTACTAAGAGACTAGAACCCTCTTAAGGATCAAAACCTACACTTTTGAGATCTAACATATTGGCGAATCTACTAGGGATCAAGCCAATTTTGAATCTAGGCCTTCCATCATAGAGTCATTTAGAATCATCATAATATATTAGGGATTCTATTGGGAAGAGGAAAAATTTCACTCAAAACCTTAAATTTTCCCACTCATGAAAAGGTAGGTGACAACTCTAAATTTTTTTATGAATGATAAAGTGAAAATTAGATCATAAAGGATAGACCCTAGACACCAAAGATACACCATATCATCCAACATGAATGGAAAGAGATCTTTTCATCAATAGAGTCCCAAGAAGAACAATGTTAGGTGGAAATATAAACATGGATCCCCTACTTCAAGGTCTAACACAAATAAGAACAAAGCAACATCTAAAAGGACAGACACAATATTGACTAATCAGGAGAATGTCCTTGAACAACCACATACATTGCACAACAAATTTGATCCATTGCATGGGTCAGAACATCATGAGGATAATTTGTGCAGAGATCCCCAAACCCCACTAGGACAAGAAAACAATAATCGTCCTATTATCCACTTCAATGTTGACCCCCAGAAAAAAAATTAATATATTGCCCAATTGGAGGAAGAAAAAGATCAAATACAAAGGGACTATGATAAAAAATCTTCATCACAACAAGAAGGAGAAACCCAATATGCATCTGCGAGTCACTCTTTCCTATTAGGAATTATGATGGGATGACTACCCAAGAAATAGAAGAATACATACAATGATAGGAAGAAGAGCTTAAGAAAAGACAACAATTGATAAAAAGGATTCTAGATCTAAATCAACAAATGTCTCAATTAGATGTTAATGCATAAAAACCACTAAAATACATTTCCCCCATAAACAAGGAAGCAATACCAATACATAGGGGTCATTCTAGAATACAGGTGGTCCAAGTTCTTCAAGAGCACCCCATAACACAACTGGAAGATCAAATTAACCAAGGTTACATCATGTATCAAAAAATCAACCATCATAGAATAACAATATCATTCCACTACCTGGACAACAATACAATCCACACCATCATATCCCACAACAATATGTGTATCCTCAACATAACATCCAACAAAATGTGTACCAACTACTCAACATGGATATTAGTACTACTCCAATCCACCACCTCAGAACCCTTATCCACAAAACCCCACAAGCATAAGTAGAAATTTTGATTTATCAGGGTATCAACTATATCCATGTACCATTGATAGAAACTGGAGAAATACCGTCCCTAAATTCATAGGGAATAGTGCAATTACAACAAAGGAACACATTAGGAACTTCAATGCCTTTGTACAAGATATAGGCATGGAATAGGAGGATGTGAATATGAGGCTATTCATGATGTCTCTCACTGAGGAAGTAAGGGATTGGTTCAACAGCCTACCTGATGCTTCAATTACCTCTGTAGTAGACTTTTAGAATCAATTTCTAGAGCAATATGGGAATCAATGAGCTCCTGAATTTTCTCTACATGAACCAAGAAGTATTTAGAAACACTAGAATGAATTAGTTTATGATTTCAATCAAAGATTCTCCAAGCTCTACAATAAGATACCACATGTATCCAAATTAACTGACCCAACAACTTTGAGTATCTATCTAAAGGCCTTTGATCCAAAAATAGGGTATGAACTTAGGAACAAGTGTCCTAGAATTTTGACTGAAGCACAAAATGTAGCCTTAACCATTAAAAATAATAGAAATGGTGCTGACATGATTGGAAAAGGGGACAACCTTAGGATCCCACAAAATCTTAATATTCTCTAGAACAAACAAGAGAATCAATAGAGAAATGAAAGACCAAGACTGCATGACATGCCCTACAATACTACTTTTAAGGATGAAAAACCAATAGCAAAATAAAATTGGAAGGAGACTCTTGACCCCTTAAAGAAACATGGAGCACATGCACTAGATACTACACCATGGTGTTCACCTTGCCATATACGCCATGCCCCTGAACATTGTGCAGCGGATCAAGCTTGTCAAGATGAGTGGTCACAAGAGCAAGACATGGATGGCCACACTATGAACATGCTAAGATTGAGATCTTATCAGAATGATGAAGGATACTCTTCTTCTGAGGAAGGGCATGAATTTAAAGTTGACAATCAAAAGTAAAATACAAATAAAGAGAAAGAAGTGCTATTTGATAAGGAGGAAAACACACAAGGAGCAACATATGCATATAATGTAGCATCTTAGTTTCAGCTAAGAACACCAACAGAGGAAGAAAAGAGGGCTATCACGACAAAGGCTATGGTTGAGGAAAAAGGGAGGAAATACCACTTAAGAAGTAGGCCTATAGATGGAGATTAGGGAACAACAAGAAGCATGCTCATCAAAGAACAAAATAGAAAGGAAAATGTCCCATCTAATCAAAAGAAGGATGAAATAAAGAAACCCCAGAAAGGTGTTCAAAAGGAGACTGCAAACATTGATCTTGAGAAAACACTAAGGTATGACAAAGTCCAAAATGAAGGGAAAATAATTACTAATACTAAGAGGGGTGAACAGGGGATCACTGCCCCTTCATTTGACAAAAGCCCAAGCATTGGCTTAGACAAAAATGACAATCCCTTTAATGGAGTTGATGAAAATTGATGAATTTAGAGATACAACCCTCAAAATTATCACCAACACATCCCACAGATAGAAGGATCAAAAGAAGGAAGTCAATGTTGTAGAGATGGAAATTACAAAGAAACTAGAAGTGTATTTGGGAGACACACTCACAAAGAATCCTTCCCAAGTAGATTCATTTTATACTACATTGGTGATCAACAACAAGCTGGTAAAGAATTGTATGATTGACTCAGGGGAAACAATTAACATCATTCCTCTGGCTGTCATAAAAGAACTAGGTCTATGGGTAAATACTACATATGGAAAGTGTTATGCCATGGATAATAGATCAATCCCTGTAGTTGGAGTAATATGGGATGTGGAACTAAAATTGGCATCCTACCTAGAGGCAACTTATAGGTTAAACATTACTATGGTAGATACCCCCCCTTACTATGGGATGTTACCATTAAAGAAATGGACTGTAGCAGTCAGTGGGAATGTTCAACTAGACTTGTCTTATCCCACAATTCCTATGAATGGAAGGGAAGTCAAATTATATAGAGAGCCCAGATCTGAACATGCCATCAAATTCTTTGATCCCAATCAAATGAATTACTTCTATGATGTGGACTTGGGGAGTTTTAGAATTGAACATTGAAACCTTGTATTACTCAACATAGATCCAATTGTCAAAAATGTCTCCAAAAATGAACATGGCATATGGCGAATGTACTTTGATGGAGCCTGTAGTAGAGAGGGGAATGGAGCAAAAAATGTTTTCATTTTTCCTGAAGGCACAAAATTTAAATATTCATTCTTACTAACATTTGAATGCACAAATAATATAGCAAAATATGAAGCCCTGCTAATTGGCTTAAACATGGCCACTAAACATGGGATCAAACTATTAACTATTCTTGGGGATTCTAAATTAGTTGTCTCACAAGTAAGATCAAAGTACTCCACAAAAAATAAAAGATTGAAGCAATATAGAAATACTATATGGGACACTATTGAGCTTTTTGATGCTTTCTCCATCAAGTGGATAGACAAATCTAAAAACTTGATAGCTGATTTTTTTGAAAACGTAGCCCTGAAAAGAGATGATGTTACATTGGTAAGAATTTCACAAGTAGAACTTAAAACCAAGCCAACAATCCTTGATAACATCTACAATTGGTAGGTTTTTAATGATGACATATACCTAATCAAGTTTTTACATTGCATTGATCAGTATGAGGCCCAAGAGATTGATTTTAATGCATTTGTGGAAGAGGTAGATTATAAAAAAATGGTATTTGGACAGGAAGTTGTGCAACTCAAAACAAACAAGATTCCTAAAGGATTGGTGGCACTAGAAAGGGTGTTTGATGGGAATGATCAAGTAGTTATGAAGTAAACACTAGTAAGGAGGGAAGACATTGAGGAGATCAACCTAGGTATTGAATTGGCCCCAAAGAAGGTATACATTGGGAAAAAGATAAGCCCTACAATAAGAAAGATGTTGATTGCACTATTGAGGAAGTACAAGAATGTCTTCGCATGGTCTTATGATGATGTAAAGGTGTACAAAGAAGATTTATTCCAACATGAAATTCCACTAAAACCTGATGTAAAACCCTTTAGAAAAAAATAGAGACCAATAAACCCAACCTTGGAACCCAAGATGCATGAGGACCTTATGAAAGTCAGGGAGGGAGGTATCATCAAACCTATCAGGCATTCCACTTGGGTCTCTAACTTGGTACCTGTCAGAAAGAAGAATGGGGACACCAAGTTATGTGTAGACTTTCAAAATCTTAATGTCTCTTCCCTTAAAGAAAATTACCCACTCCCAAATATGGAGGCAATGTTGCAAAGGGTAACATGTTGTGAACTATTGTCCACAATGGATGTATTTTCAGGGTACAACTAGGTGAAGGTGAATGAATCAAAATAATATAAGACTAAATTTACTACCCCTTGGGGGACATATGTGTGTGTAAGGATGCCATTTGGACTAACAAATGTTGGTGCCACATTCCAACGAGCTATGGATGTTGCTTTTGTTGACCTAATCAATATAATTATGGTGGTATACTAGGATGATCTCACTACATATTACAAGAAAGTAGAGGACCATGTTGCACACCTTGAGAAGATCTTCCTCAAAGCACTAGAGTATGTCATCTCCCTAAACCCTAAAAATTGTCATTTTTCTATAATAGAGGGAAAGTTATTGGCACACATAGTGTCCAAGGAAGGAGTTAGAATTGATCCAAAGAGGGTAGAAGCTATAGATAAGATCCCTATTCCTAAGACCATTAAGGCCATTGAGTCTTTCTTTAGAAAAATAAACTTTGTAAGAAGGTTCATATCAAACTTTACTAAAATTGTCAAACCTATTTCAAAGATGTTAAAAAAGGGGGCCAAAACTGACTGGATTGTAGAAGTATTCGATGCATTTATATCTATAAAAAGGGAAATCAAAGAAGGCCCAGTATTAAAATCCCCTAATTTCAGTAAGCAGTTTCAGATCTTTTAATTTTCCTCATATCGCACTATTGCAACAGTGATGTTACAAAAAAATGATGAGGGGTATGAGCAACCTATATCATTCTTTAGTAAGTCCCTCCAAGGGGCTGAATTAAAATATGTATTATAGAGAAGCAAGAATATGCCCTTGTCAAAGCAATAAAGGCTTTTAGGCACTATCTGGTAGGAGTAAAAATAATTGCATATGTTCCTAATGCTGTGATCAAGGATGTATTTGTGCAAACCTAAGTTACATGAAGAAGGTGTAGATGCATCAATAGAATTCAAGAATTTGATATTGAGATCCAAATCACTAAGCTGGTAAGAGGTTAGGGCCTAGCCAAGTTGATGGCTGAGTCAAATCTTGAGGCATCTCAAAAATGAAACATAGGGGATGAGGAACCCATGTTTTCAAGCATAAAGAACACCTCATGGTACACAGACATAATGCATTACTTAAAAAACTAGAAGTGTCCTAAAAACTTGAATGAAAATAAAAAAAGAACCTTGAAACTACACACTTTAAAATGTGTTTTCATGGATGGTGATTTATACTAGAAAAATAGAGATGGAGTATTGTTGTTGTGCCTAAATGAATCACAGGAAAAGAATGTATTGAAGGAAATTCCTGAAGGAGTTTGTGGGGGACACTTTTTAGCCAAAACCGCTACCCGTAATATTTTGAGGGCTCGGTACTACTGGCCTATGGTTTTCAATTATTCTTTCACCTATGTAAGGAAATGTGAAGCTTGCCAAAATTTCTCTAGAAAAATTAAATATCAAGGAGCACTGCCAATTAGACCAATGCAGGTTGAAGATCTCTTTCATTAGTGAGGGATTGATTTTATTGGGGAAATTCTAGAAAAATCCAGTGGAGGTCACAGATAGATACTAGTGTTAACCGATTACTTTACAAAATGGGTAGAAGCCATCCCAACGGAGCATGCCACTAGTAAAGTTGTGACAAATTTTATGATGGAGAACATCCTTACAAGGTTTAGAACACCTATACGAATAATTAAAGATAATCATATGTGTTTCAAATCAAAATAATTCAATTTTTTTTGTGAGACATATTTTATCACAATTTCATATGCTTCATCCTATCATCCACAAGCTAACGGGTACGTTGAATCAAGTAACAAGAGTATCTTGAAAATTATTAGGAGGATGTTGGAAAAGAAAAAAAAGGCTTGGGATTCTAAATTGAGGATGGTAGTATTGGTAGATAGGATCACTTTAAAGAAGTCAATTGGTGGATCACCCTTTGAACTAGTCTATGGGGCACAAGCCAAGATGCCTATGCAAAAAAAATTACTTGCATACAAATTCATACTTCAAGAGGACTTAGACATTCCTGAACCTATGGAGGATAGAATAGAGCAGTTGGTAGAGCTAGATGAAATTAGAAGTTTGACCCAAGAGAAAAACAAAAAAATGCAATCACAAATGAAGTATTTGTTTCACAAGAAGGCAAAGGATAGAAAGTTTGAGGAGAATGATATGGTGCTATTATGGAATGCAAGGCGTCAAGATAAAGGGAAGCATGGAAAGTTCAAGGCTCTTTGGATAAGAACCTTTTTTGTTATAGGCAAAGGAGGTGAAGATTATTACTATCTTCAAAATATGTCAGGAGAAGATCAGGAGGTGCTAGTTCAAGGACAATTCTTGAAGCACTTCTTTTCTTAAATCAATTTTCCATGCATAGTAGTTCTAGGAGAAGGCCAAGAATTTCTAGTGCATGGACAATTATTGGAGTACTTCTTAAAAATAAATTTTCATGCATAGTAGTCTTAGGTTTTCGTCCCATCGCCACAAAAATTTACCACATTCATTCATGGTCTACTTTTGAGAGATTACTTCTAGATCCTTGCAATGACCTCACATTCATTCATCCCAAATTGGAGCCACTATTAGAACCAAAAAATCCACCTTGGTTATTTTTTCATACTTCCATTTTCACCCATCTTCACACACCATATATTCCATCACTATTCATTTCATGGTGATCAACTCATACATAAAACACTAAATAAGGACTTTTGATCATAACACTAGAATGAATCCCTTCTCTAAAGTATTCTCACAGCAGCACATGGCATGTTGCCAAGACAATGAAATATCAAAGAGATTCTTACCATTGTCTCCTCGACAAGAGTATGAAAAGCCAATGTAAAATATAGATGAGACTCCCATATGTCTAGGAGACATAATCAAATGTCTTTTCGCCAACCTAAAGAATAATATGTCTAGGAGACATTAGTATGTTGGGGAGAGAAATAAGGAAGTCTCTTCGACATTTGAGGAGTGAGAAATAATAAAAAGTTAGAGAGACGTGAAGACATCAAACAAACATTGATCAAAGTCTCTTCAACATCCTAACAATGACATCGAGGAGACACAGGAGTATCGGGCATATATTATCAAAAGTCTCCTCGACATTTTGGCACAGGTGCAAACAAACACTATCGATGAGACTAAGGGACATTGGAGAGAGGTGACCACAAGTCTCCTTGACATGAGAAATTCACATAAAGATCATTAAAGGCCATATTTTCAAAGGAAGAAATACAGGTATGTCAAAGAGACATAGGCTTGTTGGTGAGAGATATTCACCAGTCTCATCAATGTTCTAATGATAGGGGTCTATAAGGGAAAAAATTGAAATGAAATAGTCGAAGAGACTTTGTTGAATGAAAGAGAGCAGTTTAAATGTCTCTTAGACATTTTAGGAGTATGATCAAAGACACATTGAAGAGAGAGATGGGCATCATAATTATAGTCTCTTTGACAAATATGAAATAATGTCTCACTGGATTAATGTGACTAATGAAGTTATTAAAGATACAACTACCATTAATGTGCAAGTTGATTAGAAAGGTGGTGCGAGCACCATTTATGAACTGGCACTGGCTCGAGCATGACAAATTTTGATAAGTATAGCTCTCGAGAAATTATAAATTAATACAAATTGTGACTGGATATTTGGAGGACAAAGTTGGACAATGGCGAGTAGCTTAGAAATCACAACATTCATTCAAGTAAGTGACCTTAGCTCAAATGAATGCATTTTTCACAAGTTAACTTGAAGTATAACATAAGTAGGGTTTAAAATGGATAAAACCCCTGAGAAACCAAAGGTGAAAAGGAAAAAAATAGAAACTAGGCCACTAAACCAAGATTTGATAGACCAGTGCCTTGGGTCTAGGCCAAAATAAAAAAGAATAGTTGAATTAAATCCATCATGCGAGACATTGGAAGATAAACACAAACATTTAGGCAATGTGTGGACTTCACATAGGGGTTATGACTTGTTCATATATCATTATAGAAAGAAGTACATACATAGGCTAGTTTCAAACCCATGGAACTTGAATTTACGGAAGCTTTTGGTGCCTAATGTTTTCGTTAATGTAGAGCTGATCAAAGCATTGGAAAAAAGCTACAATCCAAAGACAAGAGAAATTCACTCTCATGACAGATCATAGTTCATAATTATAATGGGAGACTAAATTTGTATAGTTTTTCAATTAGATACTTCTTTGAAAATAAAACTCCAGATGAAAGACTTGTTGGAAGAATATCACAGTAAGGATACAAGTTATAAGAAGTAGAAGTTACCTTTGCACATGCCTAAATTTCTAGGAAATAAACCTATGAGGTTCTCCAGTGATGAAAAACCCCCATTCCCTATGGATTTGTTAGAAGAATACTATCAGTACACCTACTATTTTTCCAACCAAGTACTCAGAGTTGATGCCCCTACTAACATGACTATAGCCCCCATGGTTCTGGCTATGGAAATCCAAAGCCAAGATGTCAGGCCATATGATTACGCAGAATATTTATCCGAGGTCATAAGTACTACTCTTAATACCATCACGAACAATAGTGAGGCTATCAACTTCAAACACTATTCACTTCTTACACACATGATATTATATGAAGGGTAGGTAATGGGAATATGGGGAGAAGAATTGAGAATAAAATATTTGGATAGTGATGAGAATTATAGGCTAGTATAGATGTGGACATCCATATCAGATAGTAGATGTGGGAGATCCCACTACTTGTATTTTGAAAAGGATTTTGTCAAACCCTTATATAAGCTGCTTGGCCAAAAATGTGATTACAAGCTATCTCCAAAAATACAAAGGTTCCTCTGACCAAAAGAGAAGGGCTATGAGGGAAAATAAATCATAATTGGGGAGATTGGTATGCATTTATAGACTGTACTATTATTCAAGTTTATGGATTTGAGACAACCCCATATTTACTACCTAAGACTGTGCCAGATAGAGTTTCATATCTTGAGATCATAAGACATTTTTCTTACTCAACTTTCATGCACCTAAAAAGGTATGGGAGGAAAAATTTCATGCCTTCTACTCTAAGTTTCATTGATTTCACTATCATTGCTAATAGAAGGTATGAATTGGGTTGTAGAAAGCTAGATTATTATGGATTTCTAGTAGGAAACAAAAGGGAGAAATTTGAACTTGAGAATTTCATTTATGATGCCAAGATTTCACAAATATTGAATGGATATGAACATGAATTCCATGTGGATGATGTCATTAGAAACTGTGAGGAGAATCAAGTGATAATGAGGATGAATGCCTACAATAGAATTGTTGTGGATGAGGGTTAGAGAATAAACAATAATCCATCTTATGTAGAAGCCTTTTATGAAATTCAAGATCTTGTGGAAAGAATTGAACAATTGATCCTACATGAAGAAGAACTAATAAAAGATGTACCTCTTGTAGCTTTTGAAAAGAGTATTGGTTCTAGGAGACAATCCAAGAATGTAGCACCACTAGGCCATTTGTTTCCACAACCTACTCCAAAGGTAAGCTTCTCTATTGAAACCCCAATCATAATTGAAGATGATATTAAGGAGGAAAAGGTTACATAGATCAACATTCCTATTGTTCCCTATTATGAAATGCCACCAGAAAGGAATGTGATCACATTTGAAGCTTCTAACGAGCTATCTGATGATGTGAGACATTGTTCCAATCAAGAATTAATTGCAGATGATACATTTGTTCAAACCTCTAAATTCAAAGCTTTCATCTATGAGTATAAAGGGAGAGTAGTAAGAGAAAGGCTAAAAGACATCAACCTTGAGAAAGAGGAAAATTCCTTAAAAGAGATCCAACATGAGATCGATGAAGAGATGAAAAATATGTCTGCTGAAAGAGGAAGAGAATTATTGCAAGATGTTGGGGTTATGCTTCTTCCAGGGTGGGATATTAGTTCAACCATTGTGTTTGAAAACTTTTTGAAGAGAAAAAACAAGACCTTGCAATTGATAGTTGAGGCTGGTTATAAGATATATATTGGATCAAGGTATAACCCCGATAATACTACTTTATAGATGTGGGCACTTTACCCACCAAGAAAAAGGCCTTCGCTTATTAGTGATCATGATAAGATCTTTGGACATATTTTGATACAAAGAGGAGGGGAAGCAGACCCTATGGAAACCATTGACCTGAATGTAAACGTGGCTAGGATTGTGAAGGCTCAAATTCAAAAATTGGTCAGAGATAATAAGGGACTAATGGAAGAGAATGAGAGGTTAAAGCAAGAGATGACCAACTATGGGATATACTGCCTTCTTCCTCAAGGCTTTATTGACCACTGGTTGACCATGAAAGAAGGGTGCATGAGGTGATGTCTGAGACGACCTATTGGAAACAAAAATATGAGAAAGCCCAAAAAGGACAAGAAGAATAAAAAGGAAAGCTGAAAACCACCGTTTTGAAATGGAATCAAAGCTAGTTTGCATGAGGTTTGATGATATGTTCAAGCATGCTGACAAGGTTTGGCTCATTCATGATAAAACACATGTAGATCTGTTAGAACACAATAGATTGTGCGAAAGAATGAAGTGAAGTCTCACATCAGAGAAAAGAAAGGAGATAACAAAACTATGATCGATGAATATCAAGACCTCATGAGTGCACATGAAAACTTCCATAACATTTTGACACAGGAATTAAGTGACTTTAGTAGTCGCTAAGTATGGCCTTGCCTAACTTCTTTGAGGAAAAAAATATGAATGATCAGGATACATGGAAGGATGAGATAACACACTAATTACTAGGTGTTTTCGATAAAATTAATGATGAAAATGAGGTACTCAAGAAGACACATGAGCAACTTGGAAGAATTTTTCAAATTGGAATATACAATGAAAGATATTATACATAATGTAGAAATTCATGCCAAGAGTGGATACATTGAGCATTTGTTAAAGGTCAAGTTATTCATCACACAGACCAAATGAAAAGGTAGTAACAAGGACAAGATTTTATTGGTTTTTGGATACACTATAATGGTGCATGATGCATTGAATAGGTCTTTGGTGATCACAAGCACTTGTTGGAGATTAACAGACCGTGGTGTATCCATCAACAAACTCTTGAAAGTTTTTATGTTTATATTAATTAAGTTTTAGTTAAGAAATGATGTAACCTTTTGTGAATGATCTTGAAGCTTGTTGCTTCCCTTACAAATAGGGAAACCATGGCTCAATTTTGATATCATATCATATTCCACTTCAGCTATAAATGTATATTTTTTGAATCAATACAATGGAGAAGACTGCTTATAATTTGTAATTCATTTTTAGTGTTCAATTGTTATGTCAATTTTTATGCTTATCTATTACTTTGCTGTCTCTAAAGTGGTTTATATAAATTATTTAAATCTACAAGATTTATTAGGATACATTTGCTGTTGCTATGTGATTGTTTTGATTGGGTTATGGTGAGAAAGAATTAAAACCATTTTAGTTAATCCATCTTATTTGGTTGCTTCAGGGATTAAAATCCTTTAAAGATAATTAATTTGAATGGTTTCCTTCAAACCAAGAATTAAAGTCCTATCATAGCATCACAATGACTTGAGGGGATAACATTGGGATCATTAAAGAAAAGCACTGTAATAAACAAACTTGCATGTTTGCATAAAGTGTAAACATTTAAAAGTGCCTAACAATTAGAGTTAAGTTGAATAATAGGTTTAATTATCTTGCAAATCTATCTCCATAATCACCATCCATCCATTCACTCCATTCACCTAATAGATAAGGCATTGGTTAGTTTTAAAACACTTTATATAAATTCATTTCACATTCTTCATCATTCAAACACTCTTAGTAGGTATTAGTTATCAAGCTTTGCATCTACTACATCCCCATGTGCCATTGTGAGTAGATTGCCATAAATATGATCCATTTGAAAATATCAAATCTACCTTTCCATTCAGGTACACCTGCCCAGGCCTAGCAGAGCCTGAAGAGTAGGAGGTAATCAATCTTGTTTGCCTCATTCATTGGCCAAAAGTGTACTAAGAGACTAGCACACTCTTAAGGCTTAGAAATTGCACTTTTGAGACCTAATAGTTTACAAAGGTGTACAATCGAGATGCATTATCAACTATCCTAGTAGCAATTATCTCTCTACTTTCCAAGTCTAATGATAATTGAATCAGGTGTGAATTCCACAGTCTTCCTTGCTCCACCATGAGTGATCTAATAGATGGAAAGATGATTGTTTGAAATATGAGGTACACAAAACATCATTGAAAGTTCCATCCCCAATATCAATCTAGATCCTTTCCCAATTACATCCATGTGTGTATTGTTTCCCACTAGAATATGTGGCATAACACAAGGATCAAAAGAAGAGAACATAGATTGTGTAGAAGCCATATGTTGAGAAGCTCCAAAACCTAGGAGCCATCTCCTTGATGCAAGACTTGTAGAAGCACAAAGAGCTTTCCCTTTTGATTTACCCACCCCTAGAGTATGGCCTTTTTCCTTATTAGATTCTAATTGTTTTGAATTTTTGGAATTATTGAGTACCATTTGAGAAGGAAAACTAATTTTTTTCTTCACAAGAAGATGTTTCAGTTTATCAGTATCCTTCTTGTAACAAGAATGTTATTCATGTGCAATCCTCTTGCAATATGCACACATGGGATTCTCCTTCTTAGATGAATCCTCTTTTGAAGAGAATTTAGAGTCTACTCTAGAAGTAGATGAAGAATGATCCAAATCTTTCTTTCTATCTACTTGGTTCATTTGTTTCTTGTTTTTCTTGTTAGTGCCTTGTTTTGCAGTCAAGGCTTGAGACTTAGAAGATTTAATAATGCCCATTTGAATCAATTTATCTTGCTCCTTTGTAAGATCAGTTGCAAACTCACCTAGAGAAGGCATGGTAAATCCTTTTCCTAAGGGTCTTTTCATTGCATGAAATGTCGAAACACACATTGCATAATCTAGACCAAGTTTTGAAAGAATGATTAAAATCAACTGTGAGTCATCCTTTTTAACTCCACATTTCTCTAACTATAATCTTATGGCATTCAATTTAGTAAAGAAATCCTGAATGGTGTCAAAATTACATGGGCTCAATCCTATGAGCTCATTCTCCAATGAATCTGCTCTCAAATCGTCCTGTTTACCAATGAGAGTATTCAAAGAATTCCACACTTCATTTGGCGATTTTGCAGACATATTATGAAAGTGTAGATCAGGAGATACATCCATGCATAAGGTGCCAAAAGCTTCATCACACTTGTTGAACCATTTAGAATTTTCTTCATCTTCTGTAGGTTCCTTATCAATACCCATTGTTATTCTATACAATTTTAAATTTCTTAAGTGAAGTTCCATTTCATTTTTCAACTCAAAGTAATTATATGGTGTGAGTAGAGGAACCATTTTATCCATTTTAGATTATTTTTGCAATGTGACAGAAAAAAGAAAGAAGAAACACACAGATACACCCCCCTTTTTCACTCAATCAACAATTCCCTCCAACAAGAAATGATTTGGCACTTTATAAATCAGTGAGTTTACAATGCTAAAGTTGTTTTCCAAAGTTTTACAAGTGTCCAAAATGAACCCAGATACTAAAAGTAAAATAAAGTCTCAAAATGAGAACCTAAAAATGACACCAATATGTAGTGCTTAGAAAAATATTCACTTTTAAAAAAAGAATCATCTCAATCTAGGGTCGTACGTGAAAGTTACATACATTTGAAGTCCAAAAAATAAGGACTATCCTTCAAATCTGATGAAAAAACTGATTTTCTAGAAAAATAGGATCACTTGAGAAAAAAAATCACACCACTATGAAGAGCATGAAATTTTACCCCAAATAAAAAAAAATTGCATTGAAAAATGCCTCTGTATGACTGAGAACGAGCCCTCCAAAGTTTAGGTGTAAAATTAAAAACTTCAATGATGAGGGGGTCTTCAATTTTGCAAAATAACACCTTTGCCAAATTTTTCTAAGCTATTGCTATATTTAGAATACCTTCAAATTTGGTGTCCTCTAGCTAAATTTAAAACTATGCCAAATAAATTTAGACTGTACAAGCACAGGTAAATTTGTACCTTTGTCTATTTTTTAATTTTGATTTTTGATTTTGCTTCTTTTTAAAGAAAACCTTCTATAATATATGTTTTTAATATTTTAAAAAACTGCTCTTTTTTTTTGAAATATATATTTTTTTCTAAGCAGAAAAATATATTTTTTTTGAAAAAAATCCATACCGTACTTTGTAGGTGGGCCATACACAGCTTGCCAATTTTTTTTGCCTCAAAAATGACTTTCTCCAAAATTGACGAATTGACAGTCAATTTATGGTTTTGACACCTTTTGAGCATGATGGTGAGGTCCGTTTGGGCCAAAAATGCATCAATTTGATGGCTACCTTTTGGAACCTCTTCAAAAACCTATTTCTTCATACCTTCATAAATCTCGCATCTAGTGTCCGATTTGGATAAAATAAAATCCTAATTTGACTTTTTCAACTACTCTGAACTCAATGGTGAGCTCAAAATTTCTCCAAAAATATTTGAAATACCTACAATGCAATGCAATAGAAAGGAAAGCCCCCAAAAACTGAGATCATTGTCAAGTGCTTCTAATTCTCCAGGTCATGATTAGATGTAAGAGAAGAGCATACTTTACTTAAGAATGGATTGAAAAAATTGTTAACCCACAACTCACAACGAGCTCTGATACCATGTTAGATTTGGTTTTGAAACCAACCAAGATCAAAGTGATTGAAGGAAAGTAAGAAAATAGATGGATAAACTCAACACTCCCTTAGCACTGGACTACCAGTCCATATTACTACTAGCCAAGGGAAGGGGTGAGTGCTACTTAAATAGAAAAATAATGGCAGATAATTCCAAGAGGGGTAATAACTCTCAAGTTCCCATAATAGATGGGAGTTTTACCTACTTGGTAAATGTTATATTACATGGTTATTCCTACTCAGGTAAGGACATGAAATGGTTATGAGAGGTGGCATAAGAATCCAAAAGAGGTTATGAGACTCAACTACCCAAAGGTGGCTACGAGTAACACATGTGAGTGATGGATTTATGCCACATGTCCTCATCCTAATGATTCTAATATAACCTAAGCAAGCTTAATAATGCGTGTAGGGAAAAAATATTCCCTAACATAAGGAAAATAAAAAGCCTACACTAACAGTTATGGCTGATTTGTTGAGTTGAGTGGACATAATCACAGGGGAAACAATCTTCATAAGCAGAAGTACGATGAGCCATAGACCACTCTTCGCACTTATGACAAATTTTCCATTGCCCCCATGGGCACCATCTCTTTGTTGGTCCTAGTAGGGCTTAGGGCTACAGATGTTTCATTTGTAGTGATTCTAGTTTCTGACTTGTTTAGGGCTATGCTAGGCATTCTATGGCTAGCCTCCACAAATATAGTTACCTTTATTGTCCACAAGTGTTTGAAATTCCCCAATGAGGGTGCAGTGCATGTCATTCATGATACTGGGTATAAACCACTAGTATCGTGTGAGGCCTTTATTTTGGATCAATTTTTTCCCATGCCAATTGGACCCCACCCTCCTAGGGGAGATCTATTGTATCATGCTTATGTTAGGTATAAGATTGGGGGCTTGATACCGAAAGTTATTTTTCCTATATCTCCTTATGCGTCTTTGCGAAGGAAGGAGCAACTTGATCTCACTTTGGAGCCTTCCCCTCCATCTTCTACACCATCTACTTCTTCATAGCCTTTGGTGGTGTCCTTAGTTCTTTCTTCTATGCTTCACACAAGAAACATAAAGGCATCTATGTGGCAGAAGTTGAAGCATCAGGCTTTCCAGTTTCCTATTTTACCCATAGTTCCTCAACCCACCTTTCATGGAAAGGGGAAGCATTCTCATGGGTTGGATCCTACATCTCAACCTCCACAAACTCTACCTATTCTTTCATCTTCCCCTTAGGTGGTGAATGGGAAGAGGCCTGTCAATGAGGAACTTGTATCTACTTCTCTTTCTACCATCATTTCTACTCTTGTGCCTCCTCTTGCTCCCACTCAAAAGACCACCCTTCCACCAAAAATGATCATGAAGGATTCTCTCACAGTGGGGAAACAACCTCCTGCCTCTTCTCATGTTGCATCCTCTAATTCTCATAGCTGGCATAAATATCTTGTGCGTGAGCGTAAGCACTAGTGAAAGGATCTAGCTATGGAGAATGCTTCTTCAGAAAAGACCGAGGAAGAGCTCAATATCTCTATTCTTGCTTCTTTTGTTGCTCCACCTGATTCTATCTCTTCTTCTCCAGTTCCCATCACTTCCATCCTTCTTTTGACTCTAGCTAGTCCTAATGAACCTCACCCCAAAAGAGTGTAGGTTTTCATCACTCCCTTAGTAGAGCCTCCTTTTCTCATGTCCCTTCTAGAGATTCCTCCTTTTTTGCAACTAGTTGACATGCCTCACACAAAGGTGGTGTCCTCTATGGCTCCTTCCTATTCCTCCTTTGCTTATGCTCCCTCTATGGGGATTTAGCATCTTCCATTGAAGTGTAAGTTGGAGGATGACCTCACCTTGACTGATGGTCCCAAAAAGGTTCATCTTCTTTGGAGTCTAAATTTGTTCTCACTTGCATCATCCTTTTGATGATGACAACCCCTGCTTCCCCATAGTTTGTCATCACCCATCTTTCCAATGTTAGAAATGACTCTCAGGTTCCTCACCTTTCTCTTGCAAAGTTGACATATGGCACTCTTGATAAGTTCATGTTATACTTGGTGGAGGATATCTTGTATTTTTCTTTGATTTTTTCAAAATCGATGACCTTCACCTCAAAGGAGGTCGATGAAGATGACCTCGAGGGGCCTTCTTCCTCAGATCTTATTGTAGGAGATTCAGAGGATACTGCCCTTGCTATCCCTCTCTTGCAGGCTCATCCTCCTTCCCCCTATAGTAATCTAGATTTAGTGATCTTCTAGTCGATGAGAACTAGGGTGGTGCCTCCCTCTACATCTATAGATTAGATTTTTTTAATTGTTTGTATTTCCCAATGCTTGTATTTTAATGTTTCTACTCTCACCTAGAGGATCCTTACTACCCTTGTCAGTTCTTAGATACAAGAGAGAATATCTATCATAAACTTCTATTTGTTTCATCATTATTTTTTCTATCATAATCTTGCTATTTGATATCAGGGATGGTGCAAAGCATTGGGGCATTTAGGGCTTTTTCCATTTTGACCCAATTTTTATTTTACTTTGTCTTCATGTACTCTTCATGTTTTGAGAAATTTTGGGATTTATGACCCTTCATATATATATATATATTATATTTAATCTATCTATCTATATCTATGAAAAACTCTTACCCTGAATGCTCAAATCCCCTTGTCTCTGTCTGTGTGCTTCGTGATGTTGTGGTTTCAATGTGTTGCCCCTCATGTGTGTGACAACATTCCATGACTACATCTCGCTATGTGTTTTGTAGCACACATCATCCTAAGGGGAGGGTATCACACTTGTCTAATTTCCAACAAAAAGAATTGTTTCAAAAGGATTCTTTGGTGAAAAATTATTTACAATGAATTCCTTGAAAAAATAATCCCTTGTTGAAAACTTCATTTTCCAAAATGGTGCATTCTTTCAAGAAGGACTCTTTAACAAAATTTATTTTTGAAAGGATCACGAAAGAATTTTAAAACTTTATTTTCAAGAAAAGTAGTATTCTTTCTAAAAAGGTTTAGTTGCAGAAAATCCCATGTCTTTCAAAAGGGGCATTCTTTCAGAAGGGTTTCTTGGTGTCTTGATGTCTTGTGAAAAAGATTTCTTGTTGAAAGAACCCCTTCATGAAAGCCTTATTTTCAAAATAATTCTTTGGTGTCTTATAATTTGTGTTTTATATATGATATTTGATGTCTTGTGTCTTGATGTCTGGATGTCTTATATCTTGGCATCTAGATTGGAGGCAAACTACCTAGACCTATCTTTTTTGTGATTGTCCTACAACACAATTTGTAGTAGTCACAAACTTACATGCTTACTGTATGGTCTCTAGCCAAGCTAGCCATACTTATTAGTGGTGTTTTTTTTTTTTTGATCGAAGTTTCTTATTGTGTTTGAAAACTTTAAGGTGTCTAAATATTTTTTCTTTTTCACCTAAAACTTTTTGTCTACAACTGACATTCTTGTGGTGAGATTATAACTAGCTTTGTAGAGTCGAAGACTTGTGTCCTCTTTGCATTTTGGTAGAGCCCATCTTTCACATCAAGTATGTGGGATTGAACAAATTCTTCCTCTATGATTTTGGTATATTCTCTTCAACCTCTTTCTACTTTAGCTCACACATGCTTAGAAACATATGCTCACTAAAGTGGGGGTAAAATGTTATGGCGTTGTTACCACTTTTTTTGTCCCTTTACAAAAATGTGTTCACTCACTCAAATTTTGGCCTTGTCTAAAAGTTTTTGGTATTTCTGGTGGTTTTCAAAAGTCCGTTGATCCTCGTCTTGGTTGCCATAACCTCACTCTCATCCGATATGTTGTAATCCATCCTTTAAAGTTGGTCTTTACTGCAGTTAGTAAGGTTTGTCAGAGTCAAAGTTTTTTCCCAACTTTTGTAAGTTCTACTGAAGTTAAAGTTAAATTATTTTGGAGTTTTATAATGGTTTAGAAACCTCTATTGGTCATTAATGAGGTTGTCAAAAATTCTTTCCCTTTCATTTGATGGTAGTGAAGGCCTTTTTCTGAGAAGTGATGTGGAGAATACACTAAGGACAAAGTGTTTTTGGATTTTATAATGGTTGTGAAACCTCTTTGATAACTAAAAAGGTTATAAAAATGCCTCTTTCTATCGATAAAGTGATTTTAACCATTTCCATTCAAATATTCAAAAAGCAATTGAGATGAAAGGATGATGTGAAATATTACACACACCAACCTTGGTAAAGGGGGTGTTAACTACTCATCCACTCAAGCATTAATTGTGGAAGGTTTTAAAGTGGTTCAATCTATTGAAGGGATTGCATTTTGATTGAGATATATGAAAAGATTAGAGTAAAGTGGAGGAGCATATTTGTGTGGCTATTGATGCTTAGAGCTTGGAATGCATTACAAGGTATCACTTTGTTTTTTTGGTTGAGTCATAAGCTACTAGGAATTTTATTCTATGTGAAGAATTGTACTGTAATAAGCTTTCTTATATAAATTGTGCACATACCCTAGGGTTTTTAACCATAATGAAATACATATATCTAGGTTACAAGTACGTTTTTGGCCTAACCAACACAATACTAGAAATAGGAGATACTAATCTAGGGAGCATAAGATTAAATGAATTATGGAGAGAATTAGTAAACCCAATCCTCTGCCCATTACACAAAGGGTAATTGAAAGTGGATTATTGCAAGTAGCTACATTTCCTATTTCAATTCAATGCCCAAATTCAATAATAGAATGCATTAGGCATCATGATTCTGAGACATGTGAAATCAGAACCTATGACAATAGATTAGTAGTAAAGACCCAAAGAGCCACTTTTGCCTCTTGCTTGAAAATCCTAGAAAGAGAGATATTCAAATTTTGATTTCACCCCCTCAAAAATTATGTTCTTAGAAAAGGAGGGTCATTATCAGAGCATAATTGCCAAGAATTGGCTTGTTGCACCTAGGAAGGGTAAATCCCAATTTCCTAGAGGTCTGCATAGGAATCATTTTGTTGATGAAATTTTAGACATAATTTTACTCCTACATAGGTTAAGGGGAAATGGGAGAGCTCATGATTTCGAAGAGTGGATGTATTTCTTTGTCCAAATTATACTTGGAGAAAGGAAGTTAGAATAGGCTCAACTTACAGTTATGAGATGCATTACATGTTCGTCCATTTTGAACTTACCAAATTCTTCTACATGTCCTCTTATCTTATCTATGCCATTGCTGGTACCAGGGCTTGACTAGGATTGAGACCAAGCCTAAACCATAGGGATTAAGTTCTAATTTTTAAATATTATGATAAATTGCAATTGGGTAAAAGGGTAAAAGTACAAAGTTGTGTCACACTTTATAAAGGAAATAACCAACATTGATCCAACTTTTAAACTTGAATCACTAAAAAGTTGCTATATGTTTTGAATTTTAAAATGATGTAAACTAACAAAATGTGTATTTTTTAGTATACTTTATGTTTGTTATTTTTTTAAAAATAAAAATTTATTCTAAAATGGTTTTTAGTAAATTGACACTATAATTTAGTTACTGATAAAATGCTAAAAATTGAAGTTACATGAGATGTTAATCTTTTTATAGTAAATTTTATTTTTTCTCTCAAATTTTTTGTGTATTTATAACTTGAAACTTTAGTGCATGTATATTTTTTTTCCAATTTTGATGAATATATATTTTAAAATAAATATTAAAATGTGCGCATATTAAAAAAAATTGTTTCCATTTGACGCCATATTTCATATCAAATATTTATCTCAAATAGAAAAAAATTATACCATCTTCATATAGATTCTTTTATCTAGTGTGCATTATATTTTTTTAATTTTTTAAAATAAGTTTTAATATTTTTCCTTGGCATGGTAATCAACATAATATTTTGTGATGATAACCTACTTTTAGTAAATATATATATATATATATATAAATAATAGTTAAACTATTAAAATATAAATATTTTTAAAAACTACACTTATGGATCTACAAAAGGGTATTTTTACATTTAAAAAAAATGTTATTTTCATGAGTAGGAGTTATTGAAACATCAAGTTTTTCAAATAATTTTTTTTTTTGATAAATTGGCCTTAAAGTGGTGCTATATATGCATTTAGCCAACTATTTTAGTTGTAAAAGTTGTGGAAATATCTAACTTATCTAGAATGAATCTTAATAGATCATATGTTTGACCAAAATTTTTTTTTAGTTAGAAATAATTAAATTCACTTGTGCCGATAAGTTGGCCAAAAGTATGAAACAATTTTTTACTTTTACCCAAAAGTAACCATCATCATAAGAGAATCACTTATACTTTTACCATGAGGGTGACCCATGAAATACAAGGGAAAGTTGGTTTGAGGCTCACTCTTGAAGCCATGTAGTTGGTTGATACTTATGGTAGCAACTTCATACAGTTTCAAAGGTTTTCATATAATAGGGTTGGAGGGTTTAGTGGGCCCCAACTAAATCTCCCTAGGCATGTGTTGATGCCTAAAATTACTAGGCAAATAGCCTTATGGGAAACTCAGTTAATGGGGGGACCAATTGCGCTAAACTAAGTAACCTCTGGGTTTTAAAGAAGTTAACTCTTCCATGCATTGGGGGGTGAAAAGGGAAAATGAAGCAAATATATTAAAATAAAATCTAATTTAAGGTGATGCTCCAAGATTTAAGTATATAGGCATGAGAAATCTCCCTTTCAGATGAGATTTGAGGGCCTGTTCAACAATCTACATGTCTGAAAATAACAAAAAACATAGATGAAAAACCTAAGAAGTCCATCAAATAACATAACATAACTTCCATATACATTCATTGAACAAGAAGAGTTCAAGACATGATCTGAATCAACAAATTTATATTGAAATTATAGCAGTCTTGCAGATAAACTACTCAGTACAACAAGCAACACAGTATGATGTCTTATCAATTAACTAAGAAACAAAGAGGCCAAACAAATTGGCATAGTCTATGAGTCTTAATACAATAATTAAAAACAATACAAAGGCCTAGAATATTTTAGCACTTTTTTGTGTATTTTCGAACCAACCATTTTTCAAAGAGTCAAATCAGTATATATAGAATTTTTCACCACTTGAAAGCCAATAAATGAAAAGATTCCCCAGGCACGGGCCATGCTACCCGTCGCATTGATTCTTCAAAACCAATGCAACAGAAAGATTCTGAAACATGGCATTTAGTTTCCTTGAAAAAAGTGTGCCCTTATGCAAATGATGGATGTGGTCCCATAGTGGAAACAACAAAATTCCCATGAAGATACGTGTCTAACCATCTAAAGAATCAATTAAGACACATGGCGAAGAGGCGGGGCCTCTCATGCTTCCTTCCTTTGCTTGAGACTGAAGTACCTATAGAGATGACATGTGGAGAAGAGGTTGGGCTTCTAATCCATTCTTCCTTCCTTTGCTATGATGATCCCTATGGAGATGACATGTGGTGTAGTATGTGCTTCAAGCGTTGACTACAAGGCCCACCCAAAAGTGTCCACGAAATGATGCAACATGGCACATAGGCGAAGCTTAGAGATGAAGTAAGGGGAAAGAGTTCCCAAAGGTGAGTGCTACCTACATGTGGCACAATCTGATGAAGGTGCTACCAAAAGGGGCTAAAAAATATGCAACATACAAAGGATGGGCTGAGGCTATGCAAAACCAAGGATTTTTAAATCCACAACTTTTGGTGACTAATAGGGTCATTTCGCCTGTGGAATGGGAACCCAAAAACCTGGTTTGAAGACCAAAGCCTTATTTGTTGGGCAATAATTAGAGCTTTGAAAGGGCAGTCTACAGAGGTAGCCATTCGACCTTGGATGACATCAATAAAGAGCAAATATTCTCTTGTGCGTCATGAAGATCAATAATTTCTTTGAATGATAGCTCCATGGAGATCCGGTCCCAAAATCAAGCTAGAATAGAAGCCACACTATTGGATGAATGATACCTTCAATGTCCATGGTTGTGGGAGGTTGATTGAATAATTGGAAAGTAGATAGATCCCATTGCTTCTCCCTTATCCTTGTGGTGCAGGAGCACCTTCACGTTACCATGGTTATCTTTTGTAAATGATTCCATTTTCCATTTGTAGAATTCATTTCAAGAGTCATTTGATAAATATTTGGCAGAAAAATGTAAAAGTGCCAACAAAAATCTCAAAATTGCAAAAGATGTAAGAGTTGCATTAAGCAACAATTAGGAGTTAATAGGTTATTAGAGTCAACTCAATAATGGGAAGTTTCAAAAGAGTTAGAAACTGATGTAAATTCCTTTAAAAAGGATTTTGAACTCCTTTTGTGGTCGTTGGTGATTGATACCTTAAAGAAAATAATTAAAAAAACTCTATTTTTATGCACATTTTCCAGAAAATTGACTATTTCCAGCCTTTGTATGGATTTTTACGGCCTAAAATGATGGAATAAATGTTTGTAAGTGTTAGAGGGAACAATCACCTTCCATTTTCAATTCGTTTCATGCAGATTAGTTCATTTTTAAAGAAGTTATGCTAATTTTTGTAAATACAATCTAAATTCTGATCTAGCGTAATAGTTTGCAGTAAAATTCATGTTTCTCACATTTTAACCGTTGGATTTTTCTAAAAATTGAAGAAAATTTCCATAATAATATCCTCTAAAGTCTCACCGGAGCGATTGGATTGATTTGTTGATTTGTGAAAGTTATAGGTGACTGTTTGCATGCATATCTGCTTATTTCGACCTAATTTGTAGCAAAGAAGTCCGGACAACAAGCATGTGTTCCAAAACAAGTGTACCTACAAATGAGATATGTTTTTAATGGATGAAACGGGTGCTCAAAAATGTATTTATTTTTTTGAGATTCAGTCTGGTTTGAAAGTTACACTCGATTTAGTGTTTTGATTCCCTCCAAGTGAAATTTGGGTTTTTGGTGCAAGTAATTTGTAAATTTGATGAAACAGAGGAATAAGGCTATGTAATTGGTTTATTTCTGTCAAAATGATGATTTTGAAGATGTATGATGGTCTGGTTTGAGTTTGATACAAGTTTAGAGTCATGTTTTGAAGAGTTGGGCTTTGTAGCCATGAAGAAATTCAAAGAAATTGAAGTGATTTTTGTAAAGGATTGAATGAGAATTGTTTTAAGTATTGTTGTTTCTTCCTTTGCTTTGCATCACCTTGCCATAATATGCTCCGCCGTGGCCACTGAATTGTCAGAGAGAAAAGGAGAAGGCAAAACCATCCGAGTCAAGTGGGAAAATTACATCTGCATATTACTCATAGTCAAACTTGGTGAGACCAAACAATTGTTAGCTTGGAGGATTGCTGCATGATAATGAATGAATTCTTTCTCCTTTTCGACAACCTTTCTATGATCATCTATCCCTACCTTTTCCAAGTCTGCATTTGTCACCGTGTACAATTTATCCAACTATTTCTTGGCCTCAGGCACCTTTTCAACAATAAATTGTGGAACCTATTCAATGGTACCACACACCTCCCTACTTAAATTCGTTGCATTTGCTATGAATTGGAGTGTTGATTACATGGAAAAACAAAAATACTTGAATTTCTCCTAGTAGGATACGTATAATTTCTGAGCTACCAAAAGGAGATCTGTTTGAGGAACATAGGGCTGGGAGGGAATTTCCAAAATATTTATCTCAAGCTCCTTCAACCCATGTTCTTCATTTAGCTCATCAACCTTTTTTTTGATGCATTGAACCACTCTTGTAGAGTTGTTAACTTTGTATCTTTACTTCTCAACAAATCCTCTACTTGACCTTGGGTTTCACATTCCTTTTCTAGGGAGACCTTCATTTCTCCAATCTCCTTTTCAAATTGAACCCATTGGTTATGAAGCTCCTAATTATTTTGTTGCATTTCTTTATCCAATCGAGCTCATTGATCTTGGAGCTCTTTGTTATTTTCTTGGGCTTCCTTCTCTGATTGAGCTAGCCGGTTCTGAAGTCCTTTGATTTCCTACTAAAGATCAAAAACCAGGTTGGGATCCTGGGACTGAAACTTTGAAAGTTCCTCTTGTATTTTGGCCTTTTCCACCTATGCTTGTTGAGACAAGTGTGCAATTTCAGCATCCTTAACCTTTTCCTTCTTTTGCAGGATCTCCATTCTTTCTTTAACATTCTTGACCTCCTCCTCCCTCTTCTTCAGTTGATGACTATGCTTCAAAAATTCAGTCATCACAACCTGTTGAGTTTCCTCCATTAGCTCAACTTTGTCTTGTGGTTGAGCTAAATGTAGATCGATCCCCATGGCATAGATTGTATAATCCTTGGGTTGCATCTTCCCTTGAGATTTGATGATGTTGGGGAACATATTTGAAAATATTATCGATCCTTGAACCTCATTAAAGAGGTTCTACATGCATGGCTCAACAGGCTTTGCGACATTCTTCTCCTTTCTTTTATAGACTCTTTTAGCCCATGCTGCTTTAGTCATGGTATTTTGCACAAAAAAATTTGTTGGTGATTTAATTTGCTCGCCTACAAAGGGTGCACCGAGAGAAAGAGAAAAAGGGAATGAAATCATTGTGGACTCAAAGGATGTTTTCTTTGGAAGAGCTACCATCAATGGGGAGAAAGGGGGAATGCCCTGTCAGGTTTTGGTTGGGGAAGTGATGAAAGGACTCATAATGGGTAGTGGCAGTAGCAGAGATGTAGAGGTTACCATTTGTTGGGAAAGTTGAGTCAAAGCCAAAAAAATGTAAGCAAATAGGTTATCAATAGTGGGTTTAGATTGGGCCCCAACAAAAGATGGAACAAACCATGGGGGAGTAAAAGCTACCTGTCCAGTTGGAGAGAAGGGAGATTTACAGAAACCTCCCATGGATACGAAAGTAGAATATGGTAGGATGACACTCGAAATAATTGGATACATATATGCAAAAGGGTTAACTAAAGACTAAGAATCAAGAAGAGAGGGAGTGAAAGATACTTGGGTTGCTACAAGCTCTAATCCTTGGCTCGTTATAGGTACTTGTGAGGTTTCTCTTGGAGTGGCATCAGTGCGCGACCTCTTCTCGTGTGGAGAATTTTCTACCTCTATGACCTCTTGAGATTGTTGGGTTGCCTTGGGTCTCTTTGTAGCCCATGTTTGTGATAGCATGATTGCCACATGGGATGTAGTTACTTGCAAGCTCAGTGGAGTTTCGCTGCTTCTCCACCTCCCTGTATTATGTTCTTCTATGTATCTTTTCTTTTCATTATTGTAGCCACTTCCTCTCGATCTACCTCCTTGTCTTCACTTGCATTAGTATCATCATGCTCTCTATTCCAAAGATCATCAAATCTATCACCCATCCATGGCTTCTATAACTTAGCATCAAGACACTTGGTCTCTTGCTGATAAATCAAGAATTGGTCAATATTATCCTCACTCCACTAGTAGTTCTTGGCCAATTGATTTTAAAGGGTGGCTCCAATTTTGTACTTGTTATTGGGCTTGGCCAAAGGGAAATAAAAAGAAAGCTAGGGAAGTCTTCGATCATCAGTGGGAACATAGGCCAAGTCTACAAGGATATTCTGGTGCCCTATCTACAGACTCCACTGAGCCTCCCAGTAAGACCGGGAGCTATGAGTCAATTTAATGTCCAACTCCGCCAAGTCATTATTAGGGTTATATTCCCACTTAACACAAATCAACACTAGCCCCAAATGAGCAAGCTTCACTATTAGCAGACCATGTATTGGATTCTTTATCATTATTACTGCACCAAAGCTTAAGGGGCATTTGAAAAAACTTTTCTCATTATTTTCCCCACAAAACATGACGTCTATAATTGCTAGTTGCCTAAATAACTTAAGGGCCAACACCCTATTTGTGATACAAACCAATAGCCATAATGTATCCTCAGTAAAACCATGCAACCTGACAAATGAAAAATCCTCTCCAAGGAACCAGTCGTAGGGAGGGACAAAACTTCTCATTCATCCCACTTGCTTAGTGGAGAACCGATAACAGCTAGCCTCACCCTCTTTATTAAAATATTGCAATATCGGAGTCAGGAAAGACTCAAAAAATGCATAATAATCATGGGTCATAGAAAGATGGGTTGACACAAAAACCAACTTGCTCACTCCACTTTCATCAAAGATAGACAAACCCATATATTTTTTAAAGAAATTAGGGTTTTGGTGTAAGTACATGTGAGAAAGAAAAGAATAAAACTTGAATCTATACTATGTGTGATACTCCTTGAATTGGTCCAACATCTCCCAAACAATGACCTACATGAAGTCATACTAGAATAAAGAATGTTGTATTCTTAACTAAAAACCAAAACCCATTTGAAACTCATGCACCTCTTTGTCATTGTCGGGGCCATAAGAGAAAGCCAACATAGAGAAGACATCTTGTAGGTTTGAGTTGAAAACATTGTGCACAATTAGAAACTATGACAAGTGCTTATCATCCTTGGACCTTTTTGTTTCTTGATCATAAAAATATTAGAGCATGGATTCTGGTTCTCTAGAGTTTTTCCTAGCCACCTATAGTGAATCTCTCTGGCACTTCTTTTCCTTGTGTCATAGGGATACATAGCATATTCCTAATAGCTTCAATGCTAATTACTACCCTGAGGTTCCGACCCTCTATGACTCTCGTAGTTGAATTGAAAGTTTGGGAACATTCATGAACCGGTTATGGGAAGTGATGCACAAAGGGAACCATATATTGCGGAAGACTAAAAAACCATAGCCTGTATGCCAAAGAGTCTTTCTTATTAACCTTGACCTTTTTCATTCTTTCACAAGCCGCTTCCCTAAGACCCTTAGGGTTCGTTTTGAGCTCAAGGTCATAAATATTATCCCATTGCTATGCTATCTGGACCTTGTTCCTGTGGGAAGTCTTCTGCATGACCCGTGTGTGAGGCCATTTTTGCTTTCTCCACATCCTTGGTGTGGCATAAGAGATGTTACTAAAAACATGGGCCATTAGTGCCATTAAAAAGGTGCCAGACAGGCTTCCAACTACCTCTTCTTGTGCTACCGTCTCAGGATTCTACTCCGTCCTAGGATTCTATGCCATTAAGAAATTTTGTAGACTTTTGCAAATGCTCAATTTCTCTTTGCAACTTTGATTTTTCCTCCGTGAATTGTATAATAAAACTTCTTTGCAATGTTATTATTTTGCTTGCAACTTTAACCTTTTCTAATGCAAGAGTTGGAAACAATAACTGTTTCAATCAATAAATTTGGCACATACTATCGACTCTTACTTGCATGCAAAATAAATTCCTACTCCTTCGAAAAGAAAATAATTCATAATGATGATTAGCCATTATGCCTTATGGCGCCATCTCTTGGAAATTGAGTCACAAATTGAAGGTGTATGAAACTTTTCATATGCTTTTTCATTTAATAAGTTTAGAAGAATGATTAAGAAAAAGGGCGTAATGAATACATGAAAAGCTTTGAGTTAACCCTTGGAGATGAAAAAGTGTCCATAGCTTGACACTTAGCATTTGATTGTACAGACTACCACTTGCACTTGCCACAATTTTTAGCTAATTATTTACCCCATCCTAATTCACACACAAAACATGCAACCTAGTGGGATTTTCAAGTTTGCACCTCTGGTGGGATTTTTGAGTTTTCACCTCAATCAACATCATGCTTATCACATGCATTGTACCTTAGCTACCTCTATAAATATACCTAAGGATAACTGTAGAATTCATACTTGGTAATTGGGATTATTGATAGAGGCAATGGATACTCCCATTAGGATAACTAGCAATAGGTCTCAAGCAACTTTCTGAGGAGAAATTTCTAGTAGGCATTTGAAGCGTATGACAAAGAATAAGCATTCTTTAGCCATAATTGCAATGAAATGGGTACTAGGGAGGGACTATATAGAATATGAGGATAAGTATTGGGTGAACACTGATATTTTTTCTCATTTTGTTGCTTCTCTACTAGATATTTAGGTGCTAAAGGCAATAATACTAAGGCTAACCATGGAGATCTTTCCCAAGCGCTATCTCAGAGGCCTTGGGGAAATTGTAACGAATTCCGTCTATGGCCTTGGAATTCCAACAAGTGATCTTTTTCGTCACATTGAAGAGGATGTAGTGGTGCCATTTCTGAGTGGATTTCACATGATGACCATTGGGGAACACCGCCAAAAGGTCTTTTGTGCTTTCCATTTCTTGCTAAGGTGCTACAATGTAGATCTTTTCTATGATGTAGAGTGGTATACCAATTTCAGAAACTTGGTGTATCCTCCTCCACTTGTTGTTGCTGTCGAAGCTCCTGCCATTCCTGTTGAAGCTGCTGCTCCCACTGAAGATGAAGCTCCTGCTGAATGAATGAACTCTTTTTTCCTTTCTATTTTTTGTATATATATCTTGAAAAGCTCTTAATATATATACTAGAAAAGTTTGGCCTAATAGCCATTTTGGATTGTAATAACCCAAAGTAAATATTACCACATAATAAATACATAGCTCTTTTTCACATTTTCTATCTCCATTACTTTTGGATTCTTTCATGTTTTGAAGGGTTCTGCTAAATAAAGACTCGGCTGAAAAAAATGTACACAAAAATAATAATTACATGCTTACATATTTACATTGCTAAATAGTTAAAAGCTAATTAATTTTTTTGAGGTGAATTCCATTGACTAGAATTCCCAATGCTTCTTTTTCCATATTATCTAATTCAAAAGCATTATGTTGCTTGCATTTAATAATGTGGAAAGGACCTTCCCATAGATTGTCAAATTTTCCATGCTGGCTAGGCTTTGTGGCTCTTTCATTGAGTTTGAGCACCAAATCTCCACACTTAAGACCTTGGTCGGAGGTTTTCTTGTCAAGCCATTTTTTAACCACCAGTTGATGGTTATACATGGCTATCAAAGCATATTCCATTTTCTCTTGTACCTCTAATAGCTCAGCTAATCGGACCTCCATGACTCCATTTTTTCTACCTCTAGGGACTTCAACAATTATAGTGTGTAAATTTCCATAGAGATAGGAAACAACGCTTCCTTCTCATATACTAACTCATAAAGTGAAGTCTTTAAGACTTGCTTGGGAGTTATGCGGTCCACCCAAAGCATTGTTTTATGGTTCAAATGCCACTCTCTTTGATGCTCCAACCCAATTCTTTTGATGAGTCAGACTAAATTTTTATTAGTCGACTCGGCCAGACCATTTCCCTATGGGTAATAGTTCGAAGATGTTTTTAGGAATATGCCATGCTTAAGTGCACATTGACACACCTTTGAACCTAGAAAGGATTTTATGTTGTCATAGATGATGGTCTTGGGCATGCCGAACCTTGTTACCAGTTCTTCAAGAAAGTTTACAATCTTCGCCTCAGTTGCATTCTTTAGGGGTATAACCTCGGTCTATCTCGTAAAATAATATGTGGCCATAAGGATCCACTTATGTTTGGAATTGGAGGTGGGATTAATCATCCCAATGAAATCAAGCCCCCATTACACAAAGGGTTCTTCAACCACTATTGTATTTAGAGGAATTACCGAGTTCTTCTTCCTCCCTGTGAAGAATTGGAATTCTTTGCAAGATTTAACTAGAGAATGTGAGTCATTGAGCAATGTAGGCTAGAAATACCCTATACACATAATTTTAATGATAGTTGTCTTTGCAGAGAAATGTCCACCCATGGGACTGCTATGGCATATGTCCAAAATTTTTTGCACCTTCTCTTGGGTTACACACCAAAGAAGAACACCATTAAAGTTCATTTTGAAGAGAACCCCTTTAATAAGCACATACCCATTGTTCTGCAACTTATAAAACCTCTTCTTCTTAGAAGGGAGGCTCGCTGAATATTTCCTAGTCTGGATGAATCTCAATCTATTTTCCAACCAACAACTTTTAGATTCAGATTCATTAAGTAGAACTAGCTCAGGTTGTTTTTCCTCAGTTGCCACTTCTTCATCACACGCTAAATACTTTCATAATTGTCTCCCCCTCATGGTCTTTGTGGTACTTATCTCAATTTCATATTCAAGGATCTTGGTTTTCTAGTTGGCCCTTTTTTCTATGATTTCTCCCTCCATTATGTACTCATGTACATTGGAATGCGCTACATATACAACCACCTTGTTGCAAGCTATGAGGTGCCAGAACTTTTTGAGCCCCTTAAGAATGGAAAACACCTACCTCTCAATGAAGTTATACTTCGTCTCATAGTATTTTAAGGTCTGAGAATGAAAGGCTATCAGATGTTCTCCCTTTCCCTCATCATCCTTTTGGGTCAGAATAGTAGTGATGCTAGATTTTTTTCTGGACACAAACAATATGAAGTCCTTTGACAAGTCTGGGTTCACCAACATAGGAGCTGAGGAAATAGCCTCCTTGACCTTATCAAAGGCTTCTCTAGCCTCTTTTGTCCATTTAAACAATTGATCCTTCTTGAGCATCAGGGTGATTGGTCTAATTAAACCTACAAAATTTGAAATGAATTTTCTTACAAATTTTACCTTCCCTAGGAAGGACTTAACTCCCTTTTTGTTGACTAGAAGGGGTAGTTCCTTGATTTCCTTCACTCAATCTAGATCAATAACAACCCCATCTTTGGACACTATATGCCCCCAATAATTTTCCTTGAGACACTTTGAAAACACTTTTTTTTGGGTTCAGGGATATCCTGAACTCTTGTCATTTTTTAAAAACCATTTCAAGATGATCAAAATGATCATCTTTTGACCTAGAGAATACCATAAGATCATCCAAGTAGATCAAGATGATCTTATTGATTAGTTCTCTAAAGGAAATGTCCATTTCTCGTTGGAAGGTGGCTCTTGCATTTGAGAGGCCCAAGGGAAGTTTTGAATAGGAAAACCTTCCCCACTTAGTAGTGAACATTGTTTTGTTGGTCCTTCTCTTTGACCAAGATCTAGTTATAACCACAAAAGCTGTCCAGTAAAGAAAACATCTCTGAGCCAACCACTGTTTGCAAAATAGATTCCATGGAAGGTAATGGGTAGTCATCCTTCAGGGATTCTTTATTCAAATCCTGAGTATCAATATAGAGGTGGATGTCTCCATTCTTCTTTTGGACTAGAACTAGGTTGGAAACACATGTACTATGTTTGATTGAGAAGACAATCCAGGAGTGGATTAGATTCCTCAACTCTTGTGCCATTAATGCCCCAATTTTTAGGTTTACTGGCCTCTACTTTTGGTGGACAATTTTTTCTCCTTCCATCAGTTCTATGGTATGCTAGATGACTTTGGGATCATATCCCTTGAGGTCATCATATGACTAGGCTACTACATTATATTTTTCACAAAAATGCATGATCCTATCATTATCATGTTGTGGAACATCCTTCGTGACCTTAAAATTCCTTCCATCTCTGACCTGGAGATCTGCATAGTCACCCTTGTTTGCTACCAATTTCCTCTTTTCATTGCTTGTATCATCACAATTGAATAGATTTTCGAGAGTGACAAGTCCTTTTGGAAGCTTGTTGGACCTTAGCTGAATAATTTTCCCTTCATAAGCTTCTACAATTTTTGGTTGGAGTTGGTCGATGAACTCTCTGAAGTGCTAAATAAATGAGGAATTTTTTTTGTCACTTTCAAATACTTGCCTACATTGGTCATTTTATGGGATTGTGGGTTGGACAATCACTCACACATTCTTTGTGTTGTCAATTAATTCAAAAATAGGATCAAATTGAGATCCTATCGTCACTGTACAATTTGCAGTTGCATTCTACTCTCTAGGTAGTGTTTAGATATTGAAAAATTCAAAGTTTTTGATTAGGTCCTAGACTCTATATCTATAGGATTGTATGTAGACATTCTATGCTGTGGAGATACCTCAAACTTGATTGAATATTAGCTTAGAGTCTCTGAACACCATTATTTGTTTAATTCCCATCCATTATGTAAGGCTTAGACCTTGCACAAGGCCTTCATATTTAGCTTCATTGTTTGAACAGTAAAACTGAAAGTGAAAAGATCTGAGTGTCTTTTCATTGGATGGGGATGTCAAATAGATCTTGGCTCCTACACCAACTTTACATATTCCTCCATCAAAATGCAACATCCATAGTTCTGAGGCTTGACCACCCTCAAATTCCTTCATGACCTTTGGAATCACTTTATCCTCATCATATATCACATAAGCTTCCAATCCGGTGGCAAGATAATTTCCAAAAGGATTAGCATCTATAAATTCACTGAAGATGACCTCTTCTTCATCAATCCAATCTCTAGTCACCTTCTCAACCTCAAGTAACCCAATACAATACACCTTGTCTTTGGTGATAGAGGTATGAATAGCCTCAAAATTTATCATGGCTTCATCTGCTACACGTTTTGAATGCAAAGGTTCAAACACTATCTTCATCTTAGCTCCATGCTTGGTCCTAAGAATTAAGTGCAACCAATCTAAGGAAAGATACCCGCCTATCTTGTCAGTGAACTCTTGGGATAAGTAGAGACTGAACATGGGTGGGACGTCAATGATCATGGTATCTTGTGGGACTATGATACTAGGGGAGGAGAACAGGGTCAATGGAAGGTTCTTTATGACACCTATAGTTTCCACCTTATTCCCATCAAGTTGCATAACCCCTCTATTTAAAGGTTCACAGCTAAGTTCTAAGGCTTCAACTATTTTCTTGGGCATGACTATGGTGCTAGCACCAGAACCAATCATAGAATTGTGCAACAATTTCTTACCCACAATGAGAGTTAAGAAAAATGGTTTCAATTTTGGTTTACCTCTACTTCCAAAAGATGATTCCTCTCCATTATTTGTGAGGACCTTTGTCTAAGATGATGAATCAATGACCTTTCCTTTGGATGGTTGCTCTGTTGGCTCTATGCTTGCATCTTCTAGTAGGGACTTCTGCAACAACAACTTCTACTCCATAATAGCTAATATATGCCAAAGAGATACATTAGCAGAGGATTTCTTCAATTGTTCTACCACATTGAATGGCAGTGGATTCAAATACTTCTGCTCTCTAGAATTTGTTATAAAAATCTCCTTGCGTGGCTGTGATTGTTGTGCAGTTACAGAGGTACTAGTAGCTTGGTCGGGAAAATTTTAGGCTATTGAGCAACCAGTTTGCTAGTTTTCCCATGAATCTCCTCTTTGAGCGAGTGTTATAATTTTATTGCACTTGTGGGGCCTTTGATGTGGAAGCATCATTTGCAAACACCACCTCTTCTTCTTCTTCCATCCATGAGAACAACACATGATCAAGAGCTATATCTGTTTCTTTCTCCCTTGCATTTGAGTGGTGATTACCACATTTCCCATTTGCGAAGAGGCATATGTATAACCTCCTGAGTTTGGTGTGACACCTTGATTGTACTATTTCACCACTATTTGCTGTAAATTTCCACATGGACAATTTCAGGGCATATGTGCTTCGTTGCAGTGGAAGTACCAAGGATTAATGTCATCAACATGATTATTTTTCCCCGCTACTAACTCTCAATTCGAACTTGGGTGAACATTTTGTAGCGGAGTAGGCACCAGTACTATTTGGTTATTTATTTGAGATTATGGATTTGTGCACACACCTCCTTGGAACTGATTTGCTGGTACGAATATCTTCTACCTTAGTAATTTTGGTAAGTTGGATTTGGAGGCATAGATTGTTGCCACTTGATACTAGTTATTTCATTTGAAAAGTTTTGTAACAACTCCTTGATGTCTCTTATCTCATATTTTGAAGTTAGATGTAGAAGCAACATTTTGTGACACACTTAGATATGTGTACATAGATTGGGGAGGAGCAGACACACTGGTAGAAGCTATTTCCTAGGTGGGAACTAAAAAATATTGAAATATAGGCATAACATGCTGAGATGGTAACTTTTTGGCATTGATCAAATTATTCTTTTCCTTAACAGTGATGTTATATCCATTTGACAAGGTGTTCCCACCAAGGGATTGAATCATCACTAAAATGTCAGCATTGAGAGACTTTAGATAGAACATGAATGCCAAATCGGTAGGTGGGTGAATAGCAGTTTGGATCCTTTGCCAAGTTGTGTAAAATCGAGCATTGAAGTTAGTCATGGCCTCTTGAGGGGCTTGCTTTATGGTCACCAGCTGATATAATAGCGAAGATTGATCTCCATTGTTTGAAAATTGCTTGTAAAAAGGCTCTTTGAGATGATCCCAGGTATTAATGGTATTGGGTTCCAAAGTGCGGTACCAATCTAGTGCCCTGCCTTTGAAAGAGGCTGCAAGAAATCCTAGTGCTACATTTTTATCAATTATACCATGCACTAAACACACATTTGCCACATCTTGCAGATGATCAAATGGTGTTTTTGAGCCTTCACTAGTGAATTTTGGTAAAGTTTTTAAAGCTGATGTTGGGATAGGATCCCAAACAACCAGTGCTACAGGTGCTATAAGAGGGCTTCCGACATCCCATGCTACAAAATTCCTATTAGCCATTGGTAACGAGACCAAAGGAGGAGTCAAGATGTTTATTGGATGGGTTCTTGCTTGTACTATTAATAGCAGTGGTACTAGCAAGCTAGGGTTATTCACTGTCTGGGATCTAGTAAAAAGTCTATGGCTCATACACCCACTTTAAATTTAAATAAATTCAAACAAAGTCCCACCATGCATGTCAAAAAAAAATTTGTTGATGCCTAAAATTACTAGGCAAACAACCTTATGAGAAATTTAGTTAATGGGGGGACCAATTGCACTAAACCAAGTAACTTTTGGGTTTTAAAGAAGTTCGATCTTCCATGCATTGGGGGGTGAAAAGGTAAAAGGAAGCAGATATATTGAAATAAAATCTAATCTAAGGTGATGTGCCAAGATTTAAGTATATAGGCATAAGAAATCTCCCTTTCGTATGAGATTTGAGGGCCCATTCAACAATTTACATGTCTAAAAATAACAAAAAACATAGATAAAAATCCTGAGAAGTCCATCAAATAACATAACATAACATAACTTCCATATACATTCATTGAACAAGAAGAGTTCAAGACCTGATCTGAATTAGCAAATTTATATTGAAATTATAGAAGTGTTGTAGATAAACTACTCAATACAACAAACCGTACAATATAATGTCTTATCAATTAACTAAGAAATAGAGAGGCTAAAAAAATTGATACAGTCTATGAGTCTTAATACAATAATTAAAAACAATATAAAGGCCTAAAGTCTTTCAACACTTTTTCTGTGTATTTTCAAACCAACCCTTTTTTTAGAGAGTCAGGTAGTATATATAGAATCTTTCACCACTTGGAAGCTAATAACAGAAAAAAATTCCCCAAGCATAGGCCATGCCACCTATCACAATGATTCTTCAAAACCAATGCAAAAAAAATATTTTGAAATGTGGCAATCAGTTGCCTCGAACAAAGTGCACCCTACTACAAATGATGGATGTGGTCCCAAAGTGGAAATAACAAAATTCCCATGAAGAAATTTTTCTAACCATCTTAAGAATTGGTTAGGACATGTGGTGTAAAGGTGGATCCTCTCATTCTTCCTTCCTTTGCTTGAGATTGAAGTCCCCACAGAGATGACACATCGAGAAGAGGCAGGGCCTCTAATCTATTCTTCCTTCCTTTGTTACGATGATCCTCATGGAGGTGACATGTGGCACAGTCTGTGCTTCAAGTGTTGACTGTGGGGCCCACCCAAAAGTGTCTGCAAAATGATGCAATGTGGCACACAGGAAATGCTTAGAGATGAAGGGAAAATAGTTCCCAAAGGCGCTGCCTACACGTGACACAATATGGTGAAGGCGCTACCAAAAGGGGTCCGAAAATATGCAACATACAAAGTGTGGGCTAAGGCTATGCAAAACCAATAATATCAACCTAGAGGGAGTTATAAGGATTTTTAAATCTATAGTATGTAGAAGACAAGTTTTTGTTGATAGAAGTTTGTAGACAACTCATCAATGTAAATAAAAGATGAATTGGGAGAGGAAAAAGGTGGGCATGTAGTTTCCTATCAAATTTGACTATTTTTCATGCAATTATATGTCAAATGCACTCAACATTGAAAGAGATTTGGTAAAGTACACTTTGCAGTTCTATGATGCTAGATTTCCTTTCAAAAGTAAGGATTATGTGAAGAACAATCTACAACTTGGTCTAGGTTTTCATCATATCCTTGACTGACAAGATTATTAGGTTAATTGTGTCAATGGACATGAGATAAGAAAACAAAGGTTGATGAGGTTGTCCTTACAACAAATCAAGATATTCATCCTAAATTTGGATATCCAAGGTGTAGAAAATGATTAATCAGATTTGGTAGATCCCATTTTTACTAAGGTTATCTCTACTTAGCCCATCATTACTATGAATTAGAGCATTAAAGAAATTGAAACCATTAAGGCAACAACTACAATCACTTTGAAAATAACAAAGGAGTGTGTTGCCAAGAAAAAGATAGAAAATCAACATCCCAAAACTAGATCACAAAGCACTCAACCTCAGGGAGTGAGTAGTCAACCTCTTATAACCTCAAGGACATCATCTGCAACTTCACATCAAATTCTATTAGGGAGTTAGAGTGGTGGAGATGATGAGACTCCTAAAATAAATTATAGAGTAGGGGGATCTATCACCCTCAGGACTCCAAGTTATGAGAGAGCCCCAAGGAATGGATTGCCCTAAACCACCTTAGGTTGACACAACAAATTAGAAAGGGGAAATATGGAGGCTAAAAATGAAGGGAAAACAACACACTATTTCTCTTCTGCTAAAGATAGGTGTGATCAGGACATGGTGAGCTAACCTTAGAGGTTTTAGACTATAGACCAAAAATTTCACTATTTGAGGATGGTAGAATGAGAACTAGACGCCAGTGTAATGCATTGGAATTTTAGGGGCACACTGGTGTCTAGTACAAAAAATGGGTCTAATATTAGTTAGAAAACACAGTGGGCCTAATAACTACCCAATTGTTGATGTTTTATACTTTTAAAGAGAAAGAATATAGAACATAAAGTATAACAAGAAAAATACTAAATGATATTCTTGTGAAAAAGTGACAAAGGAAGAGAAGGAAAATATACCATTTCACTCACACTTTTATTCTTCAGTTAGCTCCAAATGGACAAACCTGTGTTTACACACACGAAAAAAAATATATGTTGGGCTATGTTTTGAGGTCTACCATAGTCAAACCCCCATTTTGGTGTTCCCACCTCCACGGACAACCAAGAAGCTACAAGATAAAGCAAATCGATAAAGAAAAAATAGAAAAGATACTATCGAATAGAGTGAAAAGAAAACCTAAATGCTACTCTATAAGACACAATGATGCAAGTAATATGACACCATGCCAAGAGAGTGAAGCTTCATCAACCTAAAAAAAATGGTGGAGTTGCAACAAGAATATGCTACAGAAGCCAAGTAGAGAGGAGAGAAGAGTGGGAATGATCAAGAAGAGAGTAAGAATGAGCTTCCAAGAGTGTTAGAATGAAAGAATGAGCAACAAGTTGTGAGAGTTAGCATGAATCAATAAGAGAATTAGTTTGAATTTCCAAAAGGGAGGTATGTTGAAATGAAAAATACAATTGAGAGGGGGGGGTGAATCAGTTATAGCAAATCAAACCTTCAAAACCCTCAACAATAATTAGATCCACAAGCATTCATTAAATCCTTATTTTGTTACTTCGAGTAAACATGAAATGTAGATAATATAAATTGAAATCACAACACCATACATAAGAGAATACCAGATTTACATGGAAAACCTGATGAGAGAAAAACCACAATGAGGATTAGCTCACAATATAATTAATAGAAAAATGGGTACAAAAGGGCTCATTGCCAGAATAAGACACACTATCCAAAAGGGATCATAGCGAGGGATCATTTCCATAGAGAGAATACAAGAGGATATAAGAATAATGTTACACAAAGAACACTTCTCAATGCAACAAGGAAACCACCACCACTACTTGCACACTTTCACAATCTCACATGAAAGATTTTGGATGCCTTCAACTCATTGCCTTTAGGAACCCTAACATGAAGTTCACACTACTTTTCTCAAATTTGCATCACACACTTCACTCGCATCAATGTTGCATCTATCTTAGTTCTTACTCTTTCATCTCACTTGCATCAACACCATACACATTTATATTAAGCTCTAACTCAAAAAATCTCTCCAATGTCAGCCACTAGCCGTTATACATATAAATTCAAAATAGGTTGACACCTAAACATTTCCGTAGTGGATGGGAATGAAATGCGACCTACATAAATGCTTAATTAGGACCCAAATAGATACCAACACAATTGAACATGCTTCTATAAGCCTCACATGTAGTATTAAACATAAGGTCAACCAACACCCATGCAAAATACCATAATTATTAAGTACACACTTCCTTAAACCAATATAAAAAGATGAAAGTTCTAGACAAAATAATTCACTTGAACTCAATCTAGAATAATCCATGAACTACTTAAGATGTTGGAAAAACAAGGACATAAAAATGATGGAAAAACAAGGACATAAAAATGAGAGGGGGGTGAATCAGTTGTCAAAAATTATTTAAAATTTTCAAACTTAACTTAACTTAATCTTAGATTTGATGCATGAACAATAAACCATAAATAATCAACACATCAAAAATACAATGAACACCAAGATTTTTTACATGGAAACCTTGTTAGGAGAAAAACCACGGTGGATGTTAGTCCACAATAATATACTTTTTTAAAAGTATAAAGAATAATAATGAGAACACACATGCATTTAGGAACACTGCCTAGAGCTCACTACTCAAATACAATAGGGCTCATTGCCTAAAGAAGAGAAATACAGATTAGATCTGCAGGGTATGAACTAAGAAAATAGCTTCTCCAAAAGCCTAATTATAGGTCTGGTTAAGCACAAAAACACTCCTCACTTCACTCAAAATTCTTCACACTTTGCTCTGCAATCGAATGATATTCACACATACACACATAGGAGCACACCAAGTGTACTTCAATTTGAACAAAAAATAGCTCTTATATATCTACAACATGAATTACATCAACAACCTCATCGACCAAAATATAAAACATAAAACATATACACAATGTTGGCCCAAATTTACAAATAAAATTTCAATGTGAATCAAACACATTCGGTCAATATTATGTTGTGCCCCAAAACAACATCCTTGAGTGTGCCAAAAATTCAAATTTTAATCTCCAAGGATCTACAACACGTTACAACCACCATGTCATCCAAGAACATGAAAACTCGAACACACATGAGAAAAATCTTCGACCACAAACACACCAATCAATGCAGACATGCCACAAAGCTAGAGAATGATCTATAAGTATCCACCAACAACAAGAAACAATAGAGAAACATCCACAAAAACTGAAACTACTAGAATCACATCAAGTTCACTCAGGTGTACTAACTAAAACCATAGAAAAACAGTCAGAACACAACTATTCATAACGTGATCAAAACTTCACGCAGACCTCTAAAAATTTTGGTGGATAAACTAGATACTCTGAGTAATAAACCATTTAGTCCACAACAATTTATCATCGACGTACGGAGCAAGACACCTTCATGACCTTAACTGTTCCACTGGCAACATGTATCTCTTTCTTTTATAAGATTTCTCAATATCCTCAACATATAAAGCCTTCAATGCACCAATGTTAATAGTGTTGAAAAAAATGACAACCACATATCAGCAACACAACCACAACATCCAACAATCTCCCCCTTTGGAATTGATGGAAACACATGATGTGAAAAACACAATCAACACAACTCTCAATTAGCACTCACTCCCCCTTAGATGCTGACTCTTCTTCCTCAACTTCTTCTACATGATCTTCACCCCACAAGGCTCTTCTCCCTAGATAATTCATAGTTTTCACATGAATCTTCTCCACCTTTGACATCAGTGAAAAAATAAACATTATCTTCCCATATACAAGCTCTGAATCATATATCTGCACATCTGACTACTCCTCTTGAGTAGCAACCATAGAAACATCAATCCAAATTAGAATATAGCTTTGAAGCATATGGATTGATGCAAGTAAATGCATCTCTAGTTCATAACATGAGGGGTAATCACTCCTAGCATCCCTCTGAGATACTTAAAATTATCCTTTGGAAATGGCTTGGTGAAAATGTTTGCAACCTATTCTTTGGTAGGCACATACTCCAATCTTACTTCTTTCTCATTCACTTTCTCCCTCAAAAAGTGAAACTTGATTGATATGCTTGGTATTAGAGTGTAGCACTTTATTCTTTGATATGTTTATTACACTTGATTTGTCATAATATATGGCAATATGTTCATCATATACTACTGTGATATCTTTTAGCATCTATTTCATCCACATCACTTGAGTACAATTATTTGTAGCAACAATATACTCTACCTCAACAGTAGATAAGGAAATGGAATTCTACTTTTTGCTCAACCAAGACATCGGCTTCTTCCCTGGAAGAAAGCACCACCACTAGTACTTTTCCTGTCATCTACATCTCCTACCCAATCCACATCAGTTTATGCACTCAATGTAAGATCACCATAATTAGGATACCAAAGCCCAAAATCTATTGTTCCTTTTAGATATCTGAAGATTCTCTTTACAACAGTCACATGAGATTTTTTTGGATCAGCCTGAAATCTAGCAACCATACATACATCATTCATAATGTCTAGTCTAGTCTGAGTTAAGTAGAGCAATCCACCAATCATTGACCTATATCTTGTTTGATTTTACTTAGGAGAATCATCATTTTGTGTTAACTTGCATCTGATTAACATGGGTGTACCAACAAGATTTGAGTCTTCCATGCCAAATTTCTTCAATAACTCTCACATATTTGGATCGAGATATAAAAATCCCATTTTCTAACTGAGTGAATTGAAATCCCATAAAGAACTTCATCTCTCCAATCATACTCATTTCAAATTCAATCGATATTTCATTAGAAAACTTCATACAGAAATCATCATCTCCTCCAAAACTAATTTCATCAACAAAGACTTCAATAATCAAATCTTTGTCATGATCCAACTTAAAATACAAGTTTTTGTAAGCAGTACCTTTCTTGAATCCAAGCTTTAGTAAGTATTTTTCTAGCCTAGCATACCAAGCTCTAAGAGCTTGCTTGAGTCCATATAGAGCTTTCTTCAATTGAAAAACCATGTCCTCTTTGTCATTCAGTTGAAATCCATTTGACTGTTCAACATATACTTCTTTTTCTAACTCACCTTTCAAAAAGTTGACTTCAGATCCATTTGATAGACTTTATAGTTCTTATATGCAGCATAAGCAAGAAATAATCTTATAGCTTCAATTCTAGCAACAAGGGTAAATGTTTCTTCAAAATCAATGCCTTCCATTTGTGAATACCCTTTACATACTAGTCTTGTGTTATTCCAGACCACTCCACCTTGTTCATTTAGATTATTCTGAAAGACCCATTTAGTACCAATAACATTTTTATCTTTAGGTCTTGGAACAAGAATGGATGTATCATTCTTTTCAATCTACATTAGTTCTTCCTTTATAGCTTCCATCCAATATTCATCATTGCAAGCTTCATTGACATTTTTAGGCCTAGTTTTGGAAATCAGGTAATACTCTTCAACAATCCTTCTTCTAGTCTGCACACCTTTATTATTGTCCCCTATAATTTTATTCTCTGAATGATTCAATCTCACATACCTCCAAGTTTTAGGATTCACTCACACTTTTGATTCTTTTGTTCTTTCTTTTCCACTTCCACTCATCTCTCCTTGACTTTCTTGATTTACCGGAACGACTTGAACTTGATTTTGTGTTTGAGCATTCTTCCCTTTGTATAAACTATCTTTCTGGTCATCTGAATTATATCCAAAATATCTAGATTATTTAGTAGAGTCCTCATCAACTTTGACATTTGTACTTTCAACCATTTTTCTCAATCTTTGGTTATAGCACTAGTAAGCCTTGCTCTTGGTAGAGTAACTTAGAAAGATTCCTTCATCACTCCTTGCATCAAACTTTCCTATGTCCTCATCTCTCTTAATGTAGCACTTGCTTCCAAAAATCTTGAAATATTTAATAGTAGGCTTATAACCAAACCATAGCTCAAAAGGAGTCTTATTAGAAATATCATTAACATTAACCCGATTTAAAGTGTACACAACAGTGTTTATAGCTTCTCTCCAATAGATGTGATGCACATTTCCTTCAATCATCATTGTTCTAGCAACATCCAAAATTGTTCTATTCTTTCTTTCTACAACTCCATTTTGTTGAGGGGTTCGGGGAGCAGATAATTATCTTTTGATTTAATTCTCTTCACAAAATGAATTGAACTCTCTGGAGGTGAACTCACCAACTCAATTTGACCTTAGGTACTTTATCTTTAGACTTGTCTAATTCTCTACCATGGCTTGGAAAATTTTGAACTTCTCTAATGCTTCACATTTTTCTCTTAAGAAAGCAACCCATATCATCCTAGAGTAATCATTAATAAGAAGCATAAAATTCCTTTCTCCTTGTAGACTTCTGATTCTATAGGGACCACATAGATCAGTATGCACCAGCTCCAATATTCCATTAGAATGATTCTTTTTACTCTGAAAAGAGACTCTAGTCTATTTACCCATCTGACATTCCTTGCATATTATGTTAGTATACTTCACTAGCTTAGGTATATCTCTTACTGCTTAAATGGAACTTACCTTGACCATGTTATCAAGATTCACATGACATAGCCTCCTATGCCATAACCAACTTTCATCTACTTGAGCAATCAAACAACTTACATTATCAACACTCAGGTGAAAAATATTACCTCTTGTCTTTGTACCTGAAGCAATCATATTTCTAGAACTTCCAAGTATCCTGCATCTTCCATCCTTGAATTGAAGATCATAACCCTTGTCCACCATTTTTCTAACACTCAACAAGTTATGCTTTAAGCCTTCAACATAAATGACATCATCAATGTTATGTTTACCACCAAGACAAATAGATCCTCTGCCATGAATCACACCAACATTATTATCTCTGAATCTTACAACCCCGCCATCATATTTCTCTAGACTTACAAGTTTTCTTTTGTCATCAATCATATGATGTGAGCATCCACTATCAATAATGTACTCATCCTTTTCTTCAATTTGGGCTGCAAGAGCTTTCTCAACTTTAGTAGATTTAGTAGCCACCTATCCATTTTCCTTGATAGGAATGAAACCCATTCATCTTCATTTCTATTTTCTTTATTAGATTATTCATCAGTCACACCTTCCTTTGCAAAATAACACTTCTTTTGAAATCTAGGTTTGTTAGGTTTAGTCCTAGGAACTCTTTTAGGACACCTTGAAGCAAAATGACCTATTTTACTACAGGAGAAACATTTAATAGGAAACTTTGATTTATACTTATCTTGTCCTCTTCCTTCTTTCTTCATAATCAATGCTTTAGCTCTTCAACCTCTCTTTCTTCTTCTTCAAGCTGTTTCATCTCTTCCTCATATTTGAATGTCTTTCTAGAACTTTCTCCTGGATCTTATCTTTGCATGTTTCTTTTGGATACAAAAGCCTTAAATGCAGATTTAGTATTAGGGGCAAAATCACCAAATTCACTTAACTCAAAGGTAGCAAGTTTACCAAGCAACATATCCATTGCCACATTTGTTACTGATTTGAATTCTTCAATAGCATGAGCTTTTGATTTTTAGGAGGGAGGCAATGATCATAGCACTTTAGTTACAATTTCTTGTTCATCCAAGGTACCACCAACACATCTAATACCCATCACAAGTTCATTTACTCTTTGCATAAAAGAAGAAATATTTTCATCTTCACCCATTTTCAAATTTTCATACTTGGCTTTCAAACTCTGTAGCTTAGTGACCTTCACATGTACATCTCCTTCATACAAAGTCTCTAGCTTCATCCACATCTCATGAGTTGTCTTCATACCTATCACATTTTTCATTTTTGAATCCATTAGAGCACTCAACAAAGCTTCTATAGCCCTGATATTATTCTCAACTTCTTTAATCTCATCAGGAGTGGAAGGACCATTATGAGGAATAGTATATTTTTTCTTTGTAATCTTCTAGAAGGGTTCACCTAAACACCTCAAATGACATTCCATTCTAGATTTCCATAGTGAGTAGTTTATTCCATAAAATCTAGGGCTGTCCTTCTTGTATGATGCCATCTCAGATCACCTCAAGCTTTTAAAATTCTTTAGAGGAACTTGCTCTGATACTAAAATGTTGGTAAAACAAGGACAATCAACTAAGAGGGGGGGTGAATAAGTTGTCACTGATTATTTAAACTTTTCAAACTTAACTTAATCTCAGATTTTATGCATGAACAATAAACCATAAACAATCAACACAAAGAACACCAATATTTTTTACGTGGAAACATTGTTAGGGGAAAAACCATGGTGGATGTTAGTCCATAATAATATACCCTGTTAAAAGTATAAAGAATAATAATGGGAATGTACATGCATTTAGGCACACTGCCTAGAGCTCATTGCTTAAATACAAGAGGGATCACTACCCAATGAAGAGAAATATGAATTAGATCCATAGGGTATGAATTGAGAAAATAGCTTCTCCAAAATCTTGATTATAGTTCCGGTTAAGCACAGAAACACTCCTCACTTCACTCAAACTTCTTCATAGTCTGTTCAAACTTCTTCACATTTTTCGTTGCAATTGAATGATATTTGCACATACACACATAGGAGCACACCGATCATACTTCAATTCAAACAAACAATTTCTCTTATATATCCACAACATGAATTACATCAACAACTTTATCTGCCAAAATATAAAACATAAAACATATACACAATGTCAGCCCAAATTTACAAATAAATTTTTAATGAAAATCAAACATCATTGGCCAATATTATATTGTGCCCCAAATCAACATCCTTGAGTGTGCCAAACATTCAAATTTTAAACTCCAAGGATCCACAACATGTTACAACCACCATGTCGTCCAAGAACATGAAAACTCAAACACACATGAGAAAAATATTCGACCACGGACACACTGATCAATGTGGACATGCCACAAAGATAGAGAATGATCTAGAAGCATCCATAAGAATAAAGAACCAACAGAGAAATATCCGAAACAATTGAAATTACTAGAATCATATAAACTTCACTCAGGAGTACTAACTAAAACCACAGAAAAATTGTCAGAACACAACTGTTCATAAAATGATCAAAAATTCACACGAACCTCTGAAACTTCCAGTGGATAAACTAGATACTCTTAGAAATATACCCTTTAGTCCACAACAATTGATCATCAACATACAAAGAAAGACACCTTCATGACCTTCACTATTCTACTAAAAACCTATAGCTCTTTCTTTTAACAATTTTCTCAATATCCTCAACATATACAACCTTCAATGCACCAATGCTAATAGTTTTGACAACAATGGCAACCACATATCAACGAAAAAACCACAACATCCAACATAAGATTCATCAAACAATTCATCCAAGCTCGCAACAACAAAAAATTTAACTCAGAACAAATGGCAACCATTATTTGCATACTGATAGATAAAACTCACTCTATACTACACCAAATCAAGTAAAATATTGAATACAAAAAGATAAAATAATTATAATAAACTTCCCAAATATACACAATTTGAAGCCAAAAAATGGAGAAATGTGGAGGAAATACATTTCTCCCAAGCCATAGAAAACATCACTGAACAACTGGTTCACACACTGGTAAAAATATCTTGCACTGTACAATGATCCAAAATCCCAAATTCTAAATATAACAACCTATAACAACCTTGAATAACTTGTAGGATCCACATAGGAATAACATCAACACAGAAAGAATGTGAAGCACAATACCAAAGCACACTACGAACACTTGCATAACACAATTTACTTTGTTTATTAAATTTTCTCAAAATAACTTGGAAACCAAGTACTAGAGACATCATCTTAGCTCATTACTTCATTCACACAAACATTCAAACTATGAAACAAAAATGATAATTCCATGTACTCACAACACTTCCTCAAGGTCTCAACTACACATGCACAACCTATTTTCCTCTTTTTCACAATTTTCTCAATATCATCAACATCTCCATCCCATAGTTGACATCAATGACAAAACCAATCAATATAATTTCTATTTACATCAATGGCAACACCATCATTCTTGCAACAATCTCCACCTTTTTCATTGATGGAAACACAAGATGTGAAAATTCGCCACACAACAGCTTTGAACACTCTCATGATACCTTACATGATTCTCTCTCTCCCTGAGTAGATAATCTCTTTTGCACATGATTCTCTCTCCACCTTTGAAATCGATGGAAAAGGATAAAATGTTTTTCATTCTTCTCCCCCTTTGAAATTGAACCAAAAAATACCTACTTTGAATACTCCCCCTTAAGAGTACACCCAACTAAATCAAGAATTCAATGACAACACATGACACTACCAACCCCCCTTGATAGGTAGCCACAAACATCAGTCTAGAAAATAGATAGATCCATAGATCCATTGGACTGATGCATCTCCATATGCATCCAACTCAAGAAAGGAGGGGAAATAACCCCCAAATTCTCCAAAAGATACTCAAATGTATCCCTAGCAAGAGCCTTAGTAAATATATCAACAATCTGATCCTTTGTAGGAACATACTCAAGCTTTACTTCTTTCTCCATAACCTCCTATCTCAAAAAGTGATACCTAATAGATATATGCTTCTTCCTTGAATGCATCACTGAATTATTTGAAATGTTAATTGCACTTATATTATCACAAAAGATAAATATAGGTTCATCATATATAATTATGATATCCTTCAATGTCTATCTCATCCATAATACTTATGTGCAACATGGTGCTGCTCCAATATACTCAACCTTTGTAGTGGATAAAGAAATTGAATTCTATTTCTTACTCAACCATGACACCAATTTACATCTAAGAAAAAATGCATCACCACTTTTACTTTTCCTATCATCAACACAACTTGCCAATATGCATGATCTGTATAAGTACTTAATGTGAAATTAGTATCCTTAGGATACCACAAGCCAAAATCTGGTGTGCATGTTAAATATCTGAATATCCTCTTCATTGCTGCAACATGTGTTTCTTTAGGATCTTCTTGAAATCTAGCCAGAAGACAAACTGCATGCATGATATCTGGTCTAATAGCAGTCAAATACAATAGTCCACAAATCATAGATCTATACTTGCTTTGATCAACCTTAGGTGAATCATCATCTTTTGCTCAATTTACGACCAATCACCATAGGAGTACATACCAGTTTAGAGTCATCCATTCCAAAGTTTTTCAACAGCTCTTTGACATACTTAGATTGTGAAATGAAAATATCCTTATTTGTTTGATTGATTTGTAGCCCAAGAAAGAAATTCATCTCCCCAAACATTGACATCTCAAACTCTTTCTACATCTCTTCTACAAACTTCTTACACATAGCCTCATTTCCACCAAATATAATATCATCCACATATACTACTACCGAGATTTTGTCTTTCTCAATTTTAAAGTAAAGATTACTGTTTGTGGTGCCCTTATTGAATCCTTGTTGTATCAAAAACCTGTCCAATCTTGCATACCAAGCTCTAGGAGCTTGCTTCAAACCATATAGATACTTCTTCAACTTACATACCATATCCATTGATTTGACAATTGAAATCATTCTGATTGTTCTATGTAAACCTCTTCTTCCAATTCTCCATTAAAAAAAAAATACACATCCATCTGATAAACCTTAAAATCTTTCTGTGATGTAAATGCCAAAAATATTTTGATAGCTTCCATCCTAGTCACAAGAGAAAAAAGTCTCCTCAAAATATATACCTTCTACTTGTGAGTAACCCTTACACAGAAGTCTTGCCTTGTTTCTTACTACTTCTCTATTCTCTTTTAGCTTGTTCTTGAATAACCATTAGTTCAAATTATGTTTTTTTTTATCATCCTAGGGACCAATTCCCAAGTCAGATTTTTCTTTATCTGTATAAGTTCTTCCGTTGCCTTCATCCAATGCTTGTCCTTACATGCTTCACTCACTAATTTTGGTTTAACTTTAGAAAGTAAACAAAAATTTAGCTGAAGTTTAGTAGCTTTGCTTCTTGTCAATACACCTTTCCTCTTATCTCCAATGATCTGATCTTCAGAATGATTCTTTTGTACATACCTAGGGGTTTTAGTGGTCTTCTTTGGAGCTTCTTCCTTTTCATTATGCACTTCTTGTTCATCAAAATTTTCTTCTACTTCTCTACAATCAGGTTCATCTGACACATATCCATCTACTGCAATAGAATTCTACAAGTTTTCATCAAGTTTAACATTTTCACTTTCAACTATCTTTCTCAACCTTTTGTTGTAACATCTATAGGATTTGCTTCTAATAGAATATCCAAGGAAGATACCTTCATTAGACCTTGCATAAAACTTTCCTAAGTTTTCTTCTTCTCTTTTGATGTAACATTTGCTTCCAAATAGTCTAAAGTACTTCATAGTAGCTCATAATGAGTCTTTGTACCATTACCTTTAGCTTGAATTTTGTTAAGTATATAAACAACAGTATGAATAACTTCTCTCTAGTAGACTTCTGGTAGATTTTCCTCTTTCGTCATAGTCCTTACAGCTTCTTGAATAGTTCTATTTTTCCTTTCAACAACTCCATTTTGCTAAGGAGTTCTAGGGGCAGACAAATGCCTCTCTATTCCATGAACTTCACAAAACATGTTAAACTCATTGGAGGTGAATTCACCACCTTTGTTAGACCTCAAAATTTTTATTTGAAAATCTATTTCATTCTCAACCATAGCTTTAAATACCTTGAATTTATCTAATGCATCAAATTCCTCTCTAAGAAAAGTAACCAATCTCATTCTAGATTAATCATAAATCAAAAGAATAAAGTACCTGCCACCTTGTAGACTTTTCACCCTTATATGACCACAAAGATCTGTATGCAGTAATTCTAGTAGTCTGGTAGAAGATTGTTCCTTTCCCTTAAAGCTACTCCTTGTTTATTTTTGTATAGAAGTGAATTTTCATCCATTGTGTAAATTCCCCTTTTGCATCCCTCCACCTTAGAAAATAAAACCCGAATGTGAAATTCCACATCACCCATCTACCTCACATCCACTTGGCACACATGGATGTATATGCGGTGCACTACTATCCCTAATAGATTCCTACCCTTGGAATCCACAAGGACGTTATGTTCTCCATTGGGGATGAAGTGTAACACCTCTGTGTTTACCACCCAGCCCGAAAATGGATCTTTCCCTCCTAATCTCCCTTCAAAGGAATATTTTTCACTATCACTTTCAATATTCTTCTCAAGTTTAAGCATTCGCTTGATCTCTTGCATCCTTTTTACACCTCTTGAGCATTACACATCAGCTTGTTGCTCCATCAACTTCACTAAGAATGTGTTGTGCTACCATAGAAGCTGAGAGATTTTTGTCTTGCGAGACCTCCTTCATCATTGTTGTAGCCATGTTGACTTTTCCAAGCTTGTAGTCTTGCATTCTCCCTTAATTGTACTTGAGTGCCTTTGGGTGGAGGTGGTATTGCTTCTTTTTTATTTTGTTGTGGTTTGATAGAGTAGCATTGTGTTTTTTGTAGTGTTTAATACACTTCTTTCTATTTCCTTTATTGCATTTTCTACTTCATGTATTTCCTTGCTATTCATTGAGTTGGAAACACCAAAGTAGGGGTTTGACTAAGGAAAAACCTTATACAACCCAACATTTTTCCTCTCTTGGCTGTGTAGGTGTATGTGTGAGTGGAGCTTGTTGGCAAGCTATAATTTTAGTGAGTTGAACCTTGTTACCTTTGTTTTCTCTATCTCATTTATCATCTGTATAATCATTTACCATACTTCATTATTTTGTTTAGTTTTTTAAACCTTATTTACTAGGCCATTAGTAGGTTTCTTTGAGTTTGAACTGCACTTTTCCACTTTCTAGCCATACAGACACCAACACACCACAGATTCTAGTGCACCATGCTATTTTCCTAGAGTTGTGCTGTCGTCCTTGGGTAGAGAGCTGCTTGAGGTGCATTTCAGACTCTAAAAATTGGCTCGTCTAGTCCCATTTAAGCATTTAGATTAGTAGAGTGATAAAAGAACTTGAGAGTGCTCTTCATTCTCTATCCTTGACCTAAACACTTGCTTAGCTTGAGGTAAGATAGGGAAAATTTCTGCTCTTGGATCTTTATGACCTCAAGCCTTGGTGTGGTTGGTCCCACTACCTTACGTGAACCATTTTGGTTCCATTTAGCCATGTTGAAAGACCCTTTCCTTGTATCCTAGGAGCATTGTGGGTGTGAGTGTTGCGAGGCGCCTAGCCTTGTAACCCTACCCACGACCTCTAGTTGCATAATTGGAAGGTTCTGTAAATGTTGCAGAACGAAACCATAATTGGGTCATTGTCTAATTGCAAAACCTTTGGGAGCCCTATGAAAGTTTCATCTAGTGTGCGAAATGACCTCCTTTTTGAATTTTCCCATTCCATTTGTGCAATCTATGAGTAGTTCCCTTGGTATAACCTTCACCTCATAGGACCTACTGTTGGGTTATAATAGAGAACCATCTCCCTTATACATCCCCACACGAATCAATGGAAACACTACGACAGGTGTTCTTATTGACCCCATGTGTCAGGTGAATGTCATAACCGAGTAGATTATGTTTATCAATTTCCTATATAAAGATGGGTATGACACATTTGAGAGTACCATTTGTATGCACAACAAAATTTCCATACCTCCCCTTGGTTGCATCACCTTATCCATTTTAGTTGGACCTAAATCACTGAACTTACTTTTTGACATAAACTTGAGGTCTGAACTCTTTAGGGTGAAACTGGGTATCCCTTGGTTTGGTCACTATGAACATAGTTCCCTTGGTCATGCATAAGTGTCTAAAATTTATCCATGAGGGTACAATGCATGTAGTCCAAAACTGCTGGTTGTGCATGGCATCTATTTAGTGGATCACTTTTGGCTTGCACCCATTGGTCTGCTCCCTCCTAGGATGAACCTCTTGTACCAAACTTATGAAAAGTACAAGAGTAGGTTCTAGATTCCTAAAGTGAGATACCCTCCATCTCCCTATGCCGTATTGCATAGGGCCTTCCTGAAGGCTAATAGCGATGCCACCTTGGCTTGAAAAAGAGAAAAGGAGAAGTGCACTTGACACTCTTCTTCTTTTGTAGTTGTTGTCCCACCTATCGCTTCCTCTTTCCCTACTCCAACATCATTGGATTCTACTCCTAGTTGTTTTATAGAGAATCCTATGGTGCCCGCATGGTGAAAGCCTAAGCATCCTGTTAGGTCTCAAAAATATAGGTTTTTAGATCATAAGAGGGTGCCAGTCTCTTAGTATGTTTTTCGCCAATGAATGAGGATAATATGATTGATCACCTCCTACTCTTTAGGCTCTGGTAGACCTAGGTGGGTGTACCTGAGTGATAAGGAAAATTTGAAAGCTTGAGAATGATCCCTGACTTAGGAAATCTACTCACAGTGGCACATGGGGGTGAAGTAGGTGCAAGACTTGATGACTGATTCCTACGGTATGCTTTGAGAATAAAGTGTATAAAGTTTATTTGACTACTGCCTAAATCTATTGGGTGAATGGAGTTAATGGATGGATGGTGATTATGGAGATAGATTTGTATGATAGGTAAACCTATTATTCAACTTAACCCTAACAGTTGGGCACTTTTAAACATTTACACCTTGTACAAACATGCAGGGTTGTTTGCTACGGTACTCTTCTTTATAGATCCCAATGTTATTCCCTCAAATTACTATGATGCTATGAAAGGAGTTTTAATTCTTAGCTTAAGGAAAACCAATTAGACTAACTATCTTAAAAGGATTTTTAATCCCTAAGGGAACCAATTAAAATTAATTAATTGAAAGGATTTTTAATTCTCTCTCACCAGAACCCAATCAAAATAGTCACACAGTAACAACAAATATGTCCTGACAAATCATATAGATTCAAATAATTTAAGAGAACCACTTTGGAGAAACACAACATATAAGCATGAATATTAACACAACAATTGAACATTGAATATAGATCACCAATTATAAGCAGTCTTCTCCATTATATTGTTTTAAATGATACATATTGATAACACAAGTCTTTGAAATATGGTTGTAGATGGATGGAATATGCAACCTATCTTCTTACTAATGGCGATGATAATGATATGTGGTGATATCTAAAACTGGGCCTTGGTTTCCCTATTTATACAAGAAGCAACAAGCTATAGGCCCATTTACAAAAGGTTACATTGTTTCTTAACTAAAACTTGATTAACATAAACATAAAAAATTCCAAGTTTCATGGTGGATGCACCAAAATCCGTTAATATCTAGCAAGCACCCGTGATCACCAAAGACCTATTCAAGCCTCATGCACCATGATAATGCACTTGGAACCACCAAAATTTGACATCCTATTACTCCTCTCTACTTAGCCCGTGCAATGAATAAGTTGATGTTTGATAGATGTTCAATATACCCACTCTTGACATGAATGTCTGAATTATGTATAATATCCTTCATTGCATATTCAAGTTTGAAGATCCTTCCAAGTTTAACACGTGTCTTCTCAATTGCCTTATCTTCATTGTTAATTTCATCAAGAGCTACTGGCAGATACTAATTAATCTCATCCTTCCATGCATCTTGGTTTTTTAAATTTGTTTCCTTGAAGAAATTTGGCAGAGCCATGCTTAGTGATTGAGTGAAGTCACTCAATTCTTGTGTTAGGATGTTATGAAAGCTGGAATGTGCATTCATAAGATCTTGAAACTCTTGAAGTACACTTATGTTATCACCTTTATTTTCCTTTATGTGGGGTGCCACTTCCTTCATTCTATCATGTAATCTATTATGTTCTAGCAAAGTTGCATACATTTTGTCATGGATGATCTAGACCTTGTTAGCATGCCTAAACATATCATCAAATCTATTACTAACCAGTTTTGATGCCATTTCAAAGGTGGTGGCTTTCAGTTTTTTCTTCAACTCTTCTTGTCCTTTCTAGGCCCTTTCATATTTGAGCTTCTAGTAGGTGGTCTAAAACATTTCTTCAAGCACATTTCTTTCAGGTTCAATCAATGGCAAGTAAAGCCTTGAGGAGGAAGGCAATCTATCTCTGTAAGTGGTTACCTCCCACTTTAATCTCACATTCTCTTCCATTAGACCTTTACTATCTCTGACCAATTTTTAATTTGAGCCTTGGTAAACTTGGCCACATTCATATTTAGATCAATGGTTTCCATAGGGTTTGTATTTCCTACTCTCTATACTAAAATGTGTCCAAAAATATGATCATGATTACTAATAAAGGAAGGCCTTTTACTTGGTGGGTAAAGTTCCCATATCTATAAAGTAGCATTATTAGGGTTATACCCTGACCCAGTATATACCTTATCATTGGCTTCATCTATTTATTGCAAGGTCTCATTTTTCCTTTTTAGAAAGTTGTCAAATACAATGACCGAATTGATATCCTACCTTGGAAGGAGCATAACCTTGACCTCTTGTAATAGTGTTCTTCCTCTTTTAGGGGTCATATTATTCATCTCTTCATCTACCTCATGCTAAAGCTCCTTCAAGGCATCTACCTCTTTCTCAGGGTTTATTTCCTTTTTCTTTCCTTATTACTCCTCCTTTATACTCATAATGAAAGCCTTGAATTTAGAAGTTTGAAAAAATGTATCATTTGCAATGAATTCTTGTCTGGAACAATGTCTCACATCATCAGATAACTCATTAGAAGCTTCAAATGTGATCACATTCCTTTCTAGTGGTTCTTGATACTGGGGAACAATAGGAATGGTGATTTGTTTGACTTCTTGCTCCTCTTCCATATCATCTTCAATTATAATAGGGGTATTAGCTGAGTAGCTTGCCTTTGGAGTAGGCTGTGGTGACAAATGACTTAATGGTGCTACATTCTTAGTTTGTCCACTAAAACCAATATTTTTTTCTCCTTTCAAAGGCTACAAGGGATACATCTTTTATCAATTCTTCTTCATGTAGAATCATCTACTCGATCCTTTCCATAGGATCTTGTATTTCATGAAAAGCCTCCAAATGCAATGAATTATTGTTTCTCCTGCAAGCCTCAACCATAACAATTCTATTGTAGGAAGCTTTCCTTATCATTACTTGTTTCACATCACAATTCGTAATGATATCATCCACATGGAATTCATGTTCGTATCCCTTCAGTTTCTATGAAACCTTGACATCATAAATGAAATGCTCAGGATCAAATTTCTCTCTTTTGTTTCCCACTGGAAAGCCATAATAATCTAGCTTGCTGCCAACCAATTCATACCATATATCTACAATGATAGTGAAGTCACAAAAACACAGAGTAGAAGGCATGGAGTTTTGTCTCCTATAGCTCTTTAGGTGCATGAAGGTTGAATAAGCCAATTTCCTTATAATCTCAAGGTATGCAACTCTATCTGGCATAGTTTTAGGCAACAAATATGGTGCTGCCTCAAATCCATACACTTTGATTACAATAAAAATTTCAAATGCATACTAGTCCCCTCAATTGTGGTTCACTTTTCCTTCAAAACCCTTTTCTTTTGGTCTGAGGAGTTTTTGTATTTTCGGGGACAAATTATAGTCACACCTATGGCCAATCAGCTTATACAAAGGTTTGACAAAATATTCTTCAAAATACAAATAATGGGATCTTCTACACCTACTCTCCCATATGGTCATCCACATCTGCACTGGTCTATAATTCTCATCATTATCCATATCTTTGATTCTCAATTCTTCTCCCCATATTCCCATTGCCTACGCTTCATATAATATCATGTGCATAAGTAGTGAATAACGATTAAAGTTGATGACATATCTATTGTTATTAATGGTAATAAGAGAGGTATTAATGATCTTGGACAAGTATTTTGCATAATCATAGGGCCTAGCATCTTGGATTTGGATTTTTGTAGCTAGAACCATGGGAGCTATAGTCATGTCAGCAGGGGCATCAACTCCTAGTACTTGGTCAACTGAATAGTAGGTGTACTGGTAATATTCTTCAAATGAATCCATAGGGAATGGAGGCCTATCATCACTAGAAAATATTCTAGGTTAATTTCCTAGACCTTTAGGTCTATGCAGAGGTAACTTCCACCTCTTATAGTTTGTATCCATAGTACGATATTCTTCTAGCAAATATTTCATCTGTAATTTTATTTTCAATTATTTATTTGATTGAAAAACCGTACAAATGTAATCCTGTGTTATGATAATGAATTGTGATCCATCATGAGAGTGGATTTCCCTTGTTTTTGGATTGTAATTTCTAGCCAGTGTTTTAATTAGTTCTACATTAACAACGACATTAGGCATCACAAGCTTCCCTAGATTCAAATTCCATGGATTTGAGACTGGCTTGCATGTATTTCTTTATGTAATGATATATAAACAAGTCACAACCCCTATGTCGAGTCCACACATCTCCTAGATTTTTATATTTATCTTCCAATTTTTTACATGATGGGTTTAACCGAGTTTGTCTTCTCAACTTTGGCCCAGACTCGAGAAATTGATCTATCAAATCTTGGTTTAATGGATTGGCCTCTATTTTTTGCCTTTTCACTTTTAGTTTCTCAGTGGTTTTGTCCATTTTAAACCCTACTTGTACTGTACTGCAAGATGATTTATGAAAAAACACGTTTAGATGAGCCAAGAGCACTTAATTGAATGAAAGCTACAATTTCTGAGTTGCTTGCCATCATCCAACTCCGTCTTCTCAATATCTAGCCATAATTTGTAGTAATTCTAAATTCTTAGGATTTAGATTTATCAAAATTTGGCATGCTTGAGTGAGCTCTAGTTCATAAATGGCACTCGTGCCACCTTTCTAATCAACTTGGGTGAAATCACAATACTATGTATCACTTTTTTCCCAAGATGGACATTTACATCAATAATTTTAATCGAATCTTCATATTTTGTGACCTATAGCAACTAAATCATTAAGAATTTGAAGATGATGTGAACTAGTGACTTGTGAAAATTTGTCTGTAAATTTTAAATATATATATATATATTTTTTGAAATAAATCATCAATATTTCAACATCTCCTTTCATAACTAGTTTTAAACAATTTTTTTTTTTTAGAAAGTAACGTTTCTGTCGTACAACATAACTTTTTTTCTATAAAGGATAAAATTCTAATTTTTAGAATATATATTCTCAACATCAATATCTAGGGAATGGATATTTTTTCATAATTTTTTGTTACATATATATTTTTAATGAATTTTTGAAGTCACTGTAACTATAATTTGGACATACGTGTGTGTTGTACAACATAGCTTGTTGTGTATATATTGAAACCCAATTTTTCTTTTTTTAGTGAAACAAGGACATCAATACCTAGGGAAAATGTATTTTTTGAAATTTTTTTACAATGGTTTACTATTTTTCCACCTCTATAGAATGAGGAGCTTAATTTTAAGAGAAAAACCTATGTTTAGTAAAAATTGAAAATTGAATACAAGATAAAATGAAAAAATATCAAAACTATACTTGTTGGAAAGCTAGTTTTGAGGGCTACAATCTTGCAAAAGATTATTTCTAAATGATGCTAAATTTAGTCCCTCAAAAGGTAAAGTAAATGTTTTTTTTTGCCAGCATTTTGGTAGGTACAAAGGAGACTCCATGGTGGGTATGATTTAATACAAGAGGGGTTCTATCCGATGGGGTTTGATCTAAGGGGGTCTTATCTATCCCTCTTCAATTAAAACCCTTTAGATGGAACCTCTCAAGGCCAAAATCATTAGTTTTTCTAAAAAAAATGATTCTAGGCAAAAATCAACATGTCCCAAAAGTGAGACACTAATGTGGAAACACCCACTTGCAACATTAATGGTAATTATCTCTTTGATAATCTCATCAATCATGTCAACCCAGTGAAACATTATTTCATACTATCGAAGAGACTTTAACTATATTGTTAAGGATGCCTATTTCTCTCTTTGATGTGTCCTTGATCATCTTTTAAAATGTCAAAGAGACATTTGAATCTCTCTCTTTGATCCTGCAAGGTCTCTCTAATGGCTGCATTTCATGTTCTTCCCTTTTGAAATTTTTGACGTATGAATGTTGGTGAGACCAGTGTGCATCTCTCTTCGATAAGCTTATGTCTCCTCGACATACCCACAATTCCTTCTTCAATAACATTTCTTTCAATAACCTTTATGTGACTTTGAAATTTCAAGGAGACCCGTGGTCATCTCTCCTCAATGCCTCTAAGTCTCATCAATAGTGTATGTTTGTAGTTGCACTAGAATGTTGATGAAACTTTCAAGAATGTCTACCCAATGCTGCTTTGCCTCTTTGATATGTCATTGTTAGAATGTTGAAGAGACTTTCATCAATGCCTATTTGATGTCTTCATGTCTCCCCAAAATTTTGTTCTCACTTTCTTTTAAAGTGTTGAAGAGACTTCTTCATTTCTCTCTTAGACATACTGATGTCTCTTTAATATTGCCTTTTGTCTACCTTGTTCTCACCAGTGATTTACCATTTATTTTATAATAGTCTCTCGATATTTGAGAGATGTTTTTTTGTTTCCATATTCTTAGAGTATCATGACTGTGACTGTATCTTGTCAGTGAGATATGTTAAATTTTCTCTTCGATGTATCCAAGTCTCCTCGATATATTGCTATTCTGGCTTCTTCTTACTTTGTTGGGGAGACAATGGCATGACTCTCTTCAATATGGTACTGTCTTGGCGACATACCTTGTGTTTCCGAAGAAGTGTTCTAAGGGAGGGATTGATTTTATAGTGATAATGAAAGGATTTATTTTATGAGCTATGCACATGAGGGAATTTTGTGTTTATTATTCAAATATAGTAAAAATCAAGAGTTAGGGGTTTTATGATGGAGATGGTGGAAATTTTAGCTCCAACATGTTTGACATTCAAACTTCTTATTCTACCCATGGTGCCTAGGCCCGTTTGGTATGGTAAGGGGAAGGCTCCCCATGGGGAGTCCTTTATGTCTCAACCTTTGTGACCTCCTACCACTCCTACTCCCAAGTAAGTGAATGGAAAGAGGCTCATTGTTGAGGTGTTAGAGCTGACTCCCCCCACCATTACTCCAACCTCTTCTTAGTCTCTCCCTCCTACTCTTGTCCAAGAGTCTCTCCCTCTACTGGAAATGACTGTGATAGAAACTCTGATGGCCGAGCGTGAGCCTTTTGTTCCATCCCAGCTTCCAGCCTCTAGCTTTTGGAGTCACAGTAACCAACGCTAGTGAAAGGCTTTGGCTACCAAGTAGGATGATCTATAGAGGAAAGAAGAGGAGTCGACCACACCTTTTTTAGGGCCTACTATTGTGTCCTCCTCTCCTATCTACTTTGCTTCAATTTAGTCAACCTTGGTACTTATAGATCTTGCTACGAGCTTAAACACCCCTAACCCTAAAAAGGTGCAGGTTTTTATTACCCCTTTGGTTGAGTCACCTCTCTTGATGTCTCTTCTAGAAATCCTACCATTCTCAAAGCCCTTGGACATGTTGGAAACCTCGGTGGTGTCTACCGCAATTATCTCCTCCTCCTCCATGCCTTCTACCTCATTTGTGGGGATATCACATCCTCATACAAAGTGAAAGATGAAGGATGGCTCTGCTACCAATGGGGGAAAAAAGATGATCCCACTTTCTTTAGAAGGTGGTACTGCATTAGCATGTGTCGTCCTTTTGAAAAAATTTCTTGTATGCCTAGAGTTTGTCATTGCTTCCGAGTCACTCAGTGAGCCTAGAAGTGAATCTCAAGTGCTGCCTCCCTTGTCCATTGAGGCAACGCATGGAACTCTTGTGAAGTGCATGTTTAATTCTTTGGACGAGGTCCCAACCCTTTCAAAAATCTTTAGGAAATTGCTAACCTTTACCCCACAAGAGATGAGTGGAGAGGACCTTGTGGGGCCTTCTTCCTTGGCTCTTTTGTTGCAATGGGGTTAGAGGATTCCACCCTTGACATTCTGCCTTTGTAGGCTCATCCGCCTTCCCCATACAATGATCTAGATTGAGAGGCTAATGACCTCTTGGTCGATGAGTGTTAGGGAGGTGCCTCTTCTTTATCTTTAGTGTAGTGTGTGTGTGTGTTTGTGTTCCCCTGTGCTTGCGTTATGTGTTCCCGGATGAACCTTGTCACCCTTGTAGGTGCTTAGCTACAAGAGTATTTTTATGTTGTGCAACTTCCTCTATTTGTTACATCATTCTTCATCTATTATGTGTATTAATTTTCAACAATTGGGGATGATGCAAAGTGTTGGGGGAATTTAGGCTTCCCTATCATGTATGACCCAATTTTTTATTTTTATTAGTCTTCTTGTACAATCTTCATATGGTGTGATATAGTAGGGGGTTGATGACAGTTCATTAATATACTATTATTATATTTATATATATTTATGAGCAACTATGACCCTAAAATATCAGACCACGCTTGTTCCCTTTGTTCATTATGTTAGTGCTTCTTTTCTTGCATGTTTTATCTCATATCTTTTGTGCTTTCTTTGTGATTTTGTGGTATTCATGTGTTATCCCTTGCGTGTACAACAACATTACCACGATGAAATCTTGCTATGCCCTGTGGGCAAAAAAATCACTTTTTTTCATTCTTGCTTTTCTCTCCTTAGGATGTCACATACCTCTGCATTCAACATGCACCATCCTAATGGGGGGCTATCATGTCACTTTGATTTTCAAAAAATACATTTGGTGGCCAACAAATTTTTTCTTTAAAATCTATTCAAAATATTTTTCAAAAATCACATTCTCAACAAAGACCCCTAGCGAAACATGTTTCCTTCGTCATGGGTTCAGAAAGAAATAACTTGAAGAAATGTCCTTTGAGGAGGGAGAAAATTTTCCTATAGGAGAAGCTTTGACCTTCCCTTTGCGAGGGGGCATTTTCTTCCTTTCAAATTCCTTAATAAAGTGAATATCTTTCAAAAGCATTCCTTGATGTTGAATTGATTTTTAAAAAAAATCTCTTGCACTTTCAAATAGCACGTCCCTTGAGTGTACCCCTCTTCTTTTGAAGGGTTCTCGAGGGACCCCTTTGAAAGTTCTTCCTTCAAATTTTTGACTGTCTGTGTGACTATCTGCTTGTTTTCCTATGTGACTTCTTTTTGTTTTCTAACATGTTTTATCTGTGGATTAACATGTTGCTTTGCTGGTATGCTTGTGAAGTTGCTTTCCAATCTGACTCTGTGGAGTCCCCTTCAATTGGGATTCCTCTAGGAGAGAGTATTTTGGGGGCACATTCTTTGGAGGTCCGAGGGCTTGTGAAGCATTTGCATCTTGTGGGATTTATCCATCATTAGTCTGTAGGCCTTCAATGTACTTTGTTTAACTTTGTAGTTCCAAGGATCTATGAAGTCCTTTGTTCGAACTTCCTCAAGAGAGAGTACCTATGGAGTTATTTTCCTACCCTACACTTTCAATTTTTCTAGATTGCGGTCTGCTTCCTCAACGGTTCAGGTATACATTTCTAAACTCTTCGATCTACTTTATTGAACATTCATTAATACTCATGCTTGCTAAAGTGGGGGATAAATGTATAGGAGTGAATTTGCACCCCTTGGTAAATTACTTTTTTGCATCCCTCCACCTTAGAAAATTAAACCCAAATACAAAATTCCACATTACCCATATACCTCGCATCCATTTGGTGCTTCTCTTTTATGTCAGTGGGGGAATTTTTGTTGGGAACTTAAGTGCAATGTGTTAATGTCTACGCAGCCCATTATCGTTCTTGACAAATTCATGCTCCTAGAATTTGTAGGGACATTACATTCTCCATTGGGCATGAAGCGTAACGCCTTTGTGTCAACTAGTTGGCCTAAAAATGACTCTTTCCCTCTTAATCTCCCTTCAAATGAATATTTTTCACTACCACTTGAATCGTCTTCACAATTCTAAGCATTCACTTGATCTCTTGCATCATTTTTCCACCTCTTGAGCATTACACAATATCTTGTTACTCCATCAAATTCACTAAGAATGTGTTGTGCTACCATAGAAGCTGTGAGTTTCATGTCTTGGGAGACCTCCTTCACCACCACTGCGGTCATGTCAACTTTGCTAAGCTCGTAATCTTCCATTCTCCACTCATTGGCCTTGAGTGCCTTTTGGTCGATGTGGTATTGCTTCATTATCCTTCTTTTTTTTGTGGTTTGATAGAGTAGCATTGTGTTTTTTGTAATGTTTAGTACTCTTCTTTCTATTTCCTTTATTGCATTTTCTACTTCGTGACTTTTTTGGTTGTCCGTGAAGGTGGAAACACCAATGCGGGGATTTGACTAAGGAAAACCCCTATACATCCCAAAATTTTTCCTCTCTTGGCTGTGTGTAGGTGTACATGTGCATGGAGCTTGCTAGTGAGCTAGAATTTTAGTGAGTTGAACCTTGTCACCTTTATTGTCTCTATCTCCTTTATCATCTTTATAATCATTTACTGTACTTCATTATTCTGTTTAGTTTGTTAAACCTTATTTACTAGGCCATTAGTAGGTTTCTTTGAGTTAGCACTGCACTTTTCCACTTTCTAGTTGCATGGATTCCAATGCACCAGAGAGATTCTAGAGTGTTCTATTGTCCCAAATCTGCGCTATTGTCCTCAGGAAAAGAGTTTCCTGAGGTGAATTTTAGATTCTAGAAACTAGCTCGTCTAGTCCCATTTAAGTATTTAGATTAGTAGAGTGATAGAAGCACTTGAGAGTGCTCTTCATTCTGTATCCTTGACTTGCACACCCACTTAACTTGAGGTAGGCTAGGGCAGCCCTGCACTCTCGGCTCTCTATGACCTAGAGCCTTGGTGTGGTTGGTCCCTCTACCTTATAGTTTTCCAAATTGACAACTCTCACAAACAACATTGATAGGTTTTGTAATTCTAGGTAAATATCATAGTACAAGAACCAAACTAATTCTTGCCAAACTATAAAAATTCATGTGACACATCCTCTGATTCCATAACCAACTATCATTAATTTGAGACATAAAGCAATGGCAATCAAAACCCTTAAGTTGATAGATGTTTCCATCTGTTTTCTTACTAGCAACAATCAAAGTTCTAAACCCTTTTAGAATCTCACACGCTTCATCCTTAAACACAAGATTATACCCTTTGCTACACATTTATGTGACACTCAAGAGATTATGTCTTAAGCCCTTAACATAGTAAACATTTTTAGTATTATGCTTTCCATCAAAACTGATTGAACTTGTTCCACAAATCTTATCTCTTGAATCATCTCCAAATTTAACTAATCCTCCCTTGTACTTTTCAAGTTTAACAAACTTGCTTTTTCATCTAATCATATGATTGGAGAAACCATTGTCAACAACCCAATAATTCTTATCCTCTTTGACATGAAAAGTAGATACCAAAGCACCTTCAACCTTCTCCTTTATCTCTAGAATACTTTCCTTCACACAACTTTCAGGAATAGTAGAACCATATTCTTCTTTTATAGCCAAAAATAGAAATTCATTATCATCAAAATCTCCATAATCAAATTCATCATAAGAAATACCAACATATTTCACATAGTAAGATTTCCTAATAATCTTTCCTTTATTTTTCTTATTCTTATTATTTAGAGTTCATTTTGGACATCTAGAAGCATAATGAACTATCTCACCACAACTAAAACATTTGAAAGGTAATTTACCTTTGTACTTATCGGTTCCCTTTTTCATCTCCCTCACAAAGTTAGCTTCCAAATCATCAAGATATTCTTCACCTAAATCTTCAACCTTCTTTGATTTACCAACGTTGAAATCAATCTCTACTTTTGTATATTTCTTTAGTTTTCTCATTTCAAATGCAGTTAGAGTAACATTCAACTGATCAATGGAATAATTGTCAAAATCAACAACTTCCTCAATTTAGCAGATACCTTTTCATTGTAACAATCCAAAAGAGATCTGACAACTTTCTTCACCACTTTAGATTCTTTAACTATTGCACCAAGGCCTGTCATAACACTTGTAGACACTAAAAATTGGTCTAGGCCTGCGACTTCAATTTATTCATAATTTGCACCTTCATTGTCATAATTAAATAATCTTAATTATTTAATTATATTTCTAAAGTCCTTTTTCATCTATTAATTAAATAATGTTAATTATTTAATTTTTTTTTTTTAATTTTATTCAATCTTGATTAATTAAGTAACTATTCTTTATTTAATTATGTCACTAACCAAGTTTATCCCCTTTCTCAAATTAAATATATTGCTATTTAATGTACTTTCATCATACTTTTGACTATAATTAAATAATCTTTTAAACTTATTTAATTATTCATTAGCCTCTTCTCTAGTTAATTAAATAAATCCTTATTTATTTAATTTATTCCTCAAATTTTGAATGTTGAATTAAATTAATTATTTAATTCATAAAATAATTACTCTTGGCATATTCCTCTATAATTAGATACTCGCTTAGTTATCTAATTATTCATTTCCCACATAAGTCAATATTTAATTAAATTAGTTCATTATCTCCTGGTTTAATATTTGTCTATTTCTAACGAAGAGACTTTCTGGTTTAATCAGTTAGTTATCTTGTTTTATTCTTCTGCGTGCAAACATTTATTAACTAAATAACTTTATTTATTTAATTAATTCATTTATGTGTTCAAACAAACTATTTTCTTACATGCTAATTCTCATCTTTACATGTGAACTCTATTCTTTTGATTTTCAAACAGTCTTGACTAAATATTAAATTATTATTTAATTTGATCTCCACCATTTAAGTGTTGTAACTCGCACTAACTCAACCCTAATTCGAATGCATGCTATAAAATTTTAATCTCAATCATTGATTATCTTTTAATTTGAGCCTCTTGTTCGTACAATCAATTATCTATAAATTGGCTTGACCTTCATCATTGTTACTCCTCCCAAAATCTTGTGACTTTTGGAGCAATTACTTTAGAATCTTCGATATTTCGTTATTATCATTATCATTAAGGCTATACTTGTGCACATATTAAAAATATGAGGGCAAGAATCCTATTACAATGAAATGTAGGACAACTGAGGTTATTCATGTAATTAAATTGATGTTTGGTGAGATAATTCTTGTATTTATGCTTTCCATTATTCTTTGTTGTTTGCGTAGGTTTAGTTTGAGTTTATTGAATTGTATTGCTTAACCTGCTTATTTTTCTTGTGTTACAACACCTACCAACTCATCAAATCTCTGTATGTAGCCTTTAATAATTTCATCTTCAGACATATGCATCATTTTAAACTATGCCTTCAAGTTTTGCAACTTTATTTGTTTGACCTTCAGATGTCCTTCATAAATGCTTTCTAACTTATACCAAAGTTCTTTAGTAATCTTCAAATTCATAATTTTAACTAATTTAGTATTTGAAATACTATTCACAATAATAAATCTCGCCTTAGCATTGATCTCATGCAGCTTGCTTTTTGCACTTGTACTTGGACCATTTGGAGGTGGAGTATATATATTTTGATAAGTCTTCTCAATCTCATATCCTTGAGTAGACAAATTTCCTTCCATATTTGTCTTCTAGAATGCATAATTTGAGCCATCAAATCTAGGATATTCCAAAGCAATCTTGTTGACCATCCTGTATCTACCTCAAGTGGTTAAGCTCTTCTTCAAGGAACCTTGATTTGATACTGATTGTCGAAATGAAAAAAACAATTGAGAGGGGGGGGGGGTGATTCAATTGTAGTAAATTAAACATTCAAACCCTAAACAATAATTAGATCCACAAGCATTCATTAAACCCTCATTCTGTTAGTTTGATTAAACATGAAATGTAGATAACATAAACTAAAATGATAAAACCATACACAAGAGAACACAAAATTTAAGTGGAAAACCCAATGAGGGAAAAACCATAGTGAGGATTAGCTCATAATATAAGTAATAACAAAATTGGTACAAAAGGGCTCATTGCTAGAATAGGACACACTGTACAAAAGGGCTTACAACCAAGGCTCACTGCCACATAAAGAATACAAGAAGATAGAAAAAAAAGTTACATAGAGAACATTTCTCAATGCAACAAGGAGGCCACCACAATTGCTTGCACACTTTCATATTCTCATATGAAAGATTTAGGATGCCTTCAGCTCACTACCTTCAAGAACCCTAACATGAAGTTCACACTATTCTACTCAAATTCACCTCACACAAATCACTCAGATCAATCTCACATCCATTTTACTTCTTAGTCATTCATCTCTCACTTGCATCAACATGATACATATTTATATCAATCTCTAACTCAAAAAATTTCTCCAATATTGGCCACTAGCTGTTATACATACAAATTCAAAATAGGTCGGCACCTAAACATTCCTGCGGTGGATAAGAATGAAAGAAAACCTACATAAATCCTTACATATGATCTAGATAGATCCCAACACACTTCAACATTCTTCTACAAGCTTCACATGTAGTGTTAAACACAAGGTCGACCAACATATATGCAAAACACCATAATCATTAAGGACACACTTAAGCAAATCTGAAAAGCTGAAAGTTTTGGACAACATAATTCACTTGAACTCAATCTAGAATAATCCCAAAAATACTTAAGATTCATCAAACACTTCATCCAAGTTCACATCAACAAATAATTCAACCCAAAACATCTAGTAACCCTTATTTGCATAGTGATAAATGAAACTTACTCTGTACTACACCAAATCATGTAAAACCTTGAATATAGAAAGATAAAAGCATTATAATCAACTTACCAAATATGCACAACCTGAAGCTAAACAATGAAGAAATGTGGAGCAAATACATTTCTACTAGGCCACAAAAAATATCATTGAGCAACTGGTTCACACACTGGTGAAAATATCTCGCATGATATAACAATATAGAAACCCAAATTCTGAATATAACAACCTTTGACAACCTTGAATAACTTGTAGGATCCACATAGACATAACATCAACACACAAAGAACACAAATAACAATACCAAAGCACATTATGAACACTTACACAACACATTTTACTTTGTTTATTAATTTTTTTGAAAAGCACTTGGAAACCAAGTACTAGAGACATCATCTTAGCTCATTACTTCATTCCAACTCACCTTCAAACTCTGAAACAAAAAGGTTAGCTCCATGTACTCACAACACTTCCTCAAGGTCTCAACTACACATGCACAACCTATTTTCCTCTTTTTCACAATTTTCTCAATATCCTCAACATCTTCATCCCATAGTTGACATCAATGACAACACCAGTTAGTATAATTTCTATTGACATCAATTACAAAACCATCATTACATTGCAAAAATGTAAAAGTTCATTTTTTTTTGGTGAAGGGTCAATAGAAGGTACTACATTTGAAGCCAAATGAAGATGCAATGGTTCTATAGATTTCAGGGGAAAGAATCCTCTCAGGATGAAATTGTGGCATGCATATATCCATGTGGTGCACACAAGTCCCTAACAAAAATTCCTCCATTGATGCAAAAAGGTGAGGTCATGCAAAAGGAATAAGTTGATGGCGGTGGGATTTGCATCAGGTAAGGGTAAATAAGTGGGGAATTTGGCTATGGTGCAAGTTCATGCAATTACATTTTCCCCCCACTTTAGTGAGCATATGTGTCAATGCAGATGCGAGCTAAAGTAGAAAGAGATTGAAGAAAATATACCATAACTTTCAAGGAAGTAGGTCTTCGATCTGACACACCTAAACATGAGGAAGGAAGCTCCATAGGTTCTTCATCCTACAAAGCAACCTTAACATGAAAGAGAGAAGGCTCCATAGGTTCTCAATCCTATCTCCACAAGTTCTTGGTCCTACAAAGTTGTGATCTCACTATAAACATGTTAGGATATAGAAAAAAAAATGTTAGGAGAAAGATCATAATATACACTCATTCATAAGACTAACAAGCTAGTATGATAAGACATAGCCTGATCAAATAGACACAAGATACAAACTGATTAGATAAGTCTACGATTGTTGCAAAATTGATTATAGAACAACCATAGAAAGGTGGATCTAGTCGGGTTGCCCCCAAGCTAGATGCCAAAATGTGAGATGTCTAACACCAAGAAATTGTGCCATCACACATAAGATAGAAGACAAGTCTAGTTTGGCTAACCCAAAGATATACACAAATTCATATGATTTCTCGCACTGAGACATAGTGACATCGAATATTGAATGAGACACAATTTGAAATACATAAAGGGATTCAATTGAAGGATAATTTTTCAAAGGGGGTTCCAAAGGGAATCCTTCAAGACACCAAGGGGTCTATTCAAAGGAATGCTTTGATTGAAAGACACAAAATTTTCCACAAGTGATTTTGTCATCGAGGAATCTATTTGAAAGATTTATTTCATTGAGGAATCCAGTGGAAAGAGTATTCCTTTGTTAAAGGAAAGTTTTCAAACTCTTTCATACTAGAGAGAGTGCTCCTTTTTTGAAAGGAAAATTTTTAGACTCTTTTTCTACAAATTCATTTTCAAAAGAAGAGTTTCATCAAGGGGTCCTCATTGAGAGAATATGTCATTTGGAAAATGAACACTTTCCAATAAGGGAGTCTTTGGCCATAGAATTCACCTAATAAAAAATTAGAGAAACATGATAGCCCCCCTTAGGATGGTGTGTGCTACACACAGGAGCACATGGAATCCTAAGGAGAGAAAGGAGAGGAAAATATGTTGTGACACATGACACATTGTGAGATGTATTCATCATATGTTGTCATGCACACAAGGGAAAGCGCATAAGAACAAAATCATCATGAAGCAAACATAGATACAAGAAAAGATAAAAAAATCAAGAGATAGGGGAATCTAAGAGTTTGAGGTTAGATCTATTCATAGATACAAATATAATATGGTGTATGAACGAATGGTCATGAATCCCAAAATTTCTTAGATCATGATGAAGGACATATGAAGATAAAATGAAAATAAAAATTGGGTCATGCGAGAAGTCCTAAATTCCCCCAACACTTTGCATTGTCCCTAATTATTGAAAATCAAATTCATGACATAGAAGAATAATGATGCAAACAGAAGAAGTGCACTACAATTTTTTTTGTGCCTGTATCAAAGCATGAGGGTCCTCTAAGCAAGATCATAAATGCAAAAAGATAAGCATGAGGGAACATAAACACACAAAAAAATCTATGCTATAGATGTAGAAGAGGTATTGTCCTATTCCTCATCAATCAGGAGGTCATCCTTCTCCCAATATAGATCATTATAGGGGGAGGGAAGATGGGCCTGCAAGGGTGATAGCAAGAGTGGCACCCTATGAATCACTTGCAATAAGAGATAAGAAAGTAGGCCCCTCAAGGTCTTCTTCATTGGGTTCTTGTGAAGCTAAAGTCATCGATCTTACAAAGATTGAGGAAATAGTCAGGATGTCCTCCACTAAATTAAAAATACGCCTTTTAGGGGAAGGATGAGGCACATAGGAGTCATTTCCAACCTCATATAGGGGTGTGGTGACTACCTCCAAAGAGGCAAGGGCTGCCTCCATCACTAGGAAAATGCAAGCCAAAACAAAACTAGCTCCTGAAGAAGGTAAACCCTTCTTCCGACCACCACTTGTAGTGAGGTCATCTTCCAACTTATGCTTCAATGAGGGATTTTGAATGCCCATGAAGGAATTAGAGGTGGAGGAGGGAGAAGACAAAGTTGTAGTAGACACCATTGTTGTGTTCGACATGTATATGGGTTGAGAGAAGGGAGGGATGTCTAGGAGGGACATTGAAAGAGGAGGCTCCATGGAGGGAGCGATAAAAACCTACACCCTTTTGGGTTGAGTATCATATGATCCCGTCTAGGGAATAGAAGAAAAAAAAGGTGATTGGAACTAAGGTAGAAACATCAAGAGGAAATTCCATAACAAACTAAAATGCAGAAATAGGGGTGACTAGCTCCCCCTCTTCCTTATGTGAATCAGCTTGTTCTATTTCAAGAGCCTTTCACCTATGCTTGTTCTCAGACATAAGCCGGTTACATCGGCTATGTGCATTGGAAGTGGTGGCTTGAGAAGAGATAGGAGGTTCTTGTTCTATCGCCAGAGCATCCTTTGCAATTTCCACCAGTGGAAGGACGACCTCCTGGGTAGGAGCAAGAGAGGGAAGCACAAGAGCAGAGACAACAATAGGTGGAGAAGCATACACAAGTTTCTTGCTAGTGGGCCTCTTCCCATTTTATATTAGAGGGATAGTAGGAAGAGCAGTATGAGGCCATAAGGTTCAAGACACAAGAGTATCCCTGTAGGGACCCTTTCTCTTGCCATAGAGAATGGGTCTAGGAATCATGGGAAAAACTAAAAGTTCAAAAACTTGGAACTTAGCTTTTCACCATGTGAGCACCATTAGACTTCCCATGCGAGGCATGGGAGAAGGAGTTGAAGATGCTGTAGTAGGGAGAGAAGCAAAAATAGGTGTAACAAAAGACATAAATGGAGAAGGCCCTTGAGCGCAAGCTTCTCCTTCCCATTTTTCCGGGTAGAAGAAGCAAATTGTTTCTATGCAATCATGGGGCCTTTCATAGAGATTACATAGGGGACATAGGATAACTCAATTTTGGTGTTGTGCCCTCAGTATTGTATTTAACATAAGCATGGTACTATTGAATAGGACAATTGAGAGGGGGGTGAATTAGTTGTCACAGATTATAACCTTAAATTCAATTACTAGAACTGACACATAAAATGATTAAGTGATTAACCATCAAATGAAAATGCACAAACACAATAACACAAGATTTACGTGGAAAACCCAATGAGGGAAAAGCTATGGTGATGATTAACTCACACTATAAAGAATATCAAAACCGATTACAAAAAAGTTCACTGCTTGAGATAAGGCTCATTGTCTGAAATAAGGACTCACAATCTAGACTCACTGTCCATAGGGATACAACCTAGAGGGTTCACTGCCAAAAAGATACAAAGAAGACTTGTTATAGAGAGACAACAATCCCAATGCAACAAATATTCTACCGCAATCACTGGTCAACTTGCTTGTATGATAGAGTTCACCTTCTACTCACTACATCTGAAAACTTGGCTTTGAGCTTCGCACTAAACAACCACACACCTAACTCACACACTTTAAGAATAACATCAAATTAGCATCCACTCTTTCACTTATCTTCCTTTTTTTCTTATGTATAATTTCCATCGCAAGCACATTCTATATTTATACTATCGCCAACCTTGAAAAGATACAAAGTCATCCATCCAACTTCAAATTCTAATTAGGTTGGTACTAAACATCCTAGGATGGAATTAGAATGAGGGCAACCCAAACACATGCTTCACTAGGAGCCATAATAGATCCAACATGCTTCATCAAATTCAAAAATAGTGAATGACACTGTCATGCCCACATTTTACACTCTAAACAATCTAACAATCCACAATGACTTTACTAATTTTGCTAATAATTTTTTTTGTTTACTTAAAAAAAAAACAATAATAACACAATTCACTACTTATAGCTATAGAAAATGATTGGACTAGTTAGAAGAAAGGATAGAAATAATTTACTATTGTAGCAATAGAGTCTATTTGGGTTAGCTTAATGTACCTCTTACATTCCATCATGTCAAAAATTCGTCGCTCCCAATACCTATACTTGTAAGGTCTAAATGACTTGGCACACACATAAGATGGTAGTTAGCACATGAATACCAAGACAAGCTACATAAATCAATGGTGGTTTATAGTATGACACGCCACATACAAGACTCAAAAGAATAGTCCTAAGGGCCCGACCTAATTCCTTGAGGGATCATCTCTGGTGGCCTTTTAGACTATGTATGTAATTCACAGGGGAATCAAAGTTCAACCTTTGGGTTTTGGACCGACTCATTTTATTGACCAACAACAACACAATAACACTAAAGTATGTTGAGCTCAATTCTTAATTCAATTGCATCACATAACCCATACAAAACACATACTAGAGGAGTGGGTATGCAACCCTTTCTAGAGTTTATTTCCCCAGACAGTTTCACGGTCGGTGACCACCCACAGGTGAAGTAGGGGATTGGAACCTCATTAATGATATACTGGGAGATATGAAACATGGGAATACATACTCATGTACTTGCACAAAAATGCCACAAGACAGCAAGATGCGAGGAAAACAAAAAATAAGGTAACTCCAATGGGTATTCTAAAGATAGGAAAAAATTTCATTTATTTTTTGAGTTGAATAATCATTTGTAGAACATAGTTTGGTCTTATCTTAAGATCTATTTCACCATACATATTAGACATTAGTTTAACAATAATACAATGGAGTCAATTTTTATACATACTAATAATTAACTTTTCAATAACTATTTAATGATATATGATTATCATCTCGAGGCTTATCAAATCAATCAGTAGGGAACCATAATGATTAGAAAATTCATAACTAAATAAAAAATACACTAATGAATCGACATTTTGATAGCTAGAAAAATTACAATGACTCTAGATACAAACTTAATTTCTATATGAAATTATAGTGATGTATCAATAACCTAACCATATGGTCTCTAAGAGTAATTTGGTAACTCCAATGACCATTATAGTGGTATTATGGAACAATTATTTTCAAGATAATAACTCTATTGTTAGCTAATACAAAAGGGTAGTGACAACCTGGAACTTCTAATGTTTATATACATTTCTACTTGTGATATAATAAAATGAAAAGTAGAAAAGGAAAATATAAAGTTAAATTGACGTATGATTGCAGGTTTTATACATCAAGGTGAATAAGTACTTATAACAATAAAAACATTCTCTTAGTTCATGGTTTATTTAGTATTCACACCCAATTTCTTAGGAACTTACTTTTATCAAATCCATGAATTACTAACAATTATCATTTGAACAACTAATATAATTATATAGTAATATAAGCTCACAAAATCTATAGAATGTTGACGTGTTACTAACTATATGTTTTGGAGTAGGATAGATGTTAACTAGTTGTAAGTTATCACCAATTAAACATGAAGAAAAACTCATGAAAGTATTGTAACTTATTTATTAATTTTTTGTTCATATATAGCCACAAATTACATTTGTCATTTAAACTTATGCAATTGAAATATATTACTTAACTAACAAATTTCAACACACAGATTTGTAGCAAATGACAACATTCAAAAATTCATAACTTTTAAGTTATTTGGCCAAATTTAAAAATTCAATATGTTCCAGAAAGGGGAAGGAACAAAGAGAAAAACCCAGGAAATATTTTACAAGAACCTTAATGCATGTGAGCAATTTTTTCTGCGATGTAGCTCACTAGCTTACTCAAATCAATAGTTTGACACATAATAGTCTTATATTATATTGATAAGTTATCTTCATAGGGAATTCTTATTAAATCAATATAATTTTAAATATTTAGGGATGTGAAGGTTTATTTTCAGTACATGTCTATTGGGGAATTTTTGAGTTGATTTACTTGAAATAAATCAGATTGGTAATAAAAATGCTTCTACTTAAAAACATAAGAGTTAACTACTTTATATAAAATAATGAAAAAAAAACTAAAATAATCTTGGTGGATACAAAATTAACTAACTATGCCTCTCTTTTTTGTTTGTTTGTATTTTAGAAAAAAGATAAAAACAAATGAAACCAATTAATTCAATATAACTCATATTTCACTATTTTTGAGAATTCAAGGAAACCAATTTATTTTCTGGAAACATGAATGCAGGAAAATCAATCACATTTTAGAAGACTATGCTAATTCTTCTCAACTGATGCACAAAATATAATCAAAATATATTTTTCCAAACAATAGAAATATTTTAAAATGGTAATAGTGAGGAGCAATATTTGTTTCAACATAGAATAACATTAATTTTACATACCCAACTTCCTCCCTTGATTACCATCCATCATACCTCTAAGCCCAAATCTATTGTACCCATCCACCGCATTGAGTCCTATGATTTTGAGTAAATTTGTATATGGAAAATATGTTAATCTTTGCATCATTAACAACAACAAATGTTTGGCCGATATTGGCATGGTGTGATGGTTTATAGGTGACATTGTTGTTCTTGCCACCAAGGTTCAAACCTCGTTGGGGTGGTATTGTTGAATGGTTGTATTCCGATTCATAGCTCAGGTCAAAAGCATTTACCCCTTGAATAAAAAAAAACAACAACAAATGTTTGATGTTCATAAAAAGAACCAATCACTCAAATGAACTTTTTTTTGCATGACACGAGTAGATTTCTTTCTTGGGAGCAGCTATAGGAAATTATCCTCCTTCTTCAGAGATAGAGAAATAGGCTTCTTCAAAGCCATGGTCTTAACAACATTACCTTAATATTATTTACTATTTTTCTATTCATGTAAAGTAATGATTGACAAAGATATTTGCAATGCCCAATTGCTTCACCTAACTCATTTTGTTGTAAAACATAGCAAACCATGACTCTTCTGAGATAGTATTGAGTAAAAAATTAATAACTAAATAAAACATCTCATCAACCTTTGGTTTACCAAAATTCAGACCAATCCATTAACAAATTATACTTCGCTGCATGAAGGTAGAATTAGCTGACTCTACACCAAGGCCAATTTTCAAAAACTGAAGTAATGAGATTGGAACTACGTACGTCACAGTTGCAATTTCAACATTCTTGATTCTATGAGTAAACTCATTTTGTTTAAAAAAAAAACATAACAATCCATGAGTACTCTCAGACAACCTCAATGTTAGAAACTAGTTAATAACTTATTTTAGTAAAATAAAATAAAATTAGATCAATCTTTCATTTACCATTAGCTAGGCCAAGACATTAGCAGACTATGATTCTCTTCACCAGGCATACACTAGACAATTTCATACCTATGTCTCTACCTCCATGCCAAAAAGCATTCTACACCTTCGATTTGGAAGAGGATGGCAGGATTTTTCTCTCATTTTAACAAATTTTTATTCAAGTGCATATTTCATCCTACTTTCACCACAAAATGTCCTGAAGCATAACACCTGCAACACTGAAAATGATGGTGAGGAAACTAGAATAATCAGGAGAAGATACTGGGATGCAATAGATGGTAGTTTATATGTCTTGGTCATTGAAGGTTGTCTGGGATCCCCCAAATGTGAGACTTGCTACTACTGCTTCTTCCCTATCCTTCTGAAAAGTGGAACACAAACAAGGCATGTGGACGGTTTTACTATTCACATGCAAACCATGGGACTTTAGACAAGGCACATGAGCTGTTGATAGAATGCCTCAAAGCAAAGTGGTGGGAAAATGTAAGTGGCATGTGTAATACTAAAATACCATAAAATTTTCCAGTGCTATGCCCAAATGGGAGCTTCCAATAGTTTTTTGGTCATACATCATATCATGCATAAGCTTATACATCATTTAAAGCTTTCCCATTAGAGAGAATATACCTACAGGAGGAAAGACATTTCACATGCCAAACAATGTGTTTCTTCTTCTATCTTACCTAGTGTAAGTGTGGAAAATGTAAGCTAAATACAATTAAATAGACCTCTTAATAAAACATTGTATCAAGATTAATCAACAATTAAACTAATTTAAAACACTGAAAAGCCTGAAGACATCTCATTGTCTCCTATCTCCAAAGATTTATCAAATTATAGAAGCTCTTAGATTTGTAAGCACCACAATTGTTTAAAATGCCTATCTAGAGAACATAATGGATGCTAAATACAATGATGTGATGATTGCTAATGATTTCTAGATGATATGATGCTATTGTAAACTATCCTGACATGAAACCTGCTAAATGGAAGCTACAGTAAAAACTAATGATGTTGCCGTGATATAAAATCTAATAATGCCATGATGCTATGATGATAATAAAATGCTAATGCTAATGCTTATGATTGCTTGGTTGCTTGAGTACTAATTCCCGCAGAGTAAGTTTGCATAAAAGATGATAATTCTCGGGTGATTTTCATGCTTCAAAAGGCTGTATATATAGATTTTTGGCAGCAATTTTGCACAGGGGTAACACAACAGAGGCTGAGATTAAATCTGGGGATTTTGAATGGTATGAGATGAGAAGGTGGAGTTGATCATGGAGGATTGTTCCTCCCCATGAAAAAACTAGGAAAGATGAGAGGAAAGATTTGAGGAAGAATATTGAGAGGATTGCCTGTAGGTTTGTCCTCGAGGCTTTTCCCGTGAATGTCAGTTGCATTAATTAGATTTGAAAAAATCTAATTTTATTGGTGATTGAATAGAGGGATTTGATTTATTCAAATTAGAAAATTAGGAAGATTTAATTAAATAAAAAAAATATTGGATATTTGCCCATTTAATAAAGAGGAATATGATAAGATAATTAAATAACACAAATTATTGAAGTTGTGTATTTAATTTAATGGATAAAGTATAGAAGAAATAATAACAATTAAATAAAACAAAGTATTTAATTTTGTTTATTTAATTAAGAGAAAAATAATATGATAAAATAGAAGAATTAATAGTGAACTTAATATAAATAAATATTTCTATTTATTTAGTAATTAGATGAATTTAGGATTAATTAATCAAATAAATCACATTTAATTAATTAGATTCTCCATACCATTTCTAGGTGTCTACATTTTGCCCCTCTTTAAAGTGATGTGTTTACGCATTGCTTCAAAGAAAATTTTGTGTTGCTATTGCTAATATTGACAAAAAAAAATTTCAGAATGCCCCAAACATGTTTTCAGGTGATTGATGGATATATGCCCCCTCGGGAGATAAATTAGTGAATTTTTTTTTTTTTTTGGAAATTTTCAAATTTTTATATTTTTTGATGATTTGGTGTAGATTTTATGAAGATTTGATGATGAAATAATTTCTCCTGATAAAAAATATTGATTCCACCATATGATTAAATGTTGCCCTACTTTGCCTCCTTGTGTTTGATAATTTTTTATCATGTTAGCCTTTGATTTGATATGATTGATGCTCTTGATCAAGTAGATGATGTTTGACCTCATGATAGGCGAGGTTTCATGATTGAGTGATGATAATTATCCACATAATAGGTGGGGAATAATTATAGTTTGATTGATAAACCTCATGATAGGAGAGGTTGATTCGATGTATTGACCTCATGATAGACGAGGTTCAATGATGCTTGATGATTGACCTCATGATAGGCAAGGTTGATTTGATGTATTGACCTCATGATATGCAAAGATCAATGATAGGTTGATGATTGTCCTCATGATAGGTGAGGATCAATGATAGGTTGATGATTGATTGACCTCATGAGAGGCAAGGTTCAATGATAGTTGCTCATGAGATTTGATCAAAGTATCACCAGACCCGAATAGATTGATAGGCTGATTGATTTTTGATTAATAATATTGTTGATTTTCAATATGTTATGATCTTAGGAGGATTTTAGAGTTCTTTCCAAAGATGTGGGACATGATTCCACATCTGGTGTAGGTCGATATAGATATCATCAGTCAATGTGGAAAATCTATAATGCAAATGAAAAACTAATATGAATGCAATCTAATTTAACCATGAAAATCTACATATGCAAGCATTGACATCTTAACAGTCCATTTATTGTGCTTTGTATCATCATAGAGCTTTAAAAATGTTGAAAGTGAGTACAAGCATCAATGGTATAATGTAAACCAATAATGACCTGAGTACTACTTTCATGATTTTTGATATTGCAAGCGAACAAAAGCATCAAGGTATAATTAAACCCAGATGACCTAAGTATTTCTTGTGTAAACAGACAAGAATTAGCCACTTTCCTATTTGAATTTGAATGTCATCCATGATACTTTGTAGAGCATTCCCCGTGATGATTCACACAGTAATTATGATTAATTCATAGACAACAGACAAAGAAAATACCATTTCTTCTTCCTGGCTTCTCTAGTTCAATACATCATTGAGTTTCTCCAAAGAAATGATAACAATGATTAAAGTACAACCTATCCAAATTTTTCCTATAGTATTCAATCATTTATTCAGATTAGATCATCCATCTTGATTTTGTGATGTTTCTGTGTTTTCAAGATTTTGGATCAAACTAACCTAAAGACCTATCTTAGGGGCCTCAAGGGTTGATCAAAGATTAGCCTTGTCTATGTTATACATGTAAAGACCACATAGTTCGATTGATACAAACTCATGTTTTTGGATTTTTGAGACTTACTTTTTGACTTGTTTTTGGATTTTTTGTTGTGATATGGATGTTTGATGTTTTTTCGATGGTGATTGTTGTTTCATGTTGGGTTGTGTTTCAATCACTCTTTTTGTTGTTTTTGTCCATTTTTTGAAGCTTAAGATTTATGTTGCCCCCAATGATCTTCAGATGTTTCCCCCAAGCTAGGGTGAGACATGACCATGTGATATGATATGATAATGGATGCAAAAAATGATGTTGGAAGCAATGACCATGACATGTGTCCAATAGATAGGAGAGCTGATTTAAATCACAAATAGTGCCTGTTTCCAAGTTTTCACTATATGTTTTTATTGCACCTTTTCATTCTTTTTGATTTTTTTGTATTTTTTTGTTTTTCTGATTTTTATATTTTTCTATTTTTTGATTTTTGTATTTTTCTATTATGGAATGATATGATATGACCGATTGAAGGAACAAGATGCCCCACAATAGGGGTAATGAAACCATGGATAAATGATAGATCAAAATGAAATATTCATTGCAAAACATGTCATAGAAGCAACATATCTCTTGTCAAAAGATGATAATGGTTGATTGATTAAGATGCCAGGAATGATTGATTCCATAAGGAATGATGATGATAAGTACTTAGGATCATTGATTCCCCTAAGTACGATAAGATTGATGATTGTTGATGATTGATTGACAAAAGATATGAGGATTGGATAATGTTTTGTAGCTAGGCTCAAATTTGATGTGCATGATAAGATTCAAGGTTGCAAAGGGACATGATGACATGGATTTTGATAAGCGAGGAGATATGCAATGGAAGAAAGAAAGGATAAAGATAATGAAAGGTGATGATAAAGATCAACTAGATAAGATATAGACACAAGGCCCAAGTATTTTGCCCCTATTCCTCATCAAGACCGAGGAAAGGAAGAAATGATGTATTTAGTAAGAATGATGGAATATGGATAAGATGAAAGATATGGTATGGAAGATATGGATAAAGTGTATAGGATAAGATATATGATGTTCAAGAAGATCCTTAACCTTGTCAAGATCAAAGGTGGAAATGTAAGGAATGAGCATAGAAAGGATAATGACCATGAATGATAAGATGGATGAAACTTGTCCCTGAGTGTAGAGTGAAAGAGGAATATGAAAGATAGGATATGAATGATAGGGAGATGGAGGAAGGACTTAAGAATCAAGTTTCACAACCAAATATCAGTCTAATAAACCATGGAAATGATAATTAGACTCCTAAATGTTGGTAGATTAATGATATGATGGAAGAATATAGGGATTTATGCAAAGGTTTGGATTAAAGGAGAATGATGGGGAATGAATATTGGATAATGGATAGGAGGTTGGAAGGCTTATTGATGGATAGATGGAAAGGATGGAAAGATCAACATTGGCACACACCTTGAAGGGTGGTGGAGTGATGGAGGAAAAATGGAATTGGAAGGTGATAGGTTATTAGATGGAAAATTGGAGGAAGCTTTTGGATTAGAAAATTTGGATGCCAATTTAGATTTTATTAATTCTATGAGACTTTTAGGAATCCACATGAATTTTGACTTTGATTTTTGATTTGTGGGCCTTTGTGACCTTTGAAATTTTTATTTTTGATTTATGGAACTTTGTGGTCTTTGAAAATTGCCTTCTTGCTTTGATAGGCATTTGTGGCCTTTTAGATTTTTCTTTTGATTTTGGATCAAAATTTCTTTTATTTTTGCATGTCTCTTCGAGGAGACATGTTGATCCTTTGATACATGTGGATTTTGATATAGAAGCTTTTGATATTTGGCACCCAAATTGCTTCCAAGAGGAATGGGAGGGGTGGATTGAGATGAATGATATAGAGGTATTATGGATGAGTTAATGTGGGTATAATTTTGAAAGGGCATCAAGGATGTGTGCCTTTGTTGTTCTTGGGAAATATGATATGGACCTAGGATAGAGGGAAGGTTTGATGGACTAGGATGAAGACCTAGGATAGATGGAAGGTGTGATGAAATATGATGAGGACCTAGGATAGAGGGAAGGTTTTATGGACTAGGATGAAGACCTAGGATAGGTGGAAGGTGTGATGAAATATGATGAGGACCTAGGATGGATGGAAGGTTTGATGAATTAGGACACTTAGGAATATAACCAAGGCCGTGGTGATATGGGTTTCTTTGAACAGAAAGGGGTTCTAGGATACCTTGCTCATGAAGGACTAATCATTTTCCTTTGTAATTCATACTTTGACACATTCATTTACCAATGGGATATTTATTGTTTGTGAAACAAGATGCGAATCCATTTTGGGGAGGATATGATATGGATGAGAGGATAGCTGTTGGAAGTAAACCAGAATTGATAAAGGTGGAGGATCCCAATTTATAGGCGTGGGGTTCATGGATAGCTTGAATAGGTGTGATAGGCTCTTGACATGGGGATGATGGGTGTTTTGATCTTGACTTGGAAAAGGATTATGAAGTGGTATGAAAGGAATATCTTGATCATGAGAAGGATAATCATCTTCATGGGATGAAAGGGTATCCTTGAATGGAAGCATATCTTGGTCTTGATGAGGAAGGGAATCATGAGATTTTGTAGAAAGCATGTCTTGATCATTAGTTGGTAAGACATCATTAGATAGGATGGAAGAACTATCATGCTCTTGGGATGCAATAGAATCATGAAATGGTATGGATTGATTAGATGATGTGGAATAACTTGGAAGGATACTTGTCTCTTGAGATGGAAGGGAGTTATTTTGGATGAAAAGTGAAAGGAGGGGATCATCATAAGATTCTTGAGAAATGTGGTCTTGATCAAGGATTGGAAGATTTTATGGAATTTTGATATCATTGGATGGAGTGGAAAGAATATTTTGATTTTGATTTGTAGGGGAGTCTATGCTAGCATGCTTTGGATTGAGAGATTGACATGAATCATTGGATGTTGAAGATATGATAGAAGAGGATGATTGGATGGAATTGTTAACTTGAGTGAAATAATCTCAAGGTTTATTTTGGCTTATGGTGGATGGAGATAAATGCATGAAACGACAAGATTTCTCAATATAATTTGCGTTTGAGGATTTAGATTTGGGCTTATTGAACTTTTGCAAAAATTTAACGACATTGAACTTGGATGATGTAGTTTTTGGTGAAGAAGGTCCCATGTTCATTGTTTGGTCAAGAGGATATGGGTAGATGTTTAGCAGCAAATATCTCCCTATGGTTGTTTCCCTTTCTATGTCTTGGAATTGTTGTTGAAGGTTTTTCATCTGATGAGATAAAGCATTCAATGATCCTTATTTATTTCTACCATGGTGGTTTGAGAGTCAATTTTCTGTTCTTTGGATTTTTTACTCTTGTTATGAGGGGTTTCTTGACAAACATTGTGGATTTCCAATCCCTAATCATAAATTTCGCTGTTTGATTCTATTTTGACTCTTTTGTGTTGTTTTGATTTTTTTTTTTTTGGATGATCTTTATCTAGATTTTAATGATTTTGGAATACACAACAATCAAATGTGGATAGTTATTTTTAAGAGTTGTAATCTAAATAGATAATGTATGTTCAAAAGAACCACGCATGGTCCTATTTTCACCGGTTTGATAACAATAAAGCACTTAAGATAAAATCACTCTTAATAGTCAAAAGGTCATCATTATACTCAACAACCCACATCTTGAAATTGCGTCGACTCACACAACCGTGTCACCCCCTAGAGGGTGCCCATATTTTTATCTTTTTGAGGTGCACACTCAAGGTTAGATTTCTCGATCCCCTGAGCAAATGGTCTTTGACAATTATATGGTGAGTGTCTTGGGGGCAGATTCTTCCCTCCGCTTGCATTGCGAGTATTACAATGTTTTGGGGATGGTTATCTTGCACACTTCTGGAAAAAAGTGTGTTTTCCCATATTTTCTTTAAATTTTATAGTGGGGTGGAAAACCATGGCTTTGGTTTGAACCCACTTAGGTCATTCCCGTAGGGTGAGTACTTTTTCCCACTATGAAAGGCCTTCTAAAGGATGTAATAAAACTTGTGTAATGCCCCACCACGCAACCCTAGAGGAAGTTGCAATTCATTGCTTAAATGCACCAATTTTTTTTTTTTTAAAGTGCAAATAACATGTAAGATGAATACACATTGCCAACAACCTCTAAGGCCACGAGACAAAGATTACTTTAGAACCCAAACAACAACAAACATTAATATAAACTGAAACATTAATCACTTAAGGAAATGAGACAACATACATTCCATACAAGATAACTTACAACGAAGGATAAGAAATACCAAAAGATTTCAATTAACAACATTTAAACAATATGATTACAACGCTCATTCCCCGAATGAGGTAAATCCAATAATCATGATTACAATTTACAAATTCCACCTCGATAATAAATGAGGGGTAATAAAATACAAAAAGAACTGAGAGAACAAGGCAAGAGAAGGAACTAATTCCCACGAGCTCTCCAGCTGGAAATCACGACCTCACGAACAAGAAGAAGAACCAATGGATTAAGATGCACGCCACCCGACCACATGGAACCCAAAGGCCCCACTCCCTCTGTGCTAGGAGATAGTAACAAGGATTTCCTAGACAAGACCATCTACCACTAGTCACAGGCTAACACAAAAACTGATCTGCAAACAAGAACATATACCACATCACTTAACATCATGGTTACAATGCTTCCAGAGTACAAAATCGAGTACAATCACTGTACAATAAAAAACCCATGGTACAACACCATATCGACTGTTGTCATAGGAGGAGTGTCATCGCAAAGGTTGCATGGGATCTCCTGGCAAGTCTTCCTAGGTCCCGGCCCCCCTCTAGGGATATCCTGGAAACCTCAACCGACTTTCGGCCCCACATGAATACCAGAACGTAATCAATTATCTCTCGTAAAGACAAGATAACGATCTTGCCATTCCAGGCCTTCCTGAATCATCTCAAGTCTCGTACAAGCCCTTGAGCCAATGAGCGAGGCTAAATTATCTTATTAAAGTTCAAAGCTACTCTATCCCTAGTATAAGTTATTTAATTTCCACTTAATTAACTGACTCTCACACGAGTTATCCTGGAACCACTTTGGGCCCGGCGCTCGTTGAAAGCCACTCCCCTATTGACAACATATAACTCAACCACATGCCCAGGGTAGACAATGCACTAACACTGATCACAAATCACCAAACACCTCAATAGGTAACACATCACTACAGATGTACAAAATTCAAACCAAAGCATGCACTACCCAAGAAAGACAATAACCAATCACAAGGGCAACAACATCATCTCAAGAAATACAACTGGAAGACTTACATGATCAACAAGAAATGACTTAAAGTCAACAATCATATAATCACGTGTTCTTTAAATGTCTAAAGATGCAATTTTGACAAACAAACTTTTCTCATAACATGAAAACCAAAGTACATATCAAAGGTTGACTCACGTACAACCACCCATACCAATAATGAACCCCTATCTAGAAGGCTTCTAGACGTTCTGTGTATCCCACCAACATCGAAGACGAACAATTAACCACTGAAAACATTTCAGACATTAGGTACGCTAATGTTCGGATTTCCTAAATCCAGTCAAACACAGTTTTCATGAATTGCAATTATCCAATCAATTGATCCCATCTCTTTTCACGACATAGAAATATGCAAAGAACAGATCACATACTCTAAATTTCACAACCATATTCCAAAATCAAGACATTTTAATAAATAACATCATCGAACTGGAATTAAACCAATCAATCACTCTACATCTCACAATCATATATGTAAATAAATCCACTTGATTTATAAAACATTTGGATTAAATAAATTACTCTTATAGCAATAAGTCAAACAACTCAATCTCATATGATTCATGAAATCATTCGTTACTTCTAAGTTTAACCACTGTATTCTATAAGTTAAAACTTTTAGTAAATAATCATTTAGATCAAATAACTCAATCTTAATCTCAACTCCGCATTAAGTAAATCAACTAAAACTCATCTCTCCTTGAACACAAACATATTCCAATCAATTATACTAAATAGTATATACATAAATCCTCTTGCCTACATCAAAGAATTTAAACCAATAATACAACTCTACTTGCTCAATCTATAATTAATCAAAGTCAAATTATCAATAAATCAACATTTGACAAATAAAGTCCTTTGACTTAAAATAAATCATTCGCTAATCCTAAGCTCTTCAATTATGTTCCATAATTAAGGATTAGAACCACCTGATTGAACTAAGTCATTCATCATCTCTAAGTTTCTCAATTGTCCTCCATACTTAGAACGTTTAATAAATAGACATCTAGATTAAATAAATTAATCTTTATTTCTAATTCGCATCAATAATTTAACTAAATTTTAATTAAATTACTTAATCTATATTACAACATGAATTAAATAGATAAATTAATCGAATTCAATATTCTAGATAAAACGTATGATCAACATCAACTTTCATTTCTTCAATACCAATGCGATAATCATGTTAGAGTAAGTTCTATTTTCAAGATATTCAATTATCATTTAAATGTGTACCTCTAAATATCATTATAATTTTCCAAGATTTCCTGATTAAAACAAGATTTAAATAAATTTGATTAATTACAAGATCCCCGTTTATTTCAACTTGCTGATAAAATCAACCCCTTAAATAAATTATATTTAAATAGAAACAATCTTAAATGTACAATTATTCTTTAAATGTCTCTATTTAAAAATCTCCAATTAAAAATTCCAATTTAACATTTAATATTATATTAATATGCCCAATAAAAATAATATTTTATTTGCATATAAATAAACTATTTAAACTTTAAATTTAAATGTCCATCTTTATATTTCCATTTTAAAAACCTCCAAGATAGAATTCCATTTTACTATTTAAAGCGAAGACGAGAAAACATTAAATATAATATATATACACCTTATATATATTATATTTTTAAACATCAATATCAAATATATATTCATTAAATATATATTTATATCTAGATATAAAATCATATAATTTTAATAATATATATATATATATATATATTATAATAAATATATAATATAAAATAAAATTTAATTAAAAAAAACTAAAAACTTTAATAAAACAAAATTTGTTTTAAAACAAATAAAAGGCCAGTGGCCTTGGCTGCTTGCCCCAACAGGGGACTAACCCTGTGTGGACGACCTCACATAGGGGATGCAACCAGTGCCCCCACAGATGGGGGGTGGCTGTGGGTAGCCCCAATAAAAAATAAATAATTTTATTTTTTTTTTATATAAAATTTCTGTGATTTCATTTAAAAACAAACGAAAATCCAAACAAAAATAAACCCTGACGATTTTACCAGCAAAAACCAAAAAAGAAAAAATTTTGAACTAAGAAATTTTTTATATATATATATATATATATATATATGAGTATATGTATATATAAAACAATACTATTTCCACTAAGCAGATAAGTAGAGGAAATTCTTTTAACAGAATGCAATAGAGGAAAGACTTTAACATAATTTCATGAACACAATTATTCAAGTTTACAACTTCAAACAGAGGTTTATCTTCAAAATTTTCTTGTTTTCTTTTCTATTTCCTTTTCATTGTTGAATTTTCTGTTGTTTGATTCATTTCTTGTTTTATTTTTCCATGATTCAAAGGGGTTTCAAATTTGATTTCCAACAAGTTTTCCAATGATAATAAAAAAAAATCTCAATACTTCAAACAATAAAGCAAGAACAAAACCTATGATCTGGAAGTTTGAGGAAGCAAAATGATGTTGAGTTCTTGCCCAATCAGATTCCAGAACTCCTTCCAAGCTTCCTCTTTCAAATCCCAGATTTTCATCCTACCAAGATCCAAACCCCCTTTCCATTTTTTTTTAAAACCAATCTCTCCATTAAAAAAAAATGAAAGAAAACCCCAAATGAAATATATCCTCCCCCAAATTCCCAAACTCAAATTCAAATCCACTTCAAATTAAATTTCAGATTCACATTCAAATTCAATTCAAATTCAATTCCAAATTCAAATTCTAATTCTAATTCAAATTCAAATTTTCTCAAAATATCTTTTCCCCAATTAGTCAACTATTTCCAAAAATATCTTTTCCACAAAGTCATTGCATTTTGAAACATTTGAATTTTAAATAACTTAAAACAATTTTCAATTTCAAATTGAATTCAATACACTTTAACATTTTCTTTTCAACAAAAGCATTTAAAACTTTCAACACTTTTAATTCAAAAGGAATAACTTAATTAATTCACACAATTAATTTAATTAATCAATAAAATAAATCTAATCCAGTATTAGATTATTTTATTAATTAATAATGTAAGTAACATTCCTAGCATTATACCCAAATGCATTTTCCAAATTTTCATTTAAAACTAAGGGCATTTCAAATTGCAAAGAATTTATTTCCTCTATGATTTTCAGAAGTGAAATTAAAACACACTTATCATTTATTATATCACTATTAATCTAATTAATTAATAAACTAAATCTAGTTTCATTAATTAATCAAATCAATCAATAACCCAATAATTATTTTATTAATTTAATCAAATAAATCAATAAAATAAATCGCATTTCAACATTGCAACTAAACACATATTTAATCATTAATTAAACTACGCAAGCCATTTAATAAACTTAAAACTTGAAATTAAATAAATACTCAAGGGAAATTGGCCAAATTAAGATAACTAACCCCGACGACAACCCGACGACACGCTATGACTAGGGTGACGACTTGGCACAAAAAACCTAGCTACTATCTGCCAATCAATTTCCGTTGGTAAATGGACACACTCACACTTGTGAAACCAGGTGGAGTCGATGTCATGTACTTGCAAACCTGCAACAAAGAACATGTCGAATGTGCAACATATATATGTATGTTATGATCAGACATGTCATGAAGAGGAAATCTCAGAATTGTAGGGCACTCGCAAGTGAGTGATACAATCCGTCCCCTTCACCAATACAGTATCTCTAACTGACGCATCTAACATCAATGATATGATCAATAGCATAAAACATCATTTAATCTGATATCTTCTAAGTTATTCTAAATCATGCCATAAGGATAACATTGGAATAAAAGAACATCACATCAACATATAACTTCCACATCATTTAATCAATCACGATCACAAGTAATCAAGTTCCAAAGTCCAAGCATGTTCAGACACAATCGTCGCATCATGATATAACATGTGCATCACCAAACAGTTCATGATCAAATAATCACTAAGTTCATAGTCACATCATAAGCATAATCAGACATACAAAGAACCTTGCCGATCCAAATATCCAAAACGGAGGGGTGTTACAACTTGAAAATGAATGAAATATGACGAGTCTGGATTTTTGGATCACCCAGTTAAGGGAAGAGCATACGCCTATCACCACACAAACATAGAAATCACTTGTTCAATTTTAGAGCCCAAACAACAATTTTCTATCCATGTGAAGATGTTGCTTCACAGTGAAGATATTGCTTCACAAAAAGACATGTTCATTTTTAAATCCAAATTGAAAATTTTGGTGACTATCCTAGATTGATAAATTTTAGTCCAATTGAAAATGTGACTATCCTAGGATTGATTCATTTTAAAACCAACTAAATAAGTGTCTATCTTGGATTGATTCATTTTAAGTCCAAATCAAAAAACCACTGAGTTTCTAATGTTCCTTTTAACCAACTTTGACACAACTTGTGTAGATGGTTAATTTTAAGCCCAAAGTAATGCTAGTTGGTCCTAAAGCATGAATGAAAAATAACATATGATGGGTTATTTTCCTATGAGTGTTTGAAAACACTATTACAATGGATATCAAATGCTTTCTTTCTTTTCAATGCTCCATGTTCTTAAAATTTGCAATAAATGCTCAAAAATGTTAGATGAGATCAAGAAACAAGAAGATATAAGGGTTAGATGAATGATTAAGCATAAAAACTCTAAAACTTAGACCAAGTTACAATGTGATTTGAATTTAAATGTAAAATTGAAAATTTCAACTCTAGAAAAAGTGAGAAATACCTACACCATTGCATAGCTTATGAAATTCTACCCCATTTGAAATTTTTTTTTTTAAAAAGATCTCTGTATTACCAAGATATGGTCACTTTAAGATTAACTGTCAAAGCACTAAAACAAAGGTTAGAAGTGCTATAGAATTCATCAGAAGTGCTAAAATAGATTTGTTTTTTTTTTTAAACAATTGAAGAAATAAAATTTATTGGTTGCGGACATGTTAGATCCAAAAAATGAATTACACAGAAGCGCTATAGAAATAACCATAAGCACTATAGAAATAACTAGAAGTGCTATAGAAATATCTCAAAGCGCTATAGGATTTTACAAATGTGCTAAAACAGATGCTGGGTGTGAACTGTCAACCTGTGTTGAAGGTAAGATCGAAGTGCTAAAACAGTCCTTCAAAGCACTATACTTTTCTTCAGAAGCGCTAGAACATAATTTAGATGCGCTATAGTTTGTCTCAAAAGTGCTATAAAATCCTCTGATTGTGCTAAAACAATTTATGCTAGATTCCTGTATGAAAACTTTCTAGAAAAACTTGTTAAAAACATGGGGTACGGCCCTGCGGTGGGTGCTAGAATGTAAGTGTGGAAAATGTAAACTAAATATAATTAAATACACCTCTTAATGAAACATTGTATCAAGATTAATCAACAATTAAACTAATTTAAAACACTGAAAAGCCTGAAGACGTCTCATTGTCTCCTATCTCCAAAGATTTATCAAATTATAGAAGCTCTCAAATTTGTAAGCACTGCAACTGTTTAAAATGCCTATCTAGAGAATGAAATGGATGCTAAATGCAATGATGTGATGATTGCTAATGATTTCTAGATGATATGATGCTATTGTAAACTATCCTGACATGAAACCTGCTAAATGGAAGCTATAGTAAAAACTAATGATGTTGCCATGATATGAAATCTAATAATGCCATGATGTTATGATGATACTAAAATGCTAATGCTAATGCTTATGATTGCATGGTTGCTTGAGTACTAATTCCTACAGAGTAAGTTTGCATAAAAGATGATAATTCTCAGGTGATTTTCATGCTTCAAAAGGCTATATATATATATATATTTGGCAACAATTTTGCACAGGGGTAACACAATAGAGGCTGAGATTAAATCTGGGGATTTTGAATGGTATGAGATGAGGTGGAGTTGATCATGGAGGATTGTTCCTCCCCATGAAAACACTAGGAAAGATGAGAGGAAAGATTTGAGGAAGAAGATTGAGAGGATTGCCTGTAGGTTTGTCGTCGAGGCTTTTCCCGTGAATGTCAGTTGCATTAATTAGATTTGAAAAAATCTAATTTTATTGGTGATTGAATAGAGGGATTTGATTTATGCATGTATTTGAATATATTTGATTTATTCAAATTAGAAAATTAGGAATATTTAATGAAATAAAACAAATATTTGATATTTTCCCATTTAATAAATAGGAATATGATAAGATAATTAAATAACACAAATTATTGAAGTTGTGTATTTAATTTAATGGATAGAATTTAATGGATAAAGTATAGAAGAAATAATAACGATTAAATAAAACAAATTATTTAATTTTTTTAATTTAATTAAGTGGAAAATAATATGATAAAATAGAAGAATTAATAGTGAACTTAATATAAATAAATATTTCTATTTATTTACTAAGTAGATGAATTTAGGATTAATTAATCAAATAAATCATATTTAATTAATTAGATTCTCCAGACCATTTTTAGGTTTCTAAACCTGCACTAAGAAATTACATGGATTTACTTTTATATTGTCTTGTCATTCAATAAAAAGTTTAGATTATTTATTTATACTCATAGAAAGGTTTGTCTTAATCCAACTATCCTTTTTTTGATCTCCTATAGTTTAATAGGCTATCTTGATTGCTTTTAGGTAACGAGGAACCTTTATTCTTGCTTGTTAGTTGGCTTATAAAAGAACAAGAGTGTAGACAACATAACAAATAATTATATTACAATTTATACTTACTTGTGTAGGTAATTAACTGACGAAAATAACATTTGGATTATTATGGTTAAAATGATTTGTCTCTTTTAGAATAAAGGTAATAGAATAAATTTTTATTTTGATGATTAAAATGATCTAATTTACACAAATAAAAAAAATAACAAAATAATCTTTCTTTTTTCCATTTTTATGATTATTGGAGCTTCAACATTATATATTAATTATGTTGATATATACTTAACTACGTAGGGCAAAGGATGCTGTAAAGTTGAAACCTACATGTGCCCATCATTTGGATGTAATTTTTCATTTTAATAAACATACTCTAAAACCATCATGGAAACCTTATTTCTACGCTGTAGCTCGCCAAATTGGAGAAATGAAAGGTCAATACCAAATACAAGAATTATTTAAGTGCAAATGATTGCAAGAGGTGTGATAATATTTTATAGATGCATGAGGCTTGTATGAGGTTAGTATATTGACTGAAGACTAAATTAGTTGTAGGATATGGTTATCTATTTGTTTGATAATAATTGTTCTACAATCTACATATATATATTTTTATTTATTAATTCAATCCTTTGCTATGTAGTTTTATTATATTGAATTATTTTATGGATTTGATTTATTGAGTTAGTTATTACACCCAATCTCTTTTTTTTTAAGTAAAATTTAGCTATATATGTGGTTTCAATTTTACAGTTACTTTTACATCAAAATCTCTTTCATTACAACATTTTAATTAAAATAGAGTACATAATGGATATAGGTCACTTAGTTGTATGTACAATATATCAATGGTTATTTTACATACTCTACTCGTTACACAATTCATAAATCAATTTTATATTACAAGTTATGTGAAAGGCTAACTAAAACAAATAAATTATTAATAAACCTATTGTATTCCCCAAACATTATTCAATTAGTAAATCCTACTCTATAATGTAGATTACAACTTATTTGAAAATAGCACTTTGTTTCTATTACTAACATCTATAACTCCACAATAATAAAATATAGCAAGGTAAGAAAAGTGCTTGCCTAACACACTTGCATGACAATGTCACAAGGTTAAGCAATATGCATTTGTATCACATTGAATTTCTCCTACACACTCACCCATATTAATTAGTATACACACACAACATATCATTTACAATAGTAAACATAATCTAGAAAAGAAACTTATAACGATGCATGTTGACCCTTAAGATGATATATGAAAAGGTATGAATGAAGGATTTATTGTTTAAATCTACCAACTAGGGTGCCACACATTTGTATTCATATGAACTAGAATTCATTAGCTTCTTCATAGAACCAAAATAACTAGCACTACTAGCTAATCACCAAATATGTCAAAGGTGGATCATTTCAATAACCAACATTGTTATAGAAAAACAATTCCCTTAATAATCCAAATAATTCCCTCTTAGCATTGAATAATTGATAGTATCATCAGTAAAATCATAACTCGATCCTTTAACAATTCATTTATAATGTACTATGACAATATTGTTGGTCAAAACTAGGGAGTAAGACACACACATAGCTATATTATTTTGTACCATGAATTTCTGGTTATATGCTCAACCAAATATGACCACCAAATAATTTTTTTTGCAAACTATTGAACAAAAGGTGGGCCCTTACAAACACACGGTCGACCAAACCAGTGTAAAACACATAGATCAATTAAGCTCGATGCTTCCAAATGAAAAAACCATCTTCAATAGAACCAAGGCAATAAAAATCTAGAACCATAGGCCATAAGACTTCAACAAGAGAAATATAAACCAACAAAAATTCTTTTGGACCTCAATAAAAACACACAGAAACATAGTTCATAAGCACCGGAACAACATTCTCAATAGCTAAAAACTTGCAACCTTCTTCTAGTACAATTTTCTCAATATCCTCAACATATACAATCAACAACAACTACTATATAACTAGCTAACTAGTTGACATCAATGACAACACTTCATTCCTCTTTCTATTCTTGCAGCAATCTCCCTCTTTGTCATTGATGGCAACACATGATGTGAAAAACCATCAAAGACACCATACTGATTCTGAAAGTACTTATCAATATTTTTCCTTTTGCTTCTCCCCTTTAGAAGATCAACTTCCTCATTACCTGCTTTCCCTTATTAACTTTCTTTTCCTTTTCACATGCTCTCTCTCTTTTTCTTTCTTTTTCACATGCTTTCTCTCCCCCCCTTTGATATTAATGGAAAAGGTAAAAGATATGTCCATTGAAACTTCCTTTGACATGAAACCAAAGTACTCATAATGTCAACACTTAAAAAATTGTCTGCTCCTTCTGAAGGGTAGCCACCAAAAACATCAATCCAAAAAGATAGAACCATGAATCCGCTGAACTAATGCATCTCCAAATGCATATTAGTTTGTAAAAGGAGGGGAAATAACCCCTAGCTTATCCTAGAGTTACTCAAAAGTATCTTTAGGAAGAGCCTTTGTAAATATATCGACAATCTAATCCTTTGTCGAAATATACTCAATCTTGACTTCATTCTCCATGACCTTCTCTCTTAAGAAATGATACTTGATAGATATATGCTTTGTTCTCAAGTGCATCACATGATTCTTCGAAATGTTAATTGCACTTGTGTTATCACAAAAGATAGAAATAGGATCATCATGTAGCACTGTGATATATTTCAATGTATGTTTCATCCATAAAACTTGTGTACAACATGATGCAACAACAATATACTCAACTTCAGTAGTAGATAAAGAGACCGAATCTTGCTTCTTACTCAACTAGGCCACCAATCTACATCCAAGAAAGAATGCACCACCACTTGTACTCTTTCTGTCATCTATACTTTAGGCCCAATCTGTATGTGTATAAGCACTGAGTGTAAAATTAGAATCTTTAGGATACTGTAATCCATAATTTGGAGTACCTTTAAAATATATGAATATTATTTTAATGGCAATAACATATGTTTCCTTTGAATTTTCTTGAAATCTAGCTACAAGACAAATTGCATGCATAATATTTGATCTAGTAGCAGTCAAATACAATAGTCCACCAATCATAGATCTATACTTGCTTTGATTAGTATTAGGTGAATAATCATGTTTACCCAACTTGCAACCAGTCACCATGTTGGGACTTTCAAATTTTGCAAATTTGAAGTGCCCATATTGAAAATTTTGCCTATGCACTCTCAGAAGTGCACTTGAAAATCTCCCTAAGTGACCTACTTTAGAGGGTCGTAATTTAGAGCCGGTTGATTTTCAATCCAAACCCCATGGCAAGTACATTTAGTGGGAACATGTGAAAAAGAATGTAAATTTTTTAGTTCCCCATGATGAGTTTTGATAGGGTTTTAAAAAACGAAGTTGGATGGTTTTGGCACTGTTTTGTTGTTTGCAAATTTTTAGTTTTGCAAAGTAGCCTCCTGTTCGAGCTGATATTTCACAAATGGATGATGGTCATGATGAAAGGACTATTTATCTCCATTCTCCCTACATTCATGTGCTCCCTAGTCCAATTTAAAATCTTCATGATTTGATTTCTTATTTTTTCAAGATCAAAAGAAAATGCAGTTTGTTTAGTTTTATATTTGCATTTTTGACATTGTTTCAAGGTGATCAACTTTGACACTTGATATCTCATGAAGAATAATGATTCAAGAAAAGCACTCTTGCACACATATTTTGTGTACCTAAATGAGCCTGTGTTTCTAGTGGTAGCTCACTAGGAGTTGATTTGACATTTTTTCAAAATAATGATTGTGTTTTAATTGGTTTTGAATAGCTACATTTGCAGAAAAGTCTAACGAAAAACTTTGACAATGAATATCTTGCACCTCATGATCTCTTTTTCCAATCCATTTGTTGCACTCCATTGTTGGGTCAAATGTCTACATGCCTGCTTAGTTTCAGGCTCCCAAGATAAGTTCTGATGAGTTGTTGAATCATTTTCTGATCATCATAGGGCCAAAAATGGTGTTCCAGAAAGTTTCAAATTTTGCAATTCTAATGATGACACATTTCTTGTTTTGGTCTAAAACCTCTACAAGCTCCATTTTCATCAAGAACAAAGGTCATCTAATACATTATTTTAATGTATTTTGGGTGTGGTGAACACGTCTTGAGGGCCAGCTTACAAGTACTTGAATTTTAAGGGATGGGAAAAATTTGAGGAAATGGATTGATTACGATCACACACAAAAATTCATGGCTACAGGCATCCTGCGTGCAGTGAATTTCCTCCAACTGGGCCACAGGCATAATTAGAATTCACAATTCTTATAAAGTTTCAAATGTTCATATTTAAAATATTTTGAGTGTTTTAAATATTGTGCAAATATAAAGGGGAATTTAGGGAAAAAATAAAATGCATCTTCAAATGTTTTGGATGAAAAGCAAGTTTAACTCTTGCTTTTAATTGGCTCAAATACGGCTTTCACGACTTTCATAGCTGCACAGGAAAATTCATTATGAGTGGATATTTTGATTTATCTATCCCATTTGATATTGGTGATCAACGATGGTGAGTAAATCTTACACTAGTTTTCATTGTGCAAGGATTGCTTGAGTTTGCACTTGCAGTGAAAATACATCAAAAATTAAAGAAATTCTTTTGAGAGTGGCTCTGCATAGAGGAGGGACTTCAAAGAATGATCCACTGCATTGATAAGGCAAGTGAAATTGTATTTACAAAAGACCCCAAATAAATGTGATTTCATGGAATGCCACTGCAACATGTGCACAAAATGGATTTGTTGAAAAGGCTTTGTACATTTGTAGGCGAATGCATAGAGGGATCCAAAAATGATGCCGTCATTGCTAAGTTACAGAATGAGTGAAGTTAAGTTAGGGAAAAAATTTCAAATCAATGGCAGAGAAGAAACCAAGCTACATGGAGGTATCACACATACTGTGTAGGTTTGGTGATGACGTTAGGAAAAAAGATGCACGGTGTGCGCAAGAAGTCTTAAAGGCCTAGGTAAAGTTTTAAAGGCTTGATGAAATATTTAGCAAAATACTTTTGCTAATAATATAAAATCATAAAGTGCTTGGCTAGGGAAAATATTAAAAGATGGGAGCAATGCTTGATCACAGATCTCACATTGAAAAATGATGCAAGCCAAAAGGATACGAGGTGTGTGAAGAAGCTCCATGTGGATGGTGGGCCCAGATAATATTTAAAGTTTTTAAGCTTCTAAATGTTATTGGTGGAACACAAAAGGATTTGAAAATAATATAAAATCAAATATTTCTTGGTGGGGGAAATATTAAAGTATTGCCCAAAAAGATAAGCAATAATTTTAAATATGGAAAGCAAGGTGGGTAATTTTATTTTGCCCAAATAAATTTGATTTCCCATTTTAAATGCCAGTGACATAAGGCATTGAAAGGGGTGAATAAAAAGACGTAAGGTCAAAGTTGAAGGTGAAATGTGGGTAAATAATTTTAAATAGTCCAATAAAATAAAGACTTGGGGGATAAAGTAAAATGAATATTTTACTTTATTGGGCACATAGGTGTGAAATAAAATGGGGTGCATGTGCATGAACAAATGTGTTCATTAAAGCCCAAAGTGAAATATCAAAAAAATCAATATAAGGTGAGTTTATTTTAAAATTTAAAATGCTGCCCCATAATATAATATTTGAGACTCTCAAATATTTTAAAAGGAAAATGTTTTAAACCTAAGGTGAAAAGTGAGTTGCATAGGAAATTTTTAGGTGAACTATGAATTCCTTTCATGTTAAGGAGTATATATTTTAAAGTTGTTAGGAAAATTATTAAAGTGAAATCTTATGGTTTAAATAGTAAAGTATTTTCATTGTTGGGAAATAAAGTAAAATGCAGCAAATGAAAGAGAAAAAAATGATTTCACAGGAGAATAGAGCTAAATTTTCACTGCAGGGAAAATGGAGGTGAAGATGGTTTTCATGTGTGGATTTTTTTTTGAACAAAGGTGAATGCAAGAAAAAATATAGGAAAATTTTTTTGCAAAGGAAGAGAGAAGAGAGACTTTTCATTTTTGTTGATCAACGGTGGATGAAGCTTTCCAGATGTCATCAACATATCAACTTTTGGGATTCTTTTGTTTCTTTTTATTCTCACTCTTCTCATTATAAAGGGTTCTGAATTTCTATATGGGTTGGGTAGATAGAGAAATTCTGAGTCTGAGTCATGAATTGAGTCTATAAGCTGTAATTGCTGATTTCGTGAGTAAATATCAGTTAGTTTGTGCAAGTAAATCATAATTTTCATCAAATTGTCTCTAGATTTGTATACATTTGATCATATGAATTCAATAATACAAATTATGTTTGAATTTTTCATCTCAACTTACCTGAGATTGTATTATTTGTTAATAGTCCTATTTCAAAGAAATAGTTAAATTACTTTGAGCAGATAATTGTGATTTCAAGTGTGCAAGGTGAATCTATAAGAAGAATTTGATTGGCAAAAAGAGTGGATCTATTGGTGTAATCCATTAGCAATTTGAATCCACTGGTTGAAGTGTATTTGCTGATGAATTATTTCTATGATTATGCATTTGACTCCCTGGCCTAGAATCAGGCACTGATTTTCCATTCTGCTTAGTTCATTTCAAAAAAATGTTATAAATTCAAAAACATTTTAAATCCTTGTTGTTTGGTTGAGGTTTAGTGTTGAACTATGCTTCCCAATTGTTGAGTGAGTGTTGAGATACCAAGAATTTAGCTAGATTTGAAGTTGTCAGTAATTTCTTTGGTATAATTGAATTGGAAAATATCTTCTATAAAAACCAATATCTGTGTATAATTGAATTAAGTCTTTAGGCATTGTAAAGGGAGACCCACCTTGTTCTTGCAGAGCTAGAAGTGCAGGAGATTTCAGTCTTTAACTAAATCTTGTCAGTTTGCCAAATCCCTCTTTGAGTCTAAGCATAAGAAATTGGTTATTCTTTAGGACTCATTGGATAGATCAATTTGGAACACCAACACACCATAGGAGTACTTACTGGTTTGGAACTGTCCATCCCAAATTTTCTCAACATCTCTCTCACATACTTATATTGTGAAATGAAAACTCATTTCTCTATTTGATTAATCTGTAGACCAAGAAAGAAATTCATCTCGCCAAACATAGACATTTCAAACTCTTTCTGCATATCTTTTGCAAACATCTTGCACATCTTTTTATTTCCTCCAAAGATAATGTCATCAACATATACAACTACAATCAAAATTTTGTCATTTTTAAGTCTTGAAATGAAAATTACTATTTGTCATACCTTTGTTAAATCCTTGTTGATTCAAATACTTATCCAGACTTACATACTAGGGTCTAGAATCTTGCTTTATTCCTTATAAATATTTCTTCAATGTGCACACTATATCTAATTGATCTATTAATTGAAATCCTTCTGATTGTTCCATGTAGACCTCTTCATTTAGTTCACCATTCAAAAATGCTGACTTGACATCCATTTGATAGACTTTGAAATCTTTATAAGCAACTAATGCCAAGAACATCCGTATAGCTTCCATTCTTGTTATTGGGGCAAAGGTTTCTTGAAAATATATACCTTCCACTTGTGAGTAGCCTTTACATACAAGCCTTGCTTTTTTTTTTGAAAAATTTCCCATTTTCATTCAGCTTGTTTCTAAATACCCATTTTGATCCAATAATATTTTTGTCTGCCGGTCTTGGGATCAATTCCCAAGTTTGATTATTTTCAATCTACAAAAGTTATTCTTTCATTACTTCCTTCCAATGTTCATCCTCACAGGCTTCACTTACTAACTTTGACTCAATTTCAGAAAATAAGCACAAATTTACTTCATCTAGTTAACACACCTTTTGTCTTGTCTCCAATAATCTGACTTTTTGAATGATTCCTTTGTACATATTTTGATGTTTTAGGGGACATCACTAGAGCATCTTATTCTCTTTCATTCTATTCATACTATTCTTTTTTCTCATCTCTATCCCATTCTCCCATAATTTCTTTTGTTCTCGTACAATCATGTTCATTAGACACATATCCATCAATATCAATATAATTCTTCATTGTTTCATCAACCTTCACATTCGAGCTTTCTACAATATTCCTCAATCCTTTTTTGAAACATTTGTATGCCTTTCTTTTAGTAGAGTATCCAAGAAATATTCCTTCATCACTTCTTGCATCAAATTTTCCCAATGTTTCCTCATCTCTTTTGATATAGAATTTGCTTCCAAATACCTTGAAATATTTAACTATAGGAATTCTTTCGTGCCATAGCTCATAGGGAGTCTTTGTACTATTTTCTCTTTCCTAAACTTGATTGAATACATATACAACAATGTGAATAACTTCTTTCTAGTAAACTTCTAGTAATCCAACTTAAGTGATCATTGACCTAGCAACGTCTTGAATTGTCCTATTTTTCCTTTCAACAACTCTATTTTGATAAGAGGTTCTCAGACCAGATAACTATCTCTTTATTTTGTACACTTCACAAATCATATTGAACTCACGAGAGGTGAATTCACCACCACTTTCAGATCTCAAGAATTTTATCTTCAAATTCACTTCATTCTCAACCATAGCCTTGAATGCCTTGAATCTATCTAATGCTTCTATTTTTTCTCTTAAAAATGCAACCCATATATATTTAGAATAATCATCAATTAAAAGCATAAAGTACCTTTCACCAAGTAGACTTCACACTCTCATGGGACCACAAAGATCTGTATGAATCAAATCCAGTAATCCAATAGTAGATTGTTCTCTTGATTTGTAATGATTTTTTGTCTGCTTGTCGAACTGGAAATTCCTGTGGATAGCATTTATAGGCTTTGTAATTCTTAGTAGATCTCTCATGACTTGAACAATACTAATCCTTGCCAAGTTATCAAAATTCATGTGATACATTCTCTTGTGCCATAACTAGCAGTCATTTATCTAAGTCATAAAACATCATCCATCAACACCTTTAAGCTGATAAATATTCCCTTAAGATTTCTTTCTTGTAGCAATTAATGTTTTAGATCCTTTCCGGGTCTCGCAATTCTCATCCTTAAACACAAGATCACATCTCTTTCTGTACATTTGACCAATGCTCAACAAATTATGCCTTAAACCCTTAACATAGTAGACATCCTTAGTGTGATGCTTGCCATCAAAACTTACTGAACCTATACCATAGATTTTAGCACTAGTATCATCTCCAAACATAACCAGACCTCCATCATATTTTTAAAGTTTCACAAACTTACTCTTGTCACTAGTCATGTGATGTGAGCAACCACTATCAACTACCCAAAAATTCTTTTCTTGTTTAGCATGTAGGGAAGAGATAATTTTACCTTCATTTTCTCCTTCTCCTTCTCCTTCTCTGGAGGACTTTCCTTTGACTATTTTTTTAAATTAGTAGAAGTAGGCTCATCTTTAATCACCAAGAAAAAGAATTCATTTTCATCTAGATCTTCATATTCTAAATCTTCATATGAAATACTAACATTCTCATTAACATTGTAAGTTCTATTAATCTTCCTTCCCTTCTTTTCTTTCTCATATCTTTGTTTATTCCTTTTAGCTCTTTCTGGACACTTTGTAGCATAGTGACCAATTTTTCCACAACTAAAACACTTAAAGGAAAATTTACCTTCATACTTACTAGAGCCTTTTCTCATTCTTCTTACAAAGTTAGCTTTGATTTCATTAAAGTTTTCTTCATCCGGATCTTCAATTTTTGTAGCTTTGAAAGTAGTCTCTATTTTTTCCTCCACTTCTTAGATTCAGCTTCCTCATCTCATAAGATGTCATAAATCCTAGCCAAAAATATTTAGTACAAGTCTTATAATCTATAGTCTACTCAATAGCACTCACATTTTCACTGTAAGCATCAGGAAGAGTTCTGAGAATGCTATTTATAATTTTGGTTTCATCTATAGTAGCACCAAGAGATTGAATTCCAACCACTACCTCATTCAATCTCTATACATAGGGTTTAACATTCCCATATTCAAAAATATGTATAAGATTAAACCATGTTTCCAAATTATATAATTTTACCTCTTTTAACCTTTCATCACCATCGTGTGCTCTTTATAAAGCATCCCATATTTCCTTAGCTGTCTTCAAATTCCAAACCTTATTCAACTCAAAATGTACTAAACTATTCTTCAAGATGAACTTTTTCTTGCTATTCACTTCATGTTCTTTAATTTGTTCAAGTGTACTCAGACCATTTGTAGGAGGAGTGTAGGGATTCTTATAAGCTTTCTCTACATCATATCTATAATACTCCATATATTCTTCCATCAACACTTTCCATATACCATAATTAGTTCCATCAAACCTCAGATAATCAAAGATCATTTTTTTAGACATCCCAAACCTTCCTCAAGTGGTTAAGCTCTTCACCAAGGAACCAAGCTATGATACCAATTACTGGATAGGACAACTGAGAGGGGGGATGAATTAGTTGTCACAAATTATAACCTTAAATGCAATTACCAAAACTAACACATAAATTGATTAAGTAATTAACCATCAAATGCAAATGCACAAACACAATAACATTAGATTTACATGGAAAACACAATGAGGGAAAACCATGGTGAGGATTAACTCACACTATAGAGAATATCAAAACCAATTACAAAAAGGCTCATTTCCCGAGATAAGGCTCACTACCTGAAAGAAGGACTCACTATCCAGACTCACTGTCCACATGGCTAAAACTTGGAGGGCTCACTACCATAGAGGTACAAAGAAGACAAAGAAGACTTGTTATAGAGAGACAACAATCCCAATGCAACAAAGATTCCACCACAATCACTAATCAACTTGCATGAATGATAGAGTTCGCCTTCTGCTCACTACATCTGGAAACCTTGGTGTTAATCTTTGCATTGAAAAACCACACACCTAACTCACACACTTTAAGAATAGAATCAAAGTCGCATCTTCTCTTTCTCTTATCTTCCTTCATTTCTTATGTACAATTTCCATCATTGGCACATTCTGTATTTATACTATCTCCAACCTTGAAAAGATACAAATTCAGCCATCCAACTTCAAATTCAAATTAGGTTAGCACTAAACATCCTAGGGTGAAATTAGAATGAGGGCGACCCAAAAACACACTTCAATGGGACCCATAATAGATCCAACATGCTTCATCAACTTCAAAAATAGTGCTTGACACACGATCAACCAAACTAGTGTAAAACACATAGATCAATTAAGCTCGATGCTTCCAAATTCCAAAACCATCTTCAATAGAACCAGATCAACACAAATCTAGAACCAAAAGCCATAAGACTTCAACAAAGAGAAATATGGACCATCAAAAATTCTCCCGGACCTCAATCAGAACAAAGAGAAACATAGATCATAAGCACTAGAACAACATTCTCAATAGCTGAAAACTTGCAACCTTATTTTAATACAATTTTCTCAATATCCTCAACATATACAATCAACAACAATGAATAGATAACCAGTTGATTGATTGACATCAGTGACAACACTTCATTCCTCTTTCATTCTTGCAATAGGTACAAGAAATATCCCTTTGGAGGGAGAGGTCCAATTGGATGGGATGGAAGTGATCCAATGAAAATCCCCCATGTAACACCAATGACTTATAACTAGTGTCATGTACTACATGCACAAATCCTTCATGAGGGAATTTGAGACACTTGTGAACCACATAAGTGGACTATTCATGGAGACTAGCCAAGGAATGCTTATTCTCACTTTAAATAGGTTAGATTCTAAGATTATGACAAAGGACATATCAATAGTCATAGGCCCTACCAAGAACGAGAGAGATAGTTCCTATAGGGGTGATTGAGAGTCCATCATGTGTATGGAGAGTGGCCTTGGACTCTTCATATTACTCTTTGTGTAAGCTATTTATGAGAAAATATTTTTCCATTATGACATTCACTATGCTCATTGGGTTGACTAGGACACCAGTCATAATGTTTCCATTGATCCGAGTGAGAATGTATAAAGGAGAAGGCTCCTTATTTAGAGGAAATTCCTATAAGGTAAATTGTAATGCCCCGCCACACAACCCTAGGGGAAGTTGCAATTCACTAACCAAATGCAACAATTTTTTTTTTAAAAGTGCAATAACGTACAAGTTCGCTACACATTGCCAACATCCCCTAAGGCTATGAGACAAAGATTACTTAAACCCGAATTAAACAACCAAGGAAAGAAAACATAACATCATTCAATTAAGGAATTAAAGTACATACATTCCATACATGATATAACATCAAAGACAATCGATACATCACGATATCCAATAACAATTGTTTACATTATAATTACATCACTCATTCCCCGAATGAGGTAAATCAAATAAACCTGATAATTTATTACAATTTCCACCTCGATACAAATGAGGGGTAATGAAATACAAGAATAACAGAAATGAAAGAAACTAGAGGAGCAACTGGATCCAACGAGCTCTCCAACATGAAAGTCTCGTCCACACGATCACGAACAAAGCCAACGGTGTAAGGTGCACGTTCCACCCAACCAAGTGAAACCCAAAGGCTCACCCCCCGTGCTAGGAGATAGTAACAAGGATTTCTGGTCAAGACCAAATACCTCTAGACAAAGGCTAAACATAACTGAACCGACTCAAATACCAACAACATCACTTAACACAGTACGAAAACTCACAAGACAACACATTGCTTCCAAGTTACATAGGACAAGTACACCATTGTACAACACACAATAACTGATTCACTTGTTGACGTAGGGAGAGTGTCATACATAAATTGCCATGAGTTACCCTAGCTCAACCTTCCTAGGCTACCGGACCCCCATCATGGGTTACCCTGGCTTGCCTCTACCGGCGCCGGACCCTCACGCAAAACTATGCGTCTCATCTCATCTCGAGTCTTAACAATGCATGTTCCATGAGAGAGGCATTATTTAACTTTATTAGTGTGAAGTTCCCCATTAATTCTTTTAAATTATCACTTGATTAAACCCTAGGTGAGTTACCCTGACACCACTTTGGGCGTCGGACCCCCACAAAGGGCCACTCTCCTACTGACAACACTGGGATACAAAACCCCCAATCTAAGGGTAGACAAGATGCACAAAACTAAAAGCCAAATCCAACCTTAACACATAAGGTTACACAACCCGATCATAGTACTCGGGAAACCATAACATAACACCCAACCCGTCCATGATAACCGGGTAACACCCCACTACATCCACGAGCACTACCCAAAGCAAAACACATGGTTGACTAACATACTGACAACCCATACTTTTGATAAGACACCCCAAAGTAAGTTTTAGAAAGAAACAAATGACTTAATTGTCTAGCATCGAGAATAAACAATACATCATTAGAAAACATCTTAGGCACCTAAATTAACTAATATTCGGGTTTCCTAAACCCAATCCAAGAAAGACATAATGTAAGTAGTCAATCAAAATGCATAACCTTGTTCGAAATAGAATGCTTACCTATTGTTTTATTGGAAGTTCTCAATCATAACCAAGTTTTTTTTTTTTTAAATAAGTCAATTTTCCAAATATACGACATTTCATAAACAAAACAATTTTTTTGAAATAAGTTAAATATTTTATTCCCAATCATTTTCTCATTTACCCTTCTAAACTATCATTTTAATAATGATATTTAAATATATATATTTATATATTTAAATAGCATTTAATCATATATTAAATGCTAAAAAGAACTCACATATTTAAGATATAATATAATATAATATAATTATAATATTATATCTTAAATATCACAAAAATAAAAATAAAAATAAAATAAAATTCAATAAATAACGTATTATATATTATATATATAATATAATATATAATTATACATATATATTATATATATAATATAAACCAAAAGAAAAAAAAGCAGCGAACACAATGCAGACCCTACGCTGGCAGCTGGTGGCCCGCCATCACTGAGGGCCACGGCCGTAGAGGCCCGGCCTTTCAGCGCCACTGGCGGCTTCCGATAAAGCCCATAGGGCCGAACCCCCAACAAACCTTCACTAAAAAAATATTATTATAACAAAATTCCGCCCTCAAAAACATAAACGCGTTTCTGGTAAAAAACCCAGACGCGAAAAAAAGAAATCCGAATCAGGGTTTTTATTGAAAACATAAAAGCATATATATATATATATTTATATTTATATGGAAATATATATATTTTATCCAATATATATATGCGTATATATATTATATATAAGTTTAGTTTGCTAAAAAAAAAAGTTAAATTGAAGAAATTTTTCTTCATAAACAAAGTATCCAGCAGATTTAAATTTACAATAGGAACCCTCTTTTGTTCATGTTTTCAAATTCAAAATAAGATTTTGGCATGGGTTTTCTCATTGTAATCACAAGATTTTATTTCAAATTTTAAACACAAATCTAAAATGGGTTTTACAAAGAGATTAAATCTTTCAAGGAATATGAACCAATTTAAATTTTCTATCAACAAGAAATTAAGATAAACAAGTAAGAACCTTGTGTTCTCTCCAAGCTTGAAGTTCTTCAATGGAGGTTTTTCCTTTGCTTTTCCAATTTAGCTCCACCCAAATCTTCAATCTTCCCCTTTCAATTTCCTCCAAGAGTTTCCATACAAGTTTTTCTCTCCAAATTTTCCAATTTAAAATTCAAAATAAAAAACACCATTACCTTATGCAAACCTCTCCAAATTTTTCAAACCCCTAACTTTGAATCCACCCACCAACATTTATTGCTAATTTAGATATTTTCTATCTTGCAATTTTCAACCAATTTCTATTCTCAAATGAAATTTGCATATCTTTTAAATAAAATTACATTTTCAACCCAAATGACAATTTAAATTTTATTTTAACCAAATTGAATTCAACAATTCATAAAGGAACTCTTTTCAACTTCATTTCTATTTTTCCATTTAAATCAAAATATCACATTAAGCCAACCAACTAATCTGATTTAATTTATCATTATTAATTTAATTAGTCAATAAAATAACCCAATTCAAAATTAGATTATTTTATTGATTAAATTAAATTAATTAATTAATCACTAATTTCCCAACAATTCAATAAGACAAAACAATAGTCATTTATAAATTTCATAAGTCATTTAATCACTTTTAACTTGCAATTTTAAATATAAAGTAAATGGGGAAACTAACAACATAAAAGGCTTGAATAGGCTAGGTGACTGACACACTTTGGTGATGGTTTAACCTGAGAAATCTAGTTTATCTCCCCAATCGTCTGGATTGGTGGAGTGGACCGCTCATTTGTGACACGGTGGAGTCGATGTCCTATACCTGCATCCTGCACACAATACAAGTGTCGAAACATGCATATAATATATTAAAACACCGCGAGTGAAGGAAATCCACGGAATCGGAGACTCGCATCACCGGTGGTGTGATCTGAAGTCCATACCAATACAATATCACTAACCGACGCATCTAATCATCCATGATATAATCAAAACATAAAGCATCAGTAATTCATATACATGCTAATTTAATCCATAATATGAAATAATAATAACATCAGAATAAAGTACCATCACATCAAAACATAATGTTTACATCGCTTAACAGATAGCGGTTAAATAACTAAGTTCCAAAGTCACAATGCAACAGAAATAAAACATAACATAGAAGAACACTGTTCGATCAAAGAGAAAAATGGAGGGGTGTTACATCCTCCCCCCCTAGGGTCAGGCTTACTCCTGGAAGCCTGCAACAAGAAGGGATTAAGCTCCCTCAAACACACTCAAAAACTAGATCCCTGAGGATGAACTCCTGATGTTGAAGGATGAACTACCCTCTGATGCCCGGCCTGACGGGTATCCACTGCAACAAGTACCCTATGCGATCTGCCCGCATCACCTACCGTTGGCTCAGAAGCCAACGATCTCTGACTAAAACCAGAAGCACCCCGCTGAGGACACTGATGAGCAATGTGGCCCTGCTGACCACAAGAGAAACATCTTGTCCCTCTACTGAACTCCCTAACATTAGGAGATGCACTAGGATGCAAAAAGCCACCTCCACTATATGCTGACTGGGAACTCTGAGCAGGCTGATCGTAGCGATCACAATGAGCTCGAATCCAACTCCGATCCCTCTTCCTCTGCTTCCAACTACCACCGTGTTGGGACTGAGAATTTTGTTGCCCTGACTGCGAAGGTTGATGTTGCCCACTCTTTGCGGTTTCCTGATTCCCCTTGGGAACACCTGCAACCTGAGACTGACCACCCTGAGATCCAACACCAAAGGAAGGCACACTACCAAACTGAACTCCTGACTGACCACCGTACGCCAAAGCTAAATTTTCCTCCACAATTCGAGCCTTATCCACAGCTACCTCCATGGTCTTCGGCTCAAATATCCGAACTCCACCACTGATCTGGGCATTCAAGCCCCTAACAAAATGCTGCACAAGCATACCCTCATCGTCACCTATATCGACATACTGTTTGAGCTCGTAGAAACGACGCTTATAATGATCTACTGTCATATCCATCTGCCGCAAGGCATGGAACTCATCTCCTCGACGCTGCCTCCAATGCTCTGAAAGAAATCTAGCTCGGAACCTCTCCAGAAACAACTCCCAAAATACCGTACCAATATCCATGTGGAGCTTCTGCTCCTCCAATCTCCACCAAGTGGAGGCAAATCCCCTCAAGTGCATGATAGTGCACCTAGCTCGAGTGTTGCTACTATATGGGTGCATAGCAAAACACCTAGTCAAGTCAATGAGCCATGTCTCTGCCTCCAAACCACTGCTTGATCCATCAAATATGGGTGGACATGCCCTAAGCAAGTCCCTCATATGGGTTGCTACCTCTGCATCAGACTGATCTGGTACTCCTCTCTCTCTAACCACAACTGGCTCAACCTCCTGCCTAGGCCCAAGACGGGCAAGGGTCTCCTCTAACAACTGACACAACTGAGCATCCTCGATCCTAGGTGGATCCGGATTCTGATTACCCTCTCCTTGAATGTTCTAAGAAGCCTGTTGCTCCTCACGATCAGGCTCATGAGGAACATGCGGAGGTAAGTCCTATTGTTCCCCAACGCGATCACCTAAACGACCACGTCTACGCCCTCCACCTTTTCCGCGTCTCAGAGGCATACTCCTACATAGACACTTCAAGGTATTAGGCAAGACACACCACTTAAAACCTACACACTACAAGCGTAATGGGTCCACAATAATCCCAGAGTACCCAGTGTTTAAACCTGGGCTCTGATACCATGTGTAATGCCCCGCCACGCAACCCTAGGGGAAGTTGCAATTCACTAACCAAATGCAACCAATTTTTTTTTAAAAAAGAGAAATAACGTACAAGTTCACTACGCAATGCCAACATCCCCTAAGGCTACGAGACAAAGATTACTTAAACCCGAATTAAACAACCAAGGAAAGAAAACATAACATCATTCAATTAAGGAATTAAAGTACATACATTCCATACATGATATAACATCAAGGACCAATCAATACATCACGATATCCAATAACAATTGTTTACATTATAATTACATCACTCATTCCCCGAATGAGGTAAATCAAATAAACCTGATAATTTATTACAATTTCCACCTCGATACAAATGAGGGGTAAAGAAATACAAGAATAAAAAAAATGAAAGAAACTAGAGGAGCAACTAGATCCAACGAGCTCTCCCACTTGAAAGTCTCGCCCACACGATCACGAACAAAGCCAACGGTGTAAGGTGCACGTTCCACCCAACCAAGTGAAACCCAAAGGCTCACCCCCCGTGCTAGGAGATAGTAACAAGGATTTCTGGTCAAGACCAAAGACCTCTAGACAAAGGCTAAAAATAACTGAACCGACTCAAATACCAACAACATCACTTAACACAGTACGAAAACTCACAAGACAACACATTGCTTCCAAGTTACATAGGACAAGTACACCATTGTACAACACACAATAACTGATTCACTTGTTGACATAGGGAGAGTGTCATACATAAATTGCCATGAGTTACCCTAGCTCAACCTTCCTAGGCTACCGGACCCCCATCATGGGTTACCCTGGCTTGCCTCTACTGGCGCCGGACCCTCATGCAAAACTATGCGTCTCATCTCATCTCAAGTCTTAACAATGCATGTTCCATGAGAGATGCGTTATTTAACTTTATTAGTGTGAAGTTCCCCATTAATTCTTTTAAATTATCACTTGATTAAACCCTAGGTGAGTTACCCTGACACCACTTTGGGCGTCGGACCCCCACAAAGGGCCACTCTCCTACTGACAACACTGGGATACAAAACCCCCCAATCTAAGGGTAGACAAGATGCACAAAACTAAAAGCCAAATCCAACCTTAACACATAAGGCTACACAACCCGATCATAGTACTCGGGAAACCATAACATAACACCCAACCCGTCCATGATAACCGGGTAACACCCCACTACATCCACGAGCACTACCCAAAGCAAAACACATGGTTGACTAACATACTGACAACCCATACTTTTGATAAGACACCCCAAAGTAAGTTTTAGAAAGAAACAAATGACTTAATTGTCTAGCATCGAGAATAAACAATACATCATTAGAAAACATCTTAGGCACCTAAATTAACTAATATTCGGGTTTCCTAAACCCAATCCAAGAAAGACATAATGTAAGTAGTCAATCAAAATGCATAACCTTGTTCGAAATAGAATGCTTACCTATTGTTTTATTGGAAGTTCTCAATCATAACCAAGTTTTTTTTTTTTTAAATAAGTCAATTTTCCAAATATACGACATTTCATAAACAAAACAATTTTTTTGAAATAAGTTAAATATTTTATTCCCAATCATTTTCTCATTTACCCTTCTAAACTATCATTTTAATAATGATATTTAAATATATATATTTATATATTTAAATAGCATTTAATCATATATTAAATGCTAAAAAGAACTCACATATTTAAGATATAATATAATATAATATAATTATAATATTATATCTTAAATATCACAAAAATAAAAATAAAAATAAAATAAAATTCAATAAATAACGTATTATATATTATATATATAATATAATATATAATTATACATATATATTATATTAAATATATAATATAATATAAACCAAAAAGAAAAAAAAAGAACCATCGGCGAACACAGTCGGCCGAACCTTCTGTTGTGTGACTGTATGCAATGGCATGCATCAACTGAGGGCAGCGGCTGTGGGGTAGTGCTGGAGTGCTGCCTTCCGCAGGCCCGATGATAGAAGCGCCAGGGCGAACCCCCAACAACCTTCACTAAAAAAATATTATTATAACAAAATTCCGCCCTCAAAAACATAACGCGTTTCTGGTAAAAACCCAGACGCGAAAAAAAGAAATCCGAATCAGGGTTTTTATTGAAAACATAAAAGCATATATATATATATATTTATATGTATATGGAAATATATATTTTTTATCCAAGATATATATGCATACATATATATATATTATATATATAAGTTTAGTTTGCAAAAAAAATAGTTAAATTGAAGAAATTTTCTTCATAACCAAAATATCCAGCAGATTTAAATTTGCAAGCACAATTTTGATTTCAAACACAATAGGAACCCTCTTTTGTTCATGTTTTCAAATTTAAAATAAGATTTTGGCATGGGTTTTCTCATTGTAATCACAAGAGTTTATTTCAAATTTTAAACACAATCTAAGATGGGTTTTACAAAGAGATTAAATCTTTCAAGGAATATGAACAAATTTAAATTTTCTATCAAAATGAAATTAAGATAAACAAGTAAGAACCTTGTGTTCTCTCCAAGCTTGAAGTTCTTCAATGGAGGTTTTCCCTTTTCTTTTCCAATTTAGCTCCACCCAAATCTTCAATCTTCTCTTTCAATTTCCTCCAAGAGTTTCCATACAAGTTTTTCTCTCCAAATTTTCCAATTAATTCAAAATAAAAATCCCAATTACCTTATGCAAACCTCTCCAAATTTGTCAAACCCCTAACTTTGAATCCACCCACCAACATTTATTGCTAATTTAGATATTTTCTATTTTGCAATTTTCAAACAATTTCTATTCTCAAATGAAATTTGCATAATATCTTTTAAATAAAATTACATTTTCAACCCAAATGACAATTTAAATTTTCTTTTAACCAAATTGAATTCAACAATTCATAAATAAATTCTTTTCAACTTTATTTCTATTTATATTTTTCTAATTTATTTAATCAAAATATCAAAATGCCAACCAACTAATTGATTTAATTTATCCTTATTAATTTAATTAGTCAATAAAATAACTAATTCAAAATTAGATTATTTTATTAATTAAATTAAATTAATTAATTAATCACTAATTTTCCAACATTTCAATAAGACAAAACAATCATCATTTATAAATTTCAAAAGCCATTTAATCACTTTTAACTTGCAATTTTAAATATAAAGCCAATGGGGAAACTAACAACATAAAACACTGAACCCGACTAAGACCGACGACACACTATGGCTAGGGTGATGGTTTGACACAGAAATCCTAGTTACTATCTCCCAATCGATACCGTTGGTCGATGGACACGCTCAAACCTGTGAAACCAGGTGGAGTCGATGTCCTATACCTGCATCCTGCACACAATACAAGTGTCGAAACATGCATATAATATATTAAAACACACCGTGAAGAGGAAATCGCGGAATCCCAGGGCACTCGCATGCGAGTGATGTGATCCCGTCCCCTTCACCAATACAATATCACTAACCGACGCATCTAATCATCCATGATTAATCAAAACATAAAGCATCAATAATTCATATACATGCTAATTTAATCCATAACATGAAATAATAACAACATCTGAATAAAGTACCATCACATCAAAACATAATGTTTACATCGCTTAACAGATAGCGGTTAAAATAACTAAGTTCCATAGTCACAATGCAACAGAAATAAAACATATCATAGAAGAACACTGTTCGATCAAAGAGCAAAATGGAGGGGTGTTACATAAATGCTATGTTTGTTGTTTCACTCATAGACTCAGTAGGAGGAATAGGAATGAATGAGACTATATTCACATATTCTAATGGAACTAACTTAGATGAGGTAGAAGATTAAGTAATTAAGTTTGTAGAATGGGATGGAAATGGATTAGTATAGATTTGAAATTCACTGTTAGCCTTTTCCACAAACTAATTAGAAATCTACTTTTTCTCATTGAGATAAATAGTACCATCATCAATATGGTCTTGAATCTCATGATGCAGGTGCACACATCATTCAATATCATTTCCATGTACTCAGTGGTATTGGAAGAATTTCTATTTGTCATACCATTCAGGATAGGGCTTAGTCAGAGGTTGGGGTTCTAGAAATGTTAGAACTTTATATTTTAATAACTTCCTCAAAATGATAGTGTAAGATTCTGATAATTTTGTAAAATTCCTATTGCACCCTAGGCCCTTTTCCTTAGATGTAGAGACCACATTTTCAATAGATTTGTTTCTACTAGATACTAAAATTACAGACTAGATATCAAGACAAGAGTGTTGAACACCTAGAATATTGAGAAGGGGGGCTTAATTAGTATTCCATTAAACCATTTACATAATATCCATCTAAGTAATAACACAATTATAACTATAATAACAAGTGAGAGCATGGAATCAACACAAGATCAAAACACACATGAACACTAAGATTTTTACATGGAAAACCTAAAGAGGGAAAAACCACAGTGAGGGTTAACTCATAATATAATATACTCACTATCCTTAAAGGCTCACTTCTTGAAGTAATTTATAAAAAAAAGTATGACTCACTGCTAGGATGAGAAAGAAGATAAAATGCACCTTCCTTTTGCTAGAGTTTAGTTCCAATGAAGTACAAAATACAAAACACTTCTATGTATAGAATACTCAACAATTCTTTCATACAAATTTTCACAACAATCCATTCATAATCTCTGTAAATTTTGCTACTTTTTCATTTCTATCCATCACACACCTTAATCCTCTCTCACTCCTCAAAAATTTCCTTCATATATATACTGTATACATTCACTTATACTAATTAGGTTGACATAATTAATGTAGCCCTATTTCAATCGAAACCAACTCTGTCAGCTTTATCCTCGAAACATAGCACCCAATACAAGTATGTTATATACGGTATCAGTTGGCTCAAAAAAATATTTAATCTTCTTAATACAAATTCTTCATTAGGTCGGCTAGAGTTAGAGCTAAAACATCAAAAGACTTCAAACGTCTAACACCAAAAATTGTTAACACATCAAATTCTCCTTTAGATGAAATCAAATAACTCATCTTCAACTTTGCAAGAAAAGAAAAAAAATCATGAGAAAACACAGAATCTCCCACATCAATGTGCTATACAAAGAATTACTGTAAACCAATGTATTGAATCTGTATATAAATAAAACACTGTGTACCAACCTATTGGTAAATTTGTCTTTCCAACCATATAAGCAAGCCAATTGAATTCTAGTCAATAGATGCAAGTGATGTCAAGATAGAACATATTATCATCTTCTGAATGAATCTTACAAGATGAGAGAATTTGGACCAAAATACTAGATCGACAAACTTTTAGTTTTGGATTAGCATAGCTCAAACCATTATTACTAGGGAAACTATTGTTTTATACAAGTAATGTGAGTAAGTTATGGAGATTTAATGTTGACATCAAAGAAAATCTTCCAATTTCCAATAATGACATCAATGGAAATCTTCTAATTTCCAACAATCTCCCCCTTTGTCATTGATGGCTACACATGATGCGAAAAGCATGAAGAATAAAATTTCTTCTTTTTATCTCTCTCCCCTAATGGAATGATATTCTCTCCTTTTCACATGGTACTCTCTTCCCCTTTGACATCAATGGAAAATAAAAAAAATATTGTATTGTTCTTCCCTTTGATTATGAACAAAATACTTTAACAATTTGTGAACTTGAATACTCCCCCTTAGGAGTACATCTAAAACAATAACTATGAGTAATTAACCAGAGGTGGTTTGGTCAAGGAGCACCATGTTGCATTCAAGCCTCCATGAGGAAAAATTGTAAATAAGTGGTTAAGAAGTGCTTAGGGGTCATTTAATAAGGTCTTTCAAGACCATTACAATGTGTTTAAGTCATTTGATGGATGTTTGGAAATGTTATGTGGATAATGTATCCAATTTGTAAAAATTGAAAATGTTGTCAAATGAGGTCCACAATAGGTTTTAGGTGTTTTGTCATTAGAATCTTGGTAGATCATTTTATCATGTAATAAGTCAATTTAGAGGCCTAGAGGCATTGTGGGTTTCAAAAAAGTGCTAAAAAAAAGTTGTCAAGGAAAAGTGCAAAATTGGAAAATGAAAAGGAAAGAAGTTAGAAGGTTGGTTGAGTCAGTTTTAGTTGATTTGTAGGTGGAAAAAATTTAAAATAGTGGAAAAACCTCGTGGAAGAGGTCAGAGGGTTGTAAAAAAGGAAAATTCAATAAAGAAACCCCTGTTATATGTGAAATTCTATATTTTAGACTAGTAATTCTGTGCTGTAGGCTCTTGTATGGTTTTGTACAAATATATACATAAGGGGAAGCCATTAGGAACGAAGGAGGTGTGAGCCTTCTTTCATTTAAAACTAGTTTCATTGATTTTATTGTGTTTTGAGCATTTGGGAGCTATTTTTGTCAAGGTGGGTAGAAATCCCTTGCAAATTGGTGAATAGGTTGTTTGATGAGTATTCTAAAGGATCATCAAGTGGTAGGTTTTGAATGCTTGGTTCTGAGTCGATATTATGATGGCCTAGGTTTGAACTTGGGCAAAGAAATCTAGAAATTGACTGTGATTAGTGAAAAATTTGAGTTTTGATGATGTAAAAGATATGTTACTTGGGTGGCAGTATTTTAAAAGGTTGTATTGGTGTATTTAAAACCCTTTCCTATTAGGGTTTGATAGATTAAAGGTCTTTGTGTTCATTTATATGCTGATCTTTACTTGACAGTTTGGTAACAATCCTATTTTGGATTGAAAATGAGGGTTTAGAATACATGTTTGTACAAATAACATGAAATATGCATGGGTGATGGATTATTTAGTATGTGCAGGTACATTTTAACATGCTAGAAGCTTTGGTATGGTGATTGGAATCTTTGGTATGGTGATTGAAGGGTTGGGTTGCACATTTCTAATAAACCCTCATGAAGTTTTGCATGAATCAATGTTTAAGGTTTTGTCACATGAATGGTTGTTATTACTGATGTAGTTTGTTGATTTTGAAATTTTGTCACCTATTGAGTGTGCTTGAATGAAGATTGAGGGTCTGAGTGAATATTTCCTTGGATTTGCTTTGTTATTGAAGCCTAATTAGGCCTAGTTGTTGTAAGGCAATTTATTTTGAAGGGTGTTGTTACAAAACATCCTTGTTTGAGAGTTAGAATTGTTTAAAGGGAAAAATGAAAGGTATTCTAATTTTGAAAGGTGCACTAAAGAGTATGAAGAGTGTTGGGTTGTTGGTTTCTTATGTTGGTTGTTGTCAAAGAATGCTTTGAAAGTGTCAATGAAAGTGGATTTTGAGATCACTGCTTTGAGTTATTTGTGGAATTGAGAAGTTTACGTCTTTGAACCCCTTAGCATTGCATCCATTGGTATTAGTGCTTAGAGAGGTATGGGTAGAGAGTTTTGTGGTTGTGTGCAGGTTGGTGGCCAAAAGACTAGGTAGAGGAAAAGTGGAAAGACCTAGGTGAGGCAAAAGAAGTTGAGAAACAAGGTTAAAGGGACTTTCTTAGAGAAGAAGATGGATTTGTTGAGAAGATACCAGTAGGTTGAGGGTTCTCAAAAGAAGAAACAAGAAGAGAGGAAAAGAAAAGAGGACAAGATAAAGAAAAAGAATCAAGAATTGAGGCAAGCACTAGAGGAATTCAATGTGAGGATAGAAATATATGAGGTTGAGATGAAGTAGTTGTATAGGAAAGCCACAAGTTGGAATTTGAGAGTGAAGAAGATAGTTGTGTGGCCCATCAAAAATATTATCCAAAGAAGGACAAGACAAGTATGGGTAGCAAAAAATGAGGTAGAGGTAAAGTTTGTTGAGCAAGGTAAGTTACAAGTTGAGATGCATGATATTCCAATTGTGTTTGAAGATGAAAAAACCTCTTTGTTTATTGATGAAAAAATAGAAGGGCATATTGATGTTGAGATTGATGATATGGTTTCTTTTGGTAATCAAGTAGTTGATGAAATTGTTGAGGTTAATGATAAGGTTGATGCTGATAATCAAGTTGTTGCTGATAAGGAATGACAAAAGTCTCCAAGATAGTTTGAGAGATAAGGAAAATATTTCATGAATGATGTTGATACTAATCAAGTTATTTTTGTGAATGAAGTTGTTATTGTATTTATTCTAGTGTATGTATCCAAAAAGGCATATTGGAAGAGGAAACTATTTCCATTTGACATGCCCAAGTACCTAAGCAAGAGAAAAGGCCACCCAAGAGTGAAGATGAAGCAGAGTGTTGATCCATGCTTTCAATACCTAGTCCATAGGAAGGGTACACTAGGTGAAGGAAGCATTTGGAAACCAAAGAAATATGTGTTCAAAAATGTTTTGTTGTAGTTCCTCACTCAAGAGGACTTGAGTTTTATTTTCATGGGGTGTTTGGCACAAGAGCAACATGTTTCATTCAGGCCTCCATGAGGCCAAATTGCAAATAAGTGGTTAATGAGTGCTTAGGGTTCATTTAATAAGGTATTTCAAGACCATTACAATGTGTTTAAGTCATTTGATGGATGTTTGGAAAGGTTATGTGGACAATGTATCCAATTTGTAAAAATTGAAAATGTTTTCAAAATGAGGTCCACAATAGGTTTTAGGTGTTTTTTCATTAGAATAAGGTATTGGTGGATCATTTTATCATGTAATTAGTCAATTTAGAGGCCTAGAGGCATTGTGGTCTTCAAAAAAGTGATGAAAACAAAATCTTGTAAAAAAAGTTGTCAAGGAAAAGTGCAAAATAAGAAAATGAAAAGGAAAGAAATTAGAAGGTTGGTTGAGTCAGTTGTAGTTAGTTTGTAGAGGGTGGAAAAAATTTAAAATAGTGGAAAAACCTTGTGGAAGAGGTCAGAGGGTTGTAATAAAAGGAAAATTCAATAAAGAAACCCTTGTTATATGTGAAATTTTGTGTTTCAGACTAGTAATTCTGTGTTGCAGGCTCCTATATGGTTTTTAATGGATATATACCTAAGGGGAAGTCATTGGTAATGAAGGAGGTGTGAATCTTCTTTCATTTAGAATTGGTTTCATAGATTTTTATTATGTTTTGAGCATTTGGGAGCTATTTTAGTGGAGGGTAGAAACCTTGATCTAGGGTAACAATATGCACTAAAAATTGCATTTCTCATTATTTAACTGTTGAAATCCCTTGTAAATTGGTAAATAGGATGTTTTATGAGTATTATAAAGGATCCTAAAGTGGAAGGTTTTGAATGATTGGTTTTGAGTCGATATTATGATGCCCTAGGTTTGAACTTGGGAAAAACAATCTAGAAATTAACTGTGATTAGTGAAGAATCTGAGTTTTGATGATGTAAAAGATATGTTACTTGGGTGGAAATGTTTTAAAAGGTTGTATTGGTGTATTTGAAACCATTTCATGTTTGGGTTTTGTGGATTAAAGTTCTTTGTGTTCATTTATATGCTAATCTATTGTGCAATTTTCACACACACGCCTCGCTGAAAGCAAGGGCCCTCTTTTCTTGCTTTGCTTTCTTTGTTTGTTTGTCATAGGGTCCCGAATTTATCCCCTTAGGGGATAAGAATCTCAGTCTTGGTTTTGTTTCACCCATGAACTTAATGGTAAATCTGCATTTGAGATGTCTTGTTGCAATTTCATCATGCTTGACTACTCTTTGAGGTTGACCCTTGCTCAAAATTCTGAATTGTAGGAAAAATTGGCTAAGTTCAAGGCAGGTTTGGTAATTTTGAGGTACCTTAGATTACTCTTACCTTAATCTGATAGGGTAATCCAAGCTACCTCAAATTACCTGAGTTTGAGTGTCCATCACATTTCTGAGCTTTTAAGCTGCCCCGTCGTGCATTAATGACGTTCATCTATTGAGTAAAGGAGGTAATACATTTAGAGTTTTCCTTTCATTGTGGTCATTTTGCATTATATGGGCGTTTGGGATTGAGGGGTTTTCCATCCAGTGCATTTTTCTACCTAAGGGTCAAGTGATTAGGCATCACTGGTAATCTTTCCTCGTTCTTGCTCGGGTTCCTTCACCCTCCAGTGTAATAGTTGAAGGTAGGGTTCTTATTTATATCATTTCAGCTAGTTTTATATTGGTTTTCCCTACATATCATTTCATAAAATTCTTATTGGGTGAGTCTTGTCATGTATGAGGATTTTAAATGCTTGGGGATGATTATTTTAGGCGTTTCTTTTGAGTATTTCATTCCTTTTGGCGAGCATTTGGGAGATGTTGATGATCGATGCCAATTTGATAGGCATTTAGCAATGATAGTTTATAAATTTTCAAAGGTTTATCATTCTAGTTGTGTTTTGTGATTAACGATGAGATCAAAGAAGTCACCTCATTTTGAAATTCGATTAAGAACCCTAGTTTTCAAAACCCTAGTCAAGATTAAAGAATTTGATGAATGATGAAGGACGTTAAGGATTCTTGCACGAGTCATTGAATTGTATCTTAAATTGGTAATGATTTAATATTTAGAGAGCTAAATTTAGTCTCATTCATCATTTTGAAGCAAAGAGGATTTGACACTTACAAAATTTTGGCACCTAAGCTAATCTTGAAAATTCTGAGGTAGCTCAGATTTTCTGAGCTCTAATCCACTTAGAGAATCCTAGCCCCCTCAGATTATCTGAATCCCATGTCCTGCCAAAATCCAAAACTCAACTAGGTAAGCAATTAGTCAATTTTTAATTTCATCCTCTGTTCGGTACTTCTGAGCCACGTCGGATTACCCAAACGCTAGTTCATCTAGGTAATCTGAGCTCCCTTGAAGTACCTGAGCCCTATGAATGTCAAACCTCCAGTGCATGAAATGACCTAAACTTTGAATGAAAGTCATTTGTGGAGTGTTTTCAAGGCTATCAATGCTTGAATGTGTTTAGTTATGACCATGAACCTAATCCATTAAGGATTTCAAATCATTGCAAGTCTAAACTGGCCAAGTATGGAAATCTCAGGGAATCCGAGCTTGCTCAGATTACTCAAGACCTAGTTTGGCTGGGGAATTCGAGCTTGCTTGGATTACCTGACCTTTCTCCGTTATTCTCAAATTTCAAGGATTAATAATGAATGCTTTTGTATATGGGATTATTATGATTGTTTCATGGATTATTGATTCATTTGAGTATGATTTACTTTCCTATCTTTGAATAATCTAATGGAGTGAATTATTCCTTTTTCATTTATCATTTAGGGCTTATAATGGTGTCATCTAACTTGCATAGAAAAATATTATGAATGCATGTCATGCTATGTTAATGTTTGTATCTGGGTAATTATGGATTTTCTCTAATAGATGCAAGCTGAGTTGACCTTGATAAGACCACCAAGAAAAAAGCTGCTTTGGTACAAGATGAAGTAAGAAGGAGAGCTGAAAGGATGAAGTACAACTTCAAAGGTATATGGAAAGAGTCCAAGATTGCTTCTGCTTGGGATAAGATTGTAGACACCAACGTGGGACATGTAGACTATGATGGCTTTCAGCAAAGAATGTTTGGTAATGCACCCACCTAGTTGGCACAAGTCATTACTCACACTGGTTTGGCATAAGTAGTAGGATTCCCTCCAACACAACTATGCCCAGAGCTGGTCTTAGAATGTGCAAGACACTATGACTCCAACACAAGGATTATTGTTAGACCACAAGGGCGAGTTATGGCCAACCTCACTAAAGAGTCTATTGCAGAGGTTTTCAACATTGCTTCACATCACCAACTAATTGAAGAGATAAACATTGGAAAAGAAATCAATTTTTAATATGAAGACCCAAATAGAGCCTTGGAGATCATGAACAATTCTTGGTTACTGAAGCCCAAGCCTCACTATTCTAAATTGTCCAAGCAATTGCATAGAAGTTATTTTAAAATGGAATACCATGATATTTTAACTCTCCTGGGTAGGGTAATGGGAGTAGAAGAAGCTCACATCTTTCATACTTGGATGTTCTAACCCATCACAAAAAATATGGCTAACAAGCATTACCATTGGGATAAAATCATAAGGAACAACCTGGATGCCCAATTGAGAAGTGTACATGAAACCAATAGATTCACAATGACATCATATCTCATATACATGTTGGCAAGCAAAACCAAATACAAAAGTCTAAGTTGCAAGGGAACACTAGGAAAAGACAAAATTTGGGACATATATCCCCAGTTACAATATAAGACAACCAACTATAGAAGGGAAAATGATGCATTCTTTATGTATATTCCTAGGTTGTTACAAGATTCCCACCATGTCAGAGTATTTTTTGATGCCATGGATTTGATCAAACAATATGGGAAATGGTTCATTCAATTTCAAAGATTCACATATATCTAGGTGCAAGGATCCCCTATTGTCCCACTCAAACTACCAAGGTATCCGAAAAACAAGCTCTTGATGCTGGAACTGAGAAGGAAAATGGTGCCCTTTGAAGAAATTCTATAGCAAGATTTGAAGAAAAAGGGATTTAGAGTAGAGTTTCCATTAAGGATTTGAACCTTGAATCCTTCTATTCAAAGTGCCCAACATTCTGAAAAGGAGATGGCATAGTTTGAGTTGTATTCTCATACGAACATGAATAAGTTTGATCCATATGGTAAGGCCATGAAGAAATCCAATAGAACATTCAGGCATAAAGACCATATTAAGGACTATTGGGCTAACTACAGGGATGAGTTTGATGTTCTTAGAAGAAGGTTCTCCTGGCTGCCTCTCAAATTGATAAGGTTGTACAAGGTAGTAGAGGTTCCTGATCAGGTACAAGATGGTGATGTGAACCTACTTCAACAACATGATTATGAACCATACATGAATACAAATTTACCACAAATAAACTGGTTAGAGGAAGAAATAATAAATCTTGACCAGGTAACTGAACCAGTTAAAAGATATTCAAGGTAATGGGTCAAACAAAAGGTGCAGGAGCTGGAGGATGATGGTACAAAATTCACATATGATTTAATGGGAGACTTGGAATCCCACTTAGAGGAAGAGGTAGAGGATGAAAAGGATGATGTATCTGAGCCTCATGGTGATGAAGAATGGGAAGGTGATAAACCGATATCAATCAAGAGGAGGACTAGGAGTTAGGCACAGGTGAAGCAAGGAGAGAAACCATCTCCTAAAACAAAGAGGGCTCTTCAGGTTAACACTACTATTGCAAAACGTGAAACATCTCAACCAATGAGGAAAAGGAGATTAGTCATAGAAGGAAAAAGGGAAGCTAAGGACATAAAAGGTAATGTAGATACTGATGATCCTTCCTCAGTTAAGGTTGTGGAGATAGAAATTTATAGGGAAAATCCCCAAGTATATGTAAAAAAAGGTTTTTCCAAGCATAAGGCATCTCCTGTGAAAGAGATGAAAGAAGTAGAAGAAAAGGTGCAAGATGAAGAGGCACATACCATTTATGGTCAGGAAGAAGTGGCTATAGGGAATACTTATCCCCATATTTCTCCTCACAAGGTACAAATATCAAAAGAAGCTATCCAGGAGGAGGGTAATATATCCAATAACATTGAACAACATGAATTTGAAGATGAGGAGGTTTCTACTCCCACAAATGAGGAATGGAAGAAAATGATGCAAGAAATGGGGAAATCTTCCTCAAGTGCTCAAAGTAGAAATGTGGAATCAGAGGTCATTCAGGAAAAAAATCTAAGTCCCCAGAGAAGGAGGTGATCAATGACATGGAGGATCAACCTGAAATAGAGACGAATGTGGAAGAGGTAGTTGATAGTCCACATTAGAATAAATATGAACACGAGGTTCCTTCTACAAAGCTGAATACCAAGCAATCCACTATCCTAGAGTGGCTTTAACAAAGGCTAAGTAAGAAACCAATAATTGTGGGAGAAGAAAATCCAAGCTGTGATAAACTGCTAGAACAATGGTGGCAACCCAAATAGAGGAAAATAGCTAGGATAGTCTCTAAGATTGCACAAGATGAATCTAACAACAGGGTTATCCATGTAGTAGTATCAGAAAGTGATAAGTTCAAAGATGATGTTAGGCCCTCTAACTACAAGATACAAACCATTAATTTAGGGCCAACCACTAAGGAACAAGAAAAATAAGAGTTCAAAGAATCTTCTCAGGAAATTTTGAGAAGATTAGATAGAGAAATTGAGGAAAAAGAGAAGTTGCAGAAGCAACTAAATGATGTCTACAAATATGTTCAACATTTGATGAGGCCACTGCAAACTGTTGGAAGTGATAGTACTATTCTGGAGTAATTGTTGCCTAGGGTAGCCATTTCAAAAATTGAGAGGCTAAAATATTTTGTTCATAGTACTCAGGGGTGGTTATAGGATGTTAGCAATAAATGATGTGAATCAATTGAGTAAATTTTAAATATTTACACCAAGGCTTCTGATTTTCTAGAAAACACTTCTCAGTTTGCTATAGATTGCAAAAAGGATTATGAGTTAATTGCTAATGAATTGAAGAAAGTTTTGCAAATACCCAAGGATGAATTGGTTAAGATGAATATGTTTTCTTTAGAAGAAATTGGTAAGGTAAAGGAATGGATTAAAGTGTGGAATTACAGAAAAGAACTTATCACTAAGGTTTTGAATAAAATAATGAAATTACAAGGAAAAATGAAAGAAATATATAACAACTGCATTAGTTTTCTGGAAATTGGTAAGTTAAAGGAATGGATTGAAGTGTGGAATTACAGAAAAGAACTTATCACTAAGGTTTTGAATAAAATGATGAAATTACAAGGAAAAATGAAAGAAATATATAACAGTTGCATTAGTTTTCTAGAAATAATGACTGGGAGAAGGAAATTTGCTCAAAAGAATATGAACTTTGAAAGAATACAAGCTTGGTGGCATGAAATTTATGCCCCTTCTAATGGCACACCTATCACCAAAGACCACCTGGAGGATGCAACAATTTATATTTCCAAGCTGGACAAATATCACGAACTACAAGTTGAGTGGAATAAAGCAATGCCCCAGTATTTGGAATAGAAAAATCATAAGACATGAATTAAATTTATTCCAATCCTAGATCCAACAGATATGAAAGAAATATTGGAGAAAATCAAACAATTGATTAATAAAGAAGCCAACAAAGCAGGAGAAGATAGCCAACTCGTCACCACTTAGGAATTCATGTTAGTCATGTAGGAAGAGGAAATTTTTAGTTACAATCTAACAATAGACTGTGCAATTAAGTTTTAAAATGACTTGGGGCCCCACTTATGAATTTTGGAGGTGTAAATTTGTCTTTATTCAAAACTTTTAAAGACGAACTTGCATGGTTGACTAAATATTGTAAAATTCGAATGCATGGTTGACTTAGCTTTGTGAGCCCTAATTTTGGGTCACCCTAGGGAATTTTTTCTATACACTGAGCCTCTAACTCCATTCATTAAGGTTAAGACATTGTTGCAATAGCTGTAGTTGAGATAAGAGTTAGCATTTTCTAAGAGCAAGTGTTGAGACATTGAGAATACTTGAATTATTGTAGATTTGGGTGATTCAACATAAGTAAAGACATTGTTCTTTGGTGCTATTTCTTGTGTTGGTTCACTTTGCATGGTTCTTGTTATTCCATATCTTTAAAATTGCTTGAAATTATCAATTGCATGTTAGAAATTTTAGAGTTAGATATGATGCAATGGTGTTTATGGTTTAATATTTGAAGTGTTTGAACAATCCTTGGTTCATACTTTTAGTAGTTTGTTGATTGTAAGTTGTTGTGTAAAGTTAGCCTGGGCCTGAATATTATGTGCTAAGTTCAATTGTAAGCATTTATTTATTTCTATTGTTGAATAAGGTAGATTTGTGTGAATGCTCATGATCTAAAAATCTTTCATTCCTTAAAAGATTGCATTGTTTCTACAAGATTGCAGATTTAATCTAGGTTCAACAGGAATTAGTTTTGAAGAATTGGTCGACTTTGAGTGTTAATCATTTGCATTGTTGGTGTAGACATTTGAATTTGACCACTCCTGTATGGTCAAATTCATCCCTTTTATTCGTCTATTTCGTATTTCCCATCAACATTAATTAAGTGATTTATTTAATTAATTTTCTCCCTTTTCTAATGTTCCTAAGGTATTTAATTTAAATAATTAAATACTTTACCTTTATGTCCCCTCCTCTCTAAATTAAATAAATGTCTTAATTTATTTAATTTAGTCACTTTATCTTTTGAATTTAAATCGTTTTTAATTTCAATATTTTTCTCTCCTTGTCACATCCTCCATAATTTTTCTTAATTTGGATTAGTTTAATTAATCTTTGATTTAGATGTGCACACCCTTAATCAGGATTAATGTCACATCCTCCATAACTTGCTACTTGCTCTAATACCCTCATTAGCCACCTAATTACCTATTTGCACAAACTTAATGACACGAATAGATCAACCTAATCCTTATGCCATTTATGGCATATGTCCTTAGCCAAATTTATTAAATGCTTTCTCCTTTTGGAGAAGGAAACCTCTTCCCCATGTGAATTGAAAATTCACATTTATTAAGAAATTTTAAATTCCTCATGTGTCATATCTCTCACATGGGGACACATACCTCTTTTATGAGGAGATCTTGTCCCAATCCCAATGTTACTTAAAAATTACTCAACCTCATCTCCCCCTTTGACCCCTCATTCCCACATGACAAGATGTGAGGACTTGTGAGTCCTCAACTCACCATATCCCTTCATCTTGTCCATGTTGGTTAAATCTTAGCCCTCCATTTCCAAAAAGGCACTTCTCTTAAAAATAGATGATTTTTTCTTCAGTTGATTCATTCAAACATTCAAGCATTCAAGCTCTCAACTTTACATTCCTCCATTGCTGCAACTTTTCAAGCTCATTTGCATCCATTTTGTAGACTCATTCACATACCCATTTGCATCATTTGAATCCTCATCATCTCACAATAATTTTGCATCCATTTTCATGTGATTTTCCATCTAAAGGAGCACACAAATGATTGATTTTACAGGGCCAACCAACCAATCAACTTGGGAATGGTAAACAACTTGTACCTTTTATCTTTCTTTGTTCAAGTTTAACTAGGCCAATATTGAGGTGTTGTCTTGTGTTCTTCTTTTGTTGCATTTTGTTCATGTTTGCATCTTTAGGTTTAGAAAAACACACTGCACACATTTTTGGCATGCACGGTGGGACCCACAGATGTGTCTATTCTTTCACGTTCTTTGTTGTTTGAAGTTTTGTAGGTTAAAATTTATAAATAGGGGAATATGCACCCTAAACAAGTGAACTTGCACCTAGAGGGGCGAACCTACAACTATAGGGGCGAATTTGTACATTTGACTAGTTTGGGTGATTTTTCTCTCTATTTTGCAAATAGGCGAACTTGCTATAGTTTTGGGTGAACCTAATTTCTACAAACAGGAAAACCTAAATTTGAAAAGGGTGAATTTGCACTTGAAAAGGGTGAATTTTCCTTCAATAGGGGAAAACCTACTCTCTAGAATGAGTGAATTTTCCTCTTACAGAGGTGAATATGAGGTAAAACAAAGACCTGAACTTTCCATTTTTGACTCCATTTTGGTTTTGTTTTTAGGTATTGACCCACTAACCTGTCTATTTGTGAGTGTGCCTCATTTTTCAAATGGTTTCTTGTTCGTTCAAGATCGACAGTTGAAAAACTACTAATGTATTTGTTGCAGAACGATGGGTCCAAGATTTGTAGTTAGTTAGTTTGTGGTTTTTCTATACTAATCTAGGCCCACACAACTTTAAGTAGAGGGTCAATTTACTTGCTTGTTGTGATTACAGGTGGAATATTGACATATCTAATCCCCTTGCGCCATTTGGCGATCCTAGGTGATGAGAAATCATAGTCCACTTTAGTCCATTTGTGTTCACCTAGGAGGTAGTAGGAGGTATTACATGTGAGTCTGGGGACTATTTGAAACATCTACTATCTTCTTCCCTTAGCAGGAGCTACCTGAGATTTCATCACTCGGGGGATGATCCCAACCACATGTACCAACAAGGTATATAAAGGGGGGAGAGCCAAAGCTATACCCCAATCCAGTCACGTTGTGTCTAGAGGAGCCTCAAAGATAGGGTGATACCTAGATAAGATGTGAATAGTTGGTCTAAGTTTCCAATATCTCGTTGGGGCTCCAACCTCATGCTTTTGACAGGCTATTGTTCATGGTTGTGCCTCACGTGCTATACGTATATCAAGGATTCCCTAGATTGCCTTATTTTGCCTAGATAGAGACCCATGTTTTAGCCGTGGCTCGATGTAGTGTAGGGGATACATATTGTACTTCAAAGTTACTCACCATGTACTCCCTTGGGTTGAGATAGAAATCATCATGGTGGACTATGATAGTCCTTGAGTGAGAGTGTGAAGGTGAGCTTATGGTGTCTGTTGATGACCCTGTGCCATTGGAACGCTAGCTATCTACCTTCATGAGAAAGGGTGATCTAGAGAACAACCCTAGTATCACGGAGTAGCCTTGGGTTGTTTGCTCAAGGTGGTGATCCCACATTATGTTTGCAAACCCTTCATACTAATTCTAGGATTGTGCTGCTTGGCGCGCCCTCTTGTGTGTTACTAGTGCATTTCTTTTCAGTTGAGTCAACCTTTCATTCTATCTATTGTTTGTCTTTCTTTTTGTCCTTCGTATTAGTCTACCTTTCCTTCAGAGGAAAATTTTCCCCTTACAGAGGCAAATTTGCACTAAAAATAGGTGATTTTGCCTTGCAAAAGGGTGAATTTGCATCCTAGTCTAGTCCAAGTCTCACTGTTTGGGAAAATTTTCCTCTAAAAGAGGTGAATTTTCCTATGGGTCACCTTCTTAGGTCACCCCATTTTCACCCATTTCGTAGAATGGAAAAATTCATTCATCTATTAGGCGAGTCTTCTATCTGTTTAGGTGAATTTGCTCCTTTTTTGGGTGAATTTGCTACTATTTTGGGTGAATTTTCTCTCTAAGAGGGTAATTTTGCTTGTTGTCTCAGTCTTCCACCATTTTATCATTCATCAAATTTTCCCATTTCATCTATTTGGGTGAATCTATCCCTTTGTTGGGCGAATCTACAGTAAAGAAGAGACCACTCCATTAGTCCATATTAGATATACTTCTAGGGTCTACTAAAGAGGGTAATAAGAAGTTTCTCATGGACACCACACAAAGTTGTAGGGATGCCCTCATTTCCAAATTTGGATGGGACCTATTTTGGTATTTTTATAGTAAGAAATGAGAAGATTCTAGTGTCAAATGCTTGGATTTTGGATATAGGAAGGTTGATTGTCCCAAATGTGTTTGTTGATGTAGAATTTATCAAAATGCTAGCCAAACACTATCACTCAACTACCAAAATAGTAAGGTTTCCAAACGAAACAATATTGGTAGAAGTAACTGGAAAAGCCATCATTGAGTGTTTTGGCTTAAACAAGGAGGCTTTGACCAAGATAAACTTGCAAAAAAGTGAGGAGGATTATGCTAGGTTAAAAAAGACTTATAGAAGTGATGATGTATTTAGTAGAAGGAAAAAATGGGAATATATGAAGAAGGTTGAAGAAAGGACAAAGCAGAGGTCCAAGGATTTCCTAGGATACTTTGTTGAGGAAAAGGACCCCATCAAGAGGATGGAATTGGTAATTGGTAGTGTATACACTTAAAAATGTCCTAGGCCTGCGAGTTCTATTTATACCACTCTCATCCTGACATAATGTCCTTAATCTACGTCCGACTATTAATTAAATAATTCATTATTGTTTAATTAATTCATGGCCTTTTATTCTTCATGATTATTAAATAAATAAATCTTATTTATTTAATACGTCGTTAATTGTCTTAAGTCTTTCGGTTAATTCTTCCTCCTCACTAAATAAATGAATTTCATTCATCTAGTTAATATGTCACTAATTATCACAATTAAATAAATTCATTGATTTATTTAATTTCTAAACCATATGTTCTAAATTGAATAATTATGTTTAATTATTTAATTGTCTGAATTAACATTCCTCTCATTTTAAATAAATGAAATTATTTGAAATGTCATCACATTCTTAATTAATTGTCCATTTTGAATAAATAATCTGAAAAAGGATTATTTATGGTTTTTATAATCCACATTTTGGATGAACTTATTTGTTTATTCCACTTATGAATTAAATCATTATTTAATTCATAAGTGGACATTCCACCTTGAATTTATTAATTTGCATTATTCCCACCTTGAATCTAATAATGTGAATTATTTCCACTAACTTGTTTATTTATTCCCACTAACTATTTACTAATCCCACTTTCATTTCCACCAAAATAAATAATTAAGATAATTATTTATTAATCCCCCACTTATGAATTAGACCATTATGTAATTCATAAGTGGACTTGCCACCTTCTATCTTTGTGATTAATTTTAATCTCACAAAGTGGGTCACCTTCTCTTTTAATTTTAAAAATCTTTATTTTTAAAAATTAATTAAACTGCCCATTTTTCTCCACCATTGATTTGATTGTCTCCAACTACATCTCAACCCTTCATTTCAAGGATTGCCCTAACCCTAATCCTCCTTATGACATTGATTCTTGGCCTTTGATCTTAGGGCTTCACCAAATTTTAATCCTAGCCATCCATTATTAATTTGGAATTCTTTAAAATGCCCTCTTTGAAGTCATTTTGGAGATACACACACAAGTTATACACAATAGGCTTGAGAGCTTTTGAGTACTTGAGCAATCACATTTCTTCAATATTTTGCTTGGCTTTGGCATAGGTTATTGTTGCACTTCAAATCTGAGGGCAATTATATCAGTTTTAGCAAGATGGAGAAGGCCAATGGAGGTCATTCAATGGAGGCTTGAAGACTAGGTGATGCCGTTTCATCTTATTTTCCTTCTTGCTTTTCATTGTTCTCCATTGTTATTGGGGATTTAGTTTTATGTTGCTTGTAATCTAATTTGGAAATTTCTCTAATTACAGGTAGATTTGAAGAATTGTATAGAAAGAAAGAAGTATATCTCAAAGAACATAATAGTGGTGCAACTGCATAGCATACCCCATGAAACCTCTGAGCCTCCCATGGAGCAGTTACCTCCCAAAAGACAGAAGATAGGAAGCATTAAATAGTTAGTACCTTATGAGGATACTGAAGAGGTGGGTGATACTAAGGAAGTGGCTATAGTATTGCAGTCATGGAAAGGTGATATTGAAGTTGATCAACCCATCCTTGAGAACAGTTCCCATAAACATGAGGAATGGACAGGTGATGTAGAAAAAACAAGTACATAGGTACATGAAGATGAAAGGGAAATTTCAGCTAGGAGATTCATAGAAGATGATGAATTCATTAAGACTCCCGAGTTTAAGGATTTCTAGATGAAGATGAAGATAAAATAATTTCAAGAGAGGATGGAATTAGCTGAAGTAGGAATTGAAGAATCACAGAAAAATGAAATGGTAGCATAGACTTTCCAAGAATTAAGAGTTGACAACATTGACATTAGCCCCCAGAAGGGTAGAGAAATGGTCTTGAAGAGATATGCTCATTTTCCTTGGCTTGAAATTAAAGAAAATGTTTCTGCTTGATCAAGTGCGGACTCAAGAAGATCCAATGCTAGTTACAAAATTTGACTCTGATAAAGGTGTGAGTGGAACTAGGTATAACCCAAAGATTGAAACCCTGGCCATATGGATCAAACAAAAAAATACATAGAAGCCAAAATTATTGGATGTAATTCAAGAGATGAAAGGGGAAGTGATGGTAAGGACAATACAAGATACCACCCCTTTGGAAGCAACCAAAATGGCCATGCATTTGGCCATGTTCACTCAAGCAACTGTTAAGGGATTAGAAGACATATTGAAGGAGTATGAAAAGGAAAAAAGGTTCCTAAATGATGAAGTTAATAAAGTTTTCATGGAAAATGTCGAATTGAAAGAACAATTAAGAGGAACAAGACCCTCACAAAGCAAGGAGATGGTGTTATACAGGCCTTTTATTGATCCAATGGATATTGTGAAGAGCATTTCTGCAGAACAGGTAAAAACTCCAAAGAAGGAAGTGGATGATGTAAAGAAGGATAGCAATTGAACCTAGGATGAAGTGAAAAGATGAATTTATGATTTTTTATAAAAGATTCTTGAGCACAAGATAAAATCAGTTATGGATAAACTGAAGAATGTGCATGTTAGTTATAAAACACTTTAGCAGGCAATGGATCAAATAAAGACACATATGTTTGTATTAGATCCTTTGTTCAAAATGTGGTAGCCTATTCACCACACTTTGGCTAAGTTATGCAAAGTTCTACAAAGAAGTGCTAATGCACCCACAACATTAAAGCCAACTGAACGAACTGGGAAGATGATTATTGATGAATTGCAGTATGCACAAAGGTTTGATAAAAAGATTGTAACATGAATGGATTTATTCCATACCTGCAAACAATGGTATATACCTAAAATGGTGAGATATGGTGATCAATTGAAGGACTTGGATAAGTGGAAGAAAGAATTCAGTTAGGTTGTTCATAAGTGTACAAGAGGATGATGATACTAGTCTTCCTAGTCTAATTCATATCGTGGATGGGTTGATTGTTCTTTATGCGAGATACCTTAAGTTCGTCAATGATACAAAGGAATTACTAGATAATCGATGGTAAACTCATCTTGCAAACATGCAAAAGATCCAGGAATATAAGTGGCCATAAGATCTTATAGTGTATCAGTGGGAAGAAAAGTATTTGGTTTCAAAAGAATAGGACACTGAGGTGAGACCATTTGGACGTTCATCATGGAGAGGAAGACTTTGCTAGATTAATGATCATAGGTCTTCTACGTTGAATAATGGAACCGTACGTCAAAATGTCTTAAGTCTTGTTATTTCCTTAATTATGCTAATTAAATAGTTGTTAGTAAAAGAAGTAGTTATGAAAGGTCGTTTCTTTTTGTAAAAGCCCTATAGCTTGTTGCTTCCTATATAAATAGGAAACCAAGGCCTAGTTTTAAATTATCATCATCATATATCATTTCCATTTTGAAGACTTATGTTATTAATATATATCAATTGAAGCAATATAATGGAGAACATCTTATTATTAGAGATTCTCCATGACTGTGTTACCATTTTGTATTTTTCTTATGTTTTCCATACTTATTTCTTCTTATATTTGAATGAATATCAATGATTGAGCCTCAATATTGTGCTTATGTGAATGAATATGCTGATACCATAAAGCATTTATTGTGGATGTTGGTAGAGCTACTAATTTTTTTAAAAATTTGAGCTTATTTTTCCTTGTTACATGTTCAACATAAAAATGGAAACTATTTTAAAATAATAAAGTTAACAAATTTTCTTATTTAAATAATTGTGAGTTACGTGCATTAATATTTTATTAACTTTTGTGTCTTCATGAACATATGTTGATACAAAATGAATGGAAGAAGCATCCAAGTAATCCTAACTTTTTCTGCCAACAATTCATACCAAAGATTAAACAATTTAAGGATATTGCAATAGGTAATTAAGGATATGATGATGATGATATATTCTTGTACTTGTATATTCTATGAAACATTCCTAATTTTCTATGAAACAGTGTATATATTCTTGTACTTGTAAATAGTCTTTTACTATTATGTTTATTAAATAAAATAGAGTTTGAATAAAAAATGCTTCACCCTTTTTTGTAAGTGAGTATGTGAATTATTGTTTAAGGAAAAATATTAGTGTTTAAATTTTCAGTTTACTAGTTTCAAATCTTCATTTTCTATGTATATAAAATTGTATGTGCTCTTTATCTTGAATGACATAAATTAGTAATATCATCATAATCAAGGTTTTCAATTTCAACACCATCATTGTCCACACTTTTCATATCCTGTTCACTTTTAAGTACAATCATCAAAATTTTATTTTTATTTCTTGTCCTAGTTAATCTTGATTCCTTTCAACACAACACAGTAGGTTGCATGTTAAATTTCAAACATTTTCTTTACATTTTTTTTGTATATATTATTTTCTCAGTGCACCATTATGTAACAAAAATTTCACTTCTGAGATATACAGTAAAAATAAATGAAAGCACATGTTTTCTTTGTCAAGGGAAATGTATGGTGAATACCCTATGTCTTTCAGATAAGTGTGCATGTGAAATAAGACATAACTAATTGAATATGATCTTTCTATGACAAAATTGTGTTTATGTGCTTTTTACTTTTTGCATGTGGATTACCCTCAGAAAGAGACTACTTATCTTTTTTAAAATGAATCCTTTACATTTCCTATCTACGAAAGGAATTTACTACTTGACAACAAGTTTGTGGACTTCATACAAATTAAGATTGGTGTAAAAGGCCATCCCCGCAAATGTTGTTTGGTCTAGAATTATAATGGAAAATAGAAAAAAATGTTAGGAGAATAAAATAGGTTTTCAATTGTCCAAGTACAACATAATATTACTGAAGCATTTCAAAGTTTAGGCCATAAGAATCATCCTTTTTTAAACATGGATTGCAAATTTAATTCTAAAAATTTAGAAGTCTTGGTCATTAACATTATTGTTTTCTACAATGTCATCCAGTGTATCATTGTCAATGTTCATATGTTCTTTCAAGTATTTAATATTATCATCATCGTCATCTTGACCTGCATCATCTTCATCATCATTGAAATTTGACTATAGACCACCTATATTGTTACTAAATGTATTTGGATCATCATTTTCTATACCATCCATATTGTTATCTTCCATAACATCATGTAACTCTAGATTGTTGTCTTCTTGTGCCTGAACATAACCATCTTCAACATCATCATGGATGCTAATTTCTTTGATGTTCTCTAATCCCTCTCTCTCATTTTTTTGGCCATCATTGTTTTGATCAGTATCCACTAATGCATCATCAAATACATGCCTTAATCTTGGATCATAATGGATGACAAATATCCATTTCAAGTCAAAAATATCTTCATAGAAAAATACCTATACATGAATGACATACATATATTAGACATTATATAAATTGTATGAACATATATACATCAAATGAATAATGGAACATTATTTTATATACCACCTTTTTTATACAATAATTGCTATAAAACACAATTTTGACAACATAGTTTATAAAACATCAATCCACACTCATTTATTATTCTTTGGTTTTCTTCCCTTAAGAACATCCTTAGGAAGACCTTGTTCTTCCCTCTTCTTTCACACATGAGTTCATTTTAAGAAGGGGTAATCAATCAATAACTCATCCCCAATGGTAAGGTCCATAATAACCTCAAACATTATCAATCTATCAACCTCTCTTTCCATATCTCCATAATTATCATTCATAACCTCAAAAAATTGATAATTTGGTCTTATAGTAGGGTCCCTTCCCTTACTACTATTTATAAATCCTGCAATATTTTTGTGTGTGTATGCACATCCATCTATATACATAAGATGACCTCTATTAATTTCTTTTCCACTTTCCAGTTGGAGACAATGTGTATACATATTCGAATTTAGACCATATGCTGACATGCTAGGCTTATATTCATATAGCCTTCTTCATTCACCACTATAATATGATGGACCATAATATGGCATTAATCTTCTAGTGGTTTGTTCTGAATTGTTTCTATGTTTGGATCCCACTTGTACATTTTGTACAATAAAGATGCCTCATGGACAAAAAAATGACTTCATCTCCTCTACGTTGTAGCATTTGTGAATTCATAAACACCTTCCTCCTTTGGTTGAGGCTACTTTCTCTTCTTACCTCTATTGTATCTACAAATTTTGTTGTCTCATCTATTTCCACCCACTTTCCTCTTAGCGATTTAGTATTTCTACGTTGTCCACATCCTCTCTCCATGGCCTCCTCTGTGAATAAAAATTCTTCCACAGAAGCTTTCATCGTACTACTACCAAGAAGGAAAAAGCAACTTGTGGGACCAAGGTAAAAACTGCTCTACTGCACTGAGTTGATGAAGGAGATGTGGGATAGTGGTGGTCACTGCACTAGCTCACACCAATGGTAGAAGACTTGTGGGACTGTGAGAGTCACCACAACACCACCAAGAACATAAGGAAGACTCGCATGCTACCACAAAAGCTTTCACCACACTACTGCCGAGAAGGATGAAGCACCTTGTAGGACCACAGTAAAAACCGCTCTACCACACCGAGTTGATGAAGGAGCCACATGACAGTGGTGGTCACAAAAATAAGGTAGGAGTTGAAATTATTTCCAACACTCTGGATCCTGTGATACACAACAATGAAAATAGTCACTATACAACAATGATAGGTGCTAAATTAGGCACACTTGACGCTGCCTTAGACATCCCAAACAGATTACATTAATGGCCAAAATCTAGCGCTAAAGTTGGCATTAAATAATTCCAACTAAAGTGTTGACTAATGAATCAAAATAAAAAATTTAAAACTTTCTCACGTGAAGGAAGAAATTAGATGAAAAAAAAGGGAAAAATGCTACTTGAAGGAAGAGAGCAAGGCACTACCAGCAACTGATGAGAAATTTGTTTTAGTTTGCAACACCATAGGTAAGGTTACAATTTTTTTTTCTTAGTTAAATTCGTGATTATTTACTGATCTTTGTATTACATTTGAATTTGTGATTGTTTATTGGTTCGTGGCCTAACCAATCTAGGCAACCTCTAAATTGTCCCATCATTATAAATTGTAGAACCTTTGAGAAACCAACAAAATTTTTTACCCTACCCATTTGAGCTTTGGCTCAAAATATTATAGCACAGATCGAGGATTCCTTTGTATTCTTTCCCTAACCTAGGTATCAAGGAAATAGTGAACTGCTTGGAAAATCTGGGAATTAGGTTAGTCACTGTTGAGCAACTATTGAAAACAAATGCAAAAACTGCTTGATTTTTCTCAACCACGCCATAGTCACCAATGCCATGAAAAATTCATGAAAGATTGCATTATGAAAGAGTTTTCATGATAAGGTTATCAACACTAAGCAAACTGAGCAAACATGTTTTCCCTAGGTTATCAACACTAAGCAAACCCAACAAACATATTTTCCCACAAAACAAAACTTTCGTACCACAAACTGGACAAAAAATTTCATACCTGGCAGTGTATACTTCATTTGCCTCCATAGACTAGATGAAAATAATTTACCCTAGGTCACCTCAAAATGTCAAGCAATGGAGGGAAGTGAGCATTGTCAACAAACTTTGGCCACAATGAGGTAATTCATTATCAATTTATAGATTTGTAAATGTTTCCATTGTTTATTTGAATTTTACTTTTTAGTTTTTTATTTCTAAATTTAAAAGAAGAAATATAATTTAAAAATATATATATATATAGGGACATGAGATTGAAAAAGATAAAGAGGAATTGGCTTCCAAATTGGGGGTAGAGGTAGTGAACAAATTGGTTAATGTGGACTAGACAACACTTGCTAGATAGATAGAAAAACAATCTATTAGCACCCCTCAAACATTGCAAACAAATCAATTATGTCAAAGGGAATCAATTGATTCCCCAACTAGTCCTAGATTGAGAAAATATCTAGGAGGAAATGAGTGACAATAAACTACATGAATGTGGAACAGGGAGCAAAGACTTCCACTCCTAGGACACAGACTTCTTCCACCATGCCATGTTTTCAATCTTGTATTGGTAGCTACAATACGAAGATAGAATACGAGGTGGTTTTAGGGGAAGTCTAAATGACTGATGCTGGGAACACCTTTGTGAGTAGGTTGAAGGAATCATGCCTTCAATGGTTCAAAGACCATCTACATTTTCCATTCTCAAAGATATCTATGCACTTGAAAAAAGCAGTTATCCATAACATGGAGAATGAATTTGGCATAGGTTGGTTTGTAAAGAAGATAAAGCTACAAATTTTTAAAAGCTATAAGAGATTTCGGTGCAACCAAACAAAGAAGATAAAAAAAATCCCTCCTGAGCTAAGGTAGAAAAAAAGGCCAATTGATGTAAGTGTGAAAGTATGGAGAGATCTTGTAAAAGCATATGAGAAGTCAGATGCACAGAGGAAGTCTGGTGAGGAGAGTACATAGGTATTTGAATTTTCTCATAAGATTATATCAAATTTATTAAACGATATTTAAATTTTATTTTTTCATAGTTAAATTGATTTAGTATATGTTTCAGGACAAGGCCTCCAAGGCTAGGCTTGAGAAACTTCATGCCATGCATCACAGTGGCCATAAAGGTTTATAGGCCTTGATCTATACATTTGTAAGTATATTTAATATGTTAAATGATATATTTTTTTTATTTAGTTGGAAAAATTAAATGATTGCATATTAATTAGTTTAACTAGTCCATGTGCCATTTTTTAATAGGAGGAGAAATATGGCTGCCATCCAAAGAACTTTGAAAAGAATATGTTACAAAACAAAAAGTGGAACAATTTTGTAATTTGGATGGAGAATGCTGTATAAATAGATGAGTTTCAATAACTTAGTTGGATATTGTTGTGTGAATATGTCAATTTTCATCTCTTGTGTCGAGTTGTTTATTGTTGCATAGGATGAGTAAATAGAGCTCAAATATTATGATTACAAGATGACCATTTATGTGCATGAATAAATAGTAGAAGGATGTAGATGATCTCAATTCATCTAACTTTATGCCTCTTGGAAAGCATTCCTCTTGAATCTCTAATATCAGGTGCCCGAGACTTCCCTATAGCTTTTGCCTTTCGTTGCTGCCTTTCCTCTTCACTGTTAGACTCATCTCCTTTTTCCTTATTTTCATTTCTAGCTCCGACTTTTAATTCATCCCATTTTTTACCTTCCTCCTCTTCAAAATCTTCTTCTTATTTTTCCTTCTCTGACTTTACAAGAGATTCATCTTCTGAACCTTCCTCATCTGATTCAAATTCCTCTTCTATATTAGAGGATTCATATCCTTGATCTGAATCTTCTAAATTATCAAAATTAGAATCACTAGCTTCCATATTTAAAAATTCCCAACCAACATCTTCAATAAATTTATCTCATCAGTAATAGTCTTCAAAATTGGCCGACAGTTCAAGTTCATTCTACTTTCATAATACTTTATATCCATGGAGTTTAGCCATTCCTTGATGCCATCAAGTGAAGATTGAGGAATGGCATCAATGTAGAGACATACTTCTTGAAGTATTTGAAAATAATAGCCATGTCAAATGCCTTTTTCCCAAGTCATACTCTCTCAAGGTTAACAATGTCAATCTCACTAATAGTGATTACTAAGAAAGGTAATTCCACCAACTCTATAGTCTATTGTACTTGGCTACATACAAATGCATATTGGTCCAAAGGGTACAAAACTTAGTAAAGGAATGAAGAAACATTTTGGTTCTAGTGTGACTGTATTTCATCAAGAATTAAGTCTTTTATTTGCATTTTTTCATAGGCGGGTGTGTACCCTGCTTTAAGGGTTTTGAAGGTTTAAAAGTACAATAAATGGCCATTCCACCTATTGTATATGCTATGTCTCAGTGGAATGGGCCTAATTTAGGTAGGTTTAGGTGTGTAGAAGTTTCTTGAGAGTAGGGGAGGTGAGTTGATGGGGTTTGTAAGAAGCCCTAGTTGAGAAAAGTGTGGGTTTTTAGTGAATTTCTCAGGCTTAGAAATGGAAATGGTTATAAATCTTGGGGGAAATTTTTTTTGATGTTAGATTTAGCTTGTGCAGGCATTATTAGAATTTTTTGAAGAGTTGTTGAGTGTGGGAAGGTTGGGAAACTAGGTTTCCAATAAAACCCATTTGTAAAGGCATAAAATGAGGGTTTCATGATATGGTGTCATAGGAAGTGAGTCCTTGATCGAAATTTGTGGAAATTGAAGTTTTGGAGGCTATTTAAGGACCATCCATTGAATTTTTTGGCTGGAAGTGAGTTTTGAGGGGTGTTCCTTTGTAAAAGTGACCTAATTGAAGATCTAGGTTAGCGTGGGAACCTTGATTTGAGAGGATTGGTCCGTCCAAAGTGATCTATGATGACTTTGCGATATGTTTTGAATTGGCATAATGGATGATTGAAATGGTGCATGTACTGATGTTTTTTCAAGTAGATTGCAAGTTGAGAACAAAAAGATAAGTCTGCAAACCTACAAGGTAGAATTGTGAAGTTTGATGTAAATCACCATATATAGGGTTTGAAGGATAAAATCTTGTTTTGATCAAGTGAGTTTGTGTTGGTTTGTTGTAAGAAATACCTACTCTACATCAATTGGTATCAAAGCTTATGGATTAGATCTTTTGAGAGTTGAAAGTTGTAGATTGAAAAAGGGTAAGTGGAAGTTGAAAAGACAAAGTGTTAAGATTCCTCCCAAGAATAATGCAACTGCTAGATAATTACAAGAGTTAAAACAAATGCATGCTAATTTGATGGAGTCTCATAATTTTGTGTTAGCAAGGCTCGTTGCTTTGGAGACAAGGAAGAGAAGAGATGAGGATGATGAAAGTGATTCAGATGAAGGAGAGGAAGAAGAGTTTGAGGATGTGGATGAAGAACTGGATCTTGAAGACCAAAGGATGACAATATTGTTAAGGGAAGTTAAGAGTGACAAATATAAGGTGAAGATATATGTTCCTAAATATGGTGGGAACCTGAATGATGAAAAGTTATTAGATTGGATTGTAGCCTTGGACAACTATTTTGAATGTGAAGATGTTCCTGAAGAGCAAAGGGTGAAGATTACAAAGACAAAGTTGAAAAGTCATGCACTTTTATGGTGGGATTATGAGCAATCAGAGAGGAGAAAGCAAGGTAAGTCTGAGATTTTTTCATGGGAAAAGATGGTAGAAAAAATGAAAGGTAAGTTCTTTCCTAAAGATTATGAAATTTAGATGTTTAAGAAACTTCAAGGTTTAAGAAAAAAGGAAATGGATGTTAAAAAATATACTGAAGAATTTTATAAGTTGAACATAAGGTCTGGTCATAATGAGAATGAAGTTGAAAAGTTGTTAGGAACCTTGGTCAATTGAGATTCAACATTCAAGATGAGTTAGTTTTGGAAAATCCAAGGCCAGTTGAAGAATGTTATCAAAAGACAATAAGAGTAGAAGAAAAGATGAAAAGAAGGAAAGATAAAACAAATAGAGGTAGAGGCAATACCTCTAGGGGAAGAGGATCATTCCCTACTTCAAAACAAGCAAATGGGAACCAAGAGGATGTGCATAAAGGAAAAGAACAAGATGCAGATTTAAGAGGTGGCTTTAGAGGTTCAAGAGGAAAATTTGGTGGTGGAAGAAATTCAAACACATTTGTAGGTAGGTTCTACAATTTCCAAGGCTTTAGGCATCCATCATACAAGTTCCCTAAAAAGAAAGGTTCACACCAAGTGGTGGTGAGATAAGAAGTGAAAGGAGAGCTCAAATAGTACAAGAAGATGAAGGCGAAAGTGTCAATTCTCCAAGTCATGTTGCAGCCCTAGAGGTAGGAGAATAATTGATGCTAAGAAGACAACTGCTGAAGACATCTAAGGAGAAGGAGATGAATCAAAGAAGGATTTTTTTCAAGACTACATGTAAGTGAAAAGGTAAAGTATGCAAGGTAGTGATGGATTCTAGTTCCAATAACAATATGGTATCTAGAGAGATAGTAGATAAATAGAAACTAGAAAGAATTCCTCATGAAGCACCATATAGAGCATTTTGGGTGAATGATAATCAGTCAATCTTGGTAAGTGAGCAACCATTTGTTGAGTTTAAAATTGGTGGGTCTAAGGACAAGGTACTTTGTGAAATTTTTCCAATGGATTGTTGCCATCTACTTCTTGGAAGGTCATGGAAATTTGATAGGAATGCATTATATGATGGAAGGGCTAACATTTACACCATTGAAAAGGATGGAGATTCTTTTATACTAACACCATTGTAGGAGAATGATGAAGGAAAGGATAAGGAAGCAAAGATTATAATGCTTGGAAAGAAGGAGCATATAAGGTTGGAGGAAGAGAGAAGAAAAAGTGTGTGCAGCCATTGCAGAGATTGCAAATGATAGGACAGTGTGTTTGAAAGATGATACAATGATAGAAGGAAAGAGGATGGTTTGGTGTCAAGGTCTGAAATAGAGAAGGACAAAGGTGAATTGCTTGTGGAAAAGTGAGAGAAGCATGGTGGAATTGTGGTAGGGACAGTCATATGTCCATTGACAACAAAAGAGATGAAAGGGAAATCATGTTCTAACATACTAGAGGTTAAGATTACTGGTATAGGGATCCTAAAGGTAGAGGATCTAATGACAAAGGAAAAGGACAAAGATGGGATGAAACAAGGTGAGAGACAAGGAAAACTGAATAAGTTTGAGCATGCAACAAGGATGAAGAAGATAAAATTCCAAGGAAAGAGTGGACAAGGGGTGTCTATAGGTATGAAGGAAGGTTTTACCTCATCACAAAGTGAAGTGAAGGTGATGTAGCATCCGTTTAATGGAAGACAACAAAATCAAAGAGGCAATCAATCAAAGAGCATAGATAGTGCAAGTTTCTAGTATAGGACTTATTAGAGGGAGTCACCAGGTGGATATGTAGATTGGAGAACATGCCATTATCAAAGGAAACATGGTTTTATGGCATACAGTCCTCAATGAGACTTGGGAATTTCTTTTGGCTGGGTGTATGGTGTAGGGGCACCAATTGAGCAAGTTTGGTACAATATGGTCTAATGTTTAGTTAGAGTGTTTTTTCATGTTTTGAGTCTTGAAGACATTAAATAAGGTCCTAGTAGATGATATATTATGTAATTTGCATCATTGAGGTCATTTTAGAGGTTATTTGGTCATATTTTGAAATTTTGTCAAATGTTGTCAAAGACAAGATCATAAAAGTTGCACAAAACGCTTAAAATGGGAAGCCTAATGGTCATGGGAATTCAAGAGGTAGTTAGGAAAGTTGTTTCAGAGGGAAAAAGGTTTAAATATGACTAGAAACTTGATGGATGAAGTTGTTGAAGGTTTATGAAAGCAAAAAATAATACAAGCTCACCAATTTCTCTTGAATTTCCTATGTATTTCATTGATTATCTTTGTTGTAGTCTATTGTACTTGGCCGTATAGGTGAATATTGGTCGAAAGGATACAATAATCAGTAAAGGCATGAAGTGGAAACATTTTTGTTCTATTGCGAGTGTATTTCATCAAGAAATAAGTCTTTTATTTGCATTCTGTCATAGGTGGGTCTGTACCCTGCTTGAAGGGTTTTCAAGGTTTAAAAATGCAATAAATGGCCATTCCACCTATTTTATATGTTGTGTCATGATGGAATGGGCCTAATTTAGGTAGGTTTAGGTGTGTATAAGTTTCTTAATAGTAGGGAGGTGAGTTGATGGGGTTTGTAGGAAGCCCTAGTTGAGACAAGTATGGTTTTTGAGTGAATTTGAGAGGCTTAGGAATGGAAATGGTTCTAAATCTTGGGGGAAGCAATTTGTTATGTTAGATTAAGCTTTTTCAGGAATTATTAGAAGTTTTTTAAGAGTTTTTAGAGTGTGAGAAGGTTGGTCCAAACTAGATTTCCATTAAAACCCCTTTGTAAAGACATAAAATGAGGGTTTTGTGATATGGTGTCATAGGAAGCGAGTCCTTGATCAAAAGTTGTGGAAATTAAAATTTTGAAGGCTGTTTGAGGGATATCCATTGAATTTTTGGTTTGGTAGTGAGTTTTGAGGGGTTTTCCTTTGTAAAAGTGACCTAATTAAAGGTCTAGGTTAGCATGGGAACCTTGATTTGTGAGGATTGGTCCAAAGTGACCTATGATGAATTTGGGATATGTTTTGCATTGGCATAATGGGTGCTTGAAATGGTGCATGGATTGAGGGTTTTTCAAGTAGATTGCAAGTTGAGAACAAAAAGATAGGTCCGGAGACCTACAAGGCAAAATTGTGAGGTTTGATGTAAATCACCCTAGATAGGGTTTGAAGGATAAAATATTGTTTTGATCAAGTGATTTTGTGTTGGTTTGTTGTAATACCTCCCTACTCTACATCACACTACCCTGTCATATCATACCAGTGAAACATGGGGACGTGATATGACCGTCACTAGGGAAAACCAACTTAGCCTCGTGCACTTGATGTGGGAAAAAGCCCACACTTGCAAAAGTGTGCATGAAGTAAGGATGTGGTACCCATAATGGACATAAAAACCTAGCTCCTAGTATAGGGAGAGAATACAAAGAATGAATATCGTGGAAAACTTCAAATTCAAGTGGAATTGAATTTTATTTGGTCAGGAGAATGATGCAGGAGCATCATGACAAACATGTGATTCCATGGAGAAATTTTGAAAGCATGATCAATTTTGTTGTTTCAACATTGTTCAAGGGTTATTTGAGTCATTTTTTCCATGTAATAGAATCATTAGGAGGTCATTGTGTCCTATTTTGTAATAAATGTAAAGATTTGTCCAAAAAGTGCATAAAATTGTAAAAGATGCAAAATTGCACAAAAAAGTTGTAAACAAGGAGTATGAAAGGTCATTTGGTTCTAGGGTGTTAGAGGGTAGTTGAAAATTAGTGGAAGTTGTAGATACATGTTTTATTTCCTTTCAAAAGGCTTTGTAACCATCTGTGAACTCGTGGGTGATTGAGTAGTTGAATAAAATCAATGAAAAGCTCTATTTTTATACTTCTTTTCCAGAAAATTAGTGTGCTTAGGCCCTTGTACGGACCTATATGGGAAAGAATAAATGTTTAATTGATTGTAAGAGTTGGATCCTTCAATAAAATTCCATTCAAACTTTGTTTCATGCAGATTGGTGAGGATTTGAGCAAGTTATAGTGTTTTTTCATAAAACTGCCAAAATCCTCTATTAGGGTAAACAATGAATTGTCTTAATTGAGTTTCTTACATTTTAACCATGGAATCCTCATATAAATTGGTGTGTAGTGATATTTATATGTATTCTAAAGGTTTGAAAATTTGGAGGGTTCAAGGATAAAGTTTTGGGTAGATCTTATGGTGCCCTAGGTTTGCAAATTAGGGAAAATTTGGTAAAAACTAGTGAACAATGAAGTCTAATTAAGTATTGCTTGTGGTTTTAAGTTATTCATGAGTTATTTATGTTTTTTAAAGGTGTTTTGGATTAGGTAAATCCATTTCAAGATGGGGAATGATATATTTATAAGTTTTTGGGATCATTTAATGACTGTCCTATCTGGAAAGAGTAGTTGTAGTCATTTTTGGGACATAAAAAGAAGGTTTTGAATTGGTATTTGATAGAATGTCTTGAATGAAGTTTGGAGGATGGTCTAATATGATTGTGCAGACCTATTTATATTTCTTTGAATGCTAGAAATGTGAAATGGGCTTTGGTTTGCATAGTTGGTTGGTTGAATGATCAAATGAAACCTAAATTGGGCCTAACTATTAATTTAGGACAATCTACTTGTAAAGGACTCTTGTTTGAGTTGTTTGAGTAGAAAAAGAGTTTTGGGCCAATTTTTTGAATGTTGCTCAAGGTGTTTTGTGAATCAATAAATAGTTTTGAATCTTGTTTTTAGTTTAAGTGCTTTGGAATCAAGAGTTTGTGGAAGAAGGTGATTCCTAATTGAAAGGACAACAAAATTTGGTTGATATTTTTGTCAAGTAAGTTTGTGAATCCTTTGTCATTGCATCATAGTGGTATCAAAGCCTAGAAAAGGTTTGGGTAGAGAGAGAGTTTGTGTTTTGTGTTTGTGTGTTGTGGTTTGTGAAGGTTAAGAAGAACCTGTTTGCTGCCAAGAGAAGGCAGGGAAAGTTGAGAGAAGTTGTGAAGCAAGGAGAGACTTGCTTAGAGACCATAAAAAAGATGGAGATATTAAGAAGACATTTTCAAGCAAAGGGAGAGAGGAAAACGAGAAAAATACAAGAGAAAATGGACATAGAAATAAAAATGTTAAAGCAAGAGGTGAGATGATTGGCAAAAGAGTTCTAGATAGGAGTCCATAATGAAGATGGAACAAATGATTGAGTAGATGACAAGTTGGCACTTGAAGATTGAGAAAAGAGTCACATGGCCCATAAAGAAGATTTTCAAAAGAAGGAAAAGACAAGAAAAGTTAGAAGCAAGAAGGAAAAATGAAGAAGAAGAGTTTCAAGATGCAAATGAAGAATTCATTCCCAAGCATGAAGATGAAGAAGAGATGAAGAACCTTCAATTTTAGAAAGAGAAGATATTGAGTTGGTATCCAGATTGGATGAAGAAATGATCAAAGATGAGTTGATCTTGGAAACTCTCAAAGAGGTGAAGAAAGATGGAGGTATTTTGGTAGGATCAATATGTCATTTATTTATTGTGCTAATGTTTTGGATAGGGAATAATATGAAGATCAAGATGCAACAAAGAAAATATGCTGAGGTTAGAATTGGAGAGCATCAAATCATGAAGAACCTGATTCTAGAAGGCAAGCAAGATAGAGGACTGATTTGCACTGAAAAGTTCAAACCAAAGGTAAAAATGAAGGAGATGAAAGCAGTTTAAAGGTTAGTTAAATGAGGAAAAGCATACAAAGAATGGAGATCATGTAAAAATTCAAATTCAAGGGGACTTGAATTTTATTTGGTTGGGAGAATGATGCAAGAGCATCATGACAAACATGTGATTCCATGGAGGAATTTTGAAAGGATGATCAATTTTGTTGTTTGAACATTGTTCAAGGGTTATTTGAGTCATTTTTTCCATGTAATAGAATCATTAGAAGGTCATTGTGTCCTATTTTGCAATAAATGTAAAGAGTTGTCCAAAAAGTGCAAAAAATTGTAAAAGATGTAAAATTGTACAAAAAAGTTGTAAACAAGGAATATGAAAGGTCATTTGGTTCTAGGGAATTATAGGGCAATTGAAAATTAGTTGGAAGTTGTAGATACATGTTTTATTTCCTTTAAAAAGGCTTTGTAATCATTTGTGAACTCGTGGGTGATTGAGTAGTTGAATAAAATCAATGAAAAGCTCTATTTTTATACTTCTTTTCCAAAAAAAAATATTTTTAGTCCCTTGTATGGAAATGTACGAGAAAGAATACATGTTTAATTGATTGTAAGAGTTGGATCTTTAAATCACCTTCCATTCAAACTTTTCTTCATGCAGATTGGTGAGGATTTGAGCAAGTTATAGTGTTTTTTCATAAAACTGCCAAAACCCTTTGTTAGGGTAAATAGTGAATTGTGTTAATTGATTTTCTTACAATTTAATGATGGAATCCTCCTATAAATTGGTCTGTAGTGATATTTATATGTAGTCTAAAGTTTTTCAAAGTTACAGGGTTCAAGGATAAAGTTTTGGGTAGATCTTATGGTGCCCCAGGTTTGCAAATTAGGGAAAATCTGGTAAAAACCAGTGAACGATGAAGTCTAATTAAGTATTGCTTGTGGTTTTAAGTTATTAATAAGTTATTTATGCTTTTTAAATGTGTTTTGGATTAGGTGAATCCATTTTAAGATTGGGATTGATATATTTATAAGGTTTTGAGATCATCTAATGACTGTCCTATCTGGACAAAATAGTTGTAATTTTTGGGACATAAAAAGAAGGTTTTGAATTGGTATTTGATAAAATTTCTTGAATAAAGTTTTTGAGGATGGTCTAATATGATTGTATAGACCTATTTATATTTTTTTGAATGCTAGAAAGGTTAAATGGGCTTGGGTTTGTATAGTTGGTTGGTTGAATGATCTAAGGAAACCTAAATTGGGCCTAAATTTTAATTTAGGACAGTCTACTTTTAAAGGACTCTTGTTTGAGTATAAAAAGAGCTTTGGTCCAGTATTTTGAATGTTGATCAAGGTGTTTTGTGAATCAATCGATAGTTTTGAGTCTTGTTTTTAGTTTAAGTGCTTTGGAATCAAGAGTGTGTGGAAGAAGGTGAGTCCTAATTGAAAGGACAACAAAATTTGGTTGAGATTTTTGTCAAGTAAGTTTGTGAATCCTTTGTCATTGCATTAGAGTTATATCAAATCCCAAAAAAGGTTTGGGTAGAGAGAGTGAGTTTCTATTTTTTGTTTGTGTGTTGTAGTTTGTGCAAGTTAAGAAGAACCTAGTTGTTTCCAAGAGAAGGTAGGGAAAGTTGAGAGAAGTTGTGAAGAAAGGAGAGAATTAGAGACCATATGAAACATGGAGATATTGAGAAGACATTTGTAGGTAGAGGAAGAGAGGAAAAAGAGAAAAAGACAAGAGAAGATGGATAGAGAAATATCAACATTAAAGCAAGAGGTGAGAAGATTGGAAAAAGAGTTCTAGGAGTCCATAATGAAGATGTATCAAATGATTTAGTAGATGACAAGTTGGCACTTGAAGATTGAGAAAAGAGTCACATGGCCCATAAAGAAGGTTTTCAAAAGAAGGAAAAGAAAAGCAAAGTTAGCAACAAAAAGGAAAAAGGAAGAAGAAGAGTTTCAAGATGAAAATGAAGAATTCATTCCCAAGCTTGAAGATGAAGAATAAATGAAGAACCTAATTTCAGGAAGAGAAGATATTGAGTTGGTATCCAGATTGGATGAAGAAATGATAAAAAATGAGTTGATCTTGGAAACTCTCAAAGAATTGAAGAAAGATGGAGGTATTGTGGTAGGATCAATATGCCATTTCTTTATTGTACTAATGTTTTGGATAGGGAACAATCTAAATATCAAGATGCAACAAGGACAATATGCTAAGGTTACAGCTGGAGAGCATCAAAGCATAAATAATCTGATTCTAGAAGGCAAACAAGATAGAGGACATATTTGGATGGACAAGTTCAAACCAAACGTAAAAATGAAGGAGATGAAAGCAGTTTCAAGGTCAGCTTGAGGTAGATCATACAAATAATGGAGATTGTGGACAACTTCAAATTCAAGTGGACTTGAATTTTATTTGGTCGGGAGAATGATGCAGGAGCATCATGACAAACTTGTGATTCCATGGAGAAATTTTGAAAGGATGATCAATTTTGTTGTTTCAACATTGTTCAAGGGTTATTTGAGTCATTTTTTCCCTGTAATAGAATCATTAGGAGGTCATTGTGTCCTATTTTGTAATAAATGTAAAGAGTTGCCCAAAAAGTGCAAAAAATTGTAAAAGATGTAAAATTGTATAGAAAAGGTGTAAACAAGGAATATGAAAGGTCATTTGGTTCTAGGGAATTATAGGGTAGTTGAAAATTAGTTGGAAGTTGTAGTGACATGTTGTATTTCCTTTAAAAAGGTTTTGTAACCATTTGTGCACTCGTGGGTGATTGAGTAGTTGAATAAAATCAATGAAAAGCTATGGTTTTATACTTCTTTTCCAAAAAATTAGTATTTTTAGGCCCTTGTACAAACAAATATATGGGAAATAATACATGTTTAATTGATTGTAAGAGTTGGATCCATCAATCACCTTCCATTCAAACTTTATTTCATGTAGATTGGTGAGGATTTGAGCAAGTTATAGTGAGTTTTCATAAAACTGCCAAAATGCTCTGTTAGGGTAAACAATGAATCGTCTAAATTGAGTTTCTTACATTTTAACTGTGGAATCCTCCTAGAAATTGGTGTGTAGTGATATTTATATGTATTCTAAAGGTTTTCAAAGTTGTAGGGTTCAAGAATAAAGTTTTGGGTAGATCTTATGGTGTATTGGTTTCAATAGTGACCCAAAAAATTCTTTTTTCAATAGTACCTTATCAAAAATGAAAGAATATAGCCACATCTAAAGAAGAACAGTCAAAAATTCCTTATGGATAAAAACATAAAATCTATAACATTTACCATTTTATTAGATAGTGAAAATGAAACAATACAACCAAAGCTAGAGAACAACAGTTAACAATATTTTATAGAAAACAACATAAACTGTATAGCATTAACTATTTTATTGTGTTGAAATAATTGCCACAAAATGGAAGCCATAAATGAAATAGTATTGGTTTCAACAACTTGACCCAGATGAAAAAAACTATAAAACAAAAGAATTCACAATAACAAACCCATTCATAAAAAACCAAAATAACCCTGCACGCAATTTTTTTTATTTCTCAATAGTACCTTGTCGAAAATAGCATAAATTGTTTTATTTCCTTCCAACCATCACCACTATATGAAAACCATAAATGAAACACTATAGCTATTTCCATGCAACCATTGCAACTACACATAAACCATAAATGTTCAACAATATTGGTAAAGCGATAGAACAACAATCAACAATTCCCTATGGAAAATTACATAAACAGCTAGAGAACAATGTAGGTTTCAACAAAATCATAGACGATAAGAACATTCATAGTAACAAACCCATGCAAAAAAAAAAACCCACACCCGAACAAATTCTTTTTTCAAGAACACCTTATCGAAAATGAAACAATTAGTGAAAGCTAGAGAACAACAGTCAACAATGCCTTATGGATAACAATATAAACTATATACCATTTAGTATTCAAACACTTGAAGGGTTCAAAACCGAAGAGGATGAAATTTTTTTTGACCAAATTGCACACAATAAGCCTATTGGCTAATTAATGTTAGAATATCAAGTTAGAAAATTATATTTTTCATATAAAAATTTTGTATCTTTTTAAAAAAACGCAATTGCTTCCCAACTAAACTAAATCTTCTATCCTCCACTCAATAATAAAATAAAACTCAATATCTAAAACAAACAAAAAATTAAAATTCCTTCTATCATTAACTAATCAAGCATTACATAAATTCTTCAATATTCTGAAGAGAGTATTTTTCAGGGTTATTCTATTGTCTTATGGCAAACAAACGTAAGTAGACATAATACCAAGGTATGAGAAGAAATTAAATAGTATTGGTTTCAATAGTGACCTAGATGAAAAAACCCACAAAACAAAATAATTAATAGTAACAAACCCATGCAAAAAAAAAAAAACCCCACACGCAGATACATTCTTTTTCCAATAGTACCTTATTAAAAATGAAACAATATAGCCAAAGCTAGAGAACAACAATCAACAATGCCTTATGGAAAGCAACATAAATTATATAACATTAACTATTTTATTGCATTGCAACCATCACCACAAAACAAAAGCCATAAATGAAACAATATTGGTTTCAATAGTGACCCAGATGGAAAAAGCCACAAAATAGAAGAATTCATAGTGACAAACCCATGCAAAACCATCACAACAAAATGTGAAATAAATGAAACAATATTGGTTTCAACTATCAACCTAGATGAAAAAACCCACAAAACAAAAGAATTCATAGTAACAAACCAATACAAAAAAACAATATTGCCTTGCAACCATTGCGACCACATGAAAACCATAAATGAAACAATATTGGTAAAGCCACATAACAACAATCAACAATGCCCTATAGAGAATAACATAAATTGTTCTCAAATACTCTGCAAAGGGTTTTTTCAATATGCACCTTCTCCTACTTGCTGTAAAGGGGTTTCCCAAATGCACCTCTTCCCACTTGCTTCAAATGCACCTCTTTTTGCTTGCTTTCTCTTGGTTCCCTTCTTTCTCCAATGACTACAAAAAGTAGGGAAAAAATTATCAAAGTCGAGACTTTTGTATTGCTTTTGCAACCATCGCCCCATGCAAAAAACACAAAATAACTTCCAACCACCTTCACATAAGCTTGACAGTGGATGATCCAACTTGCACCTTCACAGAAGCTTGCCCTCGTCGCTCACAGCTCTGATAGGAGGTAAATCCACATAATGATACCCATGTTCAATGCCTTATCAAAAATTGTGCAGACATTCACTATAGGTTTTAAATGGTAGGTCTTATTACAACTATCTCTACTACACAAAAACCATACAACAATTAATGTTGATGTCAACCAACGTTTACTTTCACTGGCCTTCTCTATTGACATGTCAAATGCTTTAAATATAAAATCAAAAAATTTGCCACCTTTTTTTGACCAGGTGCTAGATGTCGGAAGGGTTAACAACTAGGAAGGCTAATGAAAATTCTGACCGAAGTGCACACAATAAGCCTATTAGCTAATTACATTTTCAGAAGGGGAAACCTGAAAATAATTAATTCCAATACATAACACTTTACCTTGAGCAATATGTGTTCTAGGAATAGGAACCTAGGACCCATTTACCCGTGGGTGAATGGGTCCTCTCTAGACCTTTGCACCTAAATTTAAAATATATTGTTGACAGTATTTTAAGGTCCCCAAATCCATATTTTAGTGTCAGCTTGTAATATTTGAATTTGAGGAAATTAAGGATACATACCTATAAATGCAAGGTTATTTCATCATTTCAAATCCTAGAATCAGGCTAGAACTTTTATGAGATTTCAAGAGAAATTTCACAAGAGAAAAGTTGATCAAGAGCATTCAAGAGCAGATTTATCAGAGATTTACTATAGCATTCAAGATCCCATTATCATGTCAAATTCTTCTTGCATCATGCATTTTTTTTGAGCTACCATTGTAATGTAGGTTTTAAGATCAAGTTCAAGCATTCAAAGCATTATTCAGGCATCAAGATCCACATCCATTGAAGAAATTTCATGCAATTTGCATACCTTCCAAGATCTCCATTACAAAGTTTTATTCAAGGATTTGTTGAGCACGGTAACATAATATTGTTCATTATTCATTCTCTCTTTCATCCTTTATTGCAATTCAAGGTTTGATTACCGAATTAGGGTTTGACCAAGGAAAACCCCTATTCACCAAAAAAAACAATTTTTCTCTCTTGTGTTTGTGTTGTAGATTTAGATTGAAGAAGGATTGAAGATGTCTTGAAGTGCAAGATTGAAAAAGTTGAAAAAGTTGCAAATGTTGTCAAAGTTTTTGTCAAATCATGGAATCTAACCTACATATCTGATTTTTTACTTTTTGACATAGAAACCTAGAAAAATCAAAAGCTACAAATCAACATCAATGGCTCCCAAAATATTTCTTAAAACCCTAACAAAAGACCCATTTTCCCATGGGTGAATGAGTCCCAGTTTGCCTTCAAAAAGTGACTTTTGGTGACTAGTAAACACCTTTATGCCCTTCTCAGATATGCATAAAGGTGGAGGAGGGTCTACCTTCCCACCAATAATAGGAGAACTGAGAGCCATAGAATCAAAATCTAAAATTCCAACTATAAACTAATCATGAACAACATCCTTCCACCAAGAGGAAGGTCTTGAGACCTTAAGATGAGGGAAGAAAGAAGATAAATTCCTTGTGGAAAAGAAATTCCTACAACAAAGGGGAATTCTTTCACAATCCAAAGATTGGATCTAAGAACAAACCACCACTTGTAAAAAAGCCTTTACTAGGAGAGGTTTAGATAAACCCAATTCAACCAATAAGCAAGTGAATGCAGTGTGAGTGAAGTGTGTAGTAGCATTGTCCACCTTGAGAAATCAACCCACAAAATTTCCAATAACCTCAAAGCTAGAATTGTACCAAAATTTGAGTGGAAGATTAGGAAGGTGAACCAAAAGAAATACCACATCAACAAATTTAAAAAGGGGATTAAGTAAGGGATCTTAAGGTTTTAGAAGAAGGGCATGTTTCTCCCAAAAGAAAGAGTGACCATAAAAAACAACATCCCAATCCATAACAAAATATAAAACAACAACAAAGAATACCTTGGCGCAAGGGTAAATTTCAATTTTACCTTCAATTATATGATGCCATTTCTCATAAATCCAACAATTGAGATCACTAAGTTGAGGTTGTAATCAATCAAATTTGTAAATTAGAAGACCTTTTGTGAGAAATACAACTCATTTAAAACAAAACAAAACAAAACAAAACCATCATAGGGGGTAAAGCTAACCATGAGAAGATTACAAATATATAATAAAAATATATACACTATAATAATATGATATTATACATTAAATTTAATTATAATACAATATTTTTTAATATTAATAAAATAATTATAATAAAAAATATATAAATAATATTATAGAAACATTATTGTAAATGTATAAACCTAATATAATAATACAATACTAAAATAACCACATAAAATAAATTTAAATATAATAAATTGTACAATATAAACATAAAATTTATTACAACAATATAATTGATGTTGTAAGTATATTATATAATATAACTAACAAATTATATAACTTAATGTGTGTTAATAGCTATAAATTAATACATATAGATTAGAGATATCCTAAGTAAAAATTATATAATTTAATAATAATTCAAGTTTGATAATGATTAATTAATAAATTATTTATTTCATAAAATATATTAACTATAATATAATATAATTTTATAAATTTTATTAAATAAAATTGATCAATTTAATATATAGCTATACTTAAGTTTATGTCTCAAAGAATATCTCAATGTTATTTATATGGATTTAAGTAATAAGATAGATAAACTAGTATATAATTATAATAAAAATAATATTAATCTAATTAACTTACATGTTCCATTTCTCATTGCTACTAATATATATATATTAAGATAATTTATATAAAATTCACAAAGATATATCTTATGGAAGCATCTATTTGTTTTGTGTATATATTTTAAGTGCAAAAATTGAAAAAAAAAATATAGAAACCTCAAAAAAGATTAGAACAAAATATTAAATTTTTGAATATATTCCATAAGTGATGGTGCTACCACCAATATTATTATTATTATTCCAAAGATACATTACTTAAAACACGATTATAACTGAAACGGAATTCTTATGGTCTCACATTTTTACATTGAGGAACATCTCCTCCAGGACCTCCATAAAATATGAAATCCCCCCACTTGTCATCATTTGCAACCCGTCCTTTTACATCATAACATTTTGGATTAGTTGCCACATATTTCCTTCTCCTCTTTGTTATAAGAGTGTCTTTAGCAGTAAACAATTGTATATTCTTGATATAAGCTGCTTTTGTGTAACCAGCTTCTGAGAAGCGTCCACTACCCATGTCTGTCTTTGAATGTGGAGTTCCTGGATCATCATAAGCCACAAATACTTCTCCTCCAAAATCAACCCGATTAGCAGATTTATCCAAGTCCTTAAAAAGCAGTGCAGGCCAATGACCCACTAAAATGTTTTGTAAATACACTGCCCATAGTACATTGTTATCCCTAGTTTCCTGAAAAAAAGATCATGGTTACAGTCAACCGCTGGTTTGTTTGCTAAAAAATATTTTAGAAAGAAAAATAAAGAAAATGGAATGGAATTAAGTTTTATAGTTAAAAGATGCAGTTTGGTTTGTAAATAGTGTGGTTTTCTAAACCTTCCTATTAAGAAAAGAAGAGAAATATTAAATAAAAAAAAATCCGTGCTTACTCTGCTTATACTTATTGTGGACTCTCGTTGGTCACCCTCATACACAGAAACTTTATCAATTACCATTCCCGGATAGAATTGTTTTCCTTCTTGAACAAATCCATGACACTCCACGTTGTAGCAACCTGCTTCGTAGGCATCCACCTGCACAAATACAATTTTAGAGTAAACAACTATTGAAACTATAGCAAATAATTTTTTTTTAAAAAGTTCATGTTGAATATCTAATTATCTAGAATTCAATTCAATTATTACCGTATAATAAACAAAAAATCTAACACGTCCATCCCCATAGTGCTTGGGGTCAACCTGCAAGCCATATGTACACTTTAGTACCATATTATGTTTACCAATTCTCATTTTTTAAAAGAATATCTGTCAGCATAGCAATTTTTTTTGAATTGAAAGTAATTGCCCATTTATTCAAACCTGCAAACCAGCTATCATTGCTTCCCTTATTGGATAGCCACGCCTCTCACGCAGAAGCACCATTTTACATTGACTGAAACTATCATCGGACTGCACGATAGGTTGCCATACATTAAATATTGCTTTGCTTTGTTCAACATTTTTGGCTCTCTCGTCTACTCTGGCATGCTGCAAAATAAAGATAAAAGCTAGGTCATGCAAAATATAGAAAAATAAATATATTTAAAAAATAAATATATAAGATTTGTTCTCTTTGTTTTGTATGAAATCTACAGCATGAGACAAATTCATGGTCAGGAATTCATCACTGGAAAATTCATCCTCAACAATTCATCATCATGATAAATTCATCTCAAAGAAAATTCACAACAGTAATTCAATGTCATAAGAAAATAATCACAAACTTTTAATGCGGTGAATTTATCATGACGGGTGAATTTTCTGACAGTAAATTTTCCTGGAGCCCAAATCCACATAACACTAATACCTAATTTAAATAAATATTTGACACAAATCCATCAAAATATTTTGTTCAACAAATCGTTATGTAAAAGTACTTAATAAAAGCTTAAATGAGTGGCAGCAAACCTCATAAATTTTACGACTTGGGCGTTGACGTGATCTAGCGTTGAGGAAATGACTCACAGATCCCGCTCTATTAACACGTTCAGGTGTGATCTCCAGGATGGGCACAGTTCCCTCTGGGCACTCTTTGACTGACGAACTGTTGTACGTTAAAGAATCCCTTGACCTTTGCCTTAAACCCTTCTGCAATCCACAAACTATATAAACTATCTCATATTCATGCATTGAACTCAAAGAAGAGGTGAAGGTTGCTAAAGCATACGTTAATGGCCCCCGATCGAAGGGATATCTGATCCTCATATTTAACACACAGTATGCTGTCTCCGTTGTCGTTCTAAAATCAAAACAATACAGAACAGAGTTTTAAGTATATTTGGATTCTATAAATCTAAGGAAATAACTGAAAATTTATGATTGAATAGAAATGAAACCTGGAATTTATGCACCGCTGGGGGATTAACGTAATCTATATACTCATCAATGCTCATAGTTTGCAACTTAGACATCTCATTGATGGTAATATTGCGCATATCAGCTGCCAATATCAAGGGTATAAATATTAAAGAAATAAAAATTGAAAACACATTGTCAGAAGCCATTGCTGAAGCAGAGAAAAGAAAGGAGTGTATGTGGGCAGAGGCCAATAGCGAAGATAATTAACTCGATCTGCTACTGCACAGTAAGAATACTGTATTTGTATTGCTTGCCTCAAAACTGATTACATCTCCCTCTTTTTATAGAGGTCCTGTGAGTACAAAAATTATCATAGGTCGACATATAAAACATTTAATGTTTTTCACACTTATCCTTATCTCAACCTTTATTTAATATTTGTGCCTACGTCATTTAATAAAGTGATTTACATCATTTAATAATTTGCTTTACAATTATTAGCCGATAGGCTATTCTATGTGGGCGAAGCCCACCGGCATTTCCCCCACTCTAACGTCAGAAAAAAGGTGGGGTTCCCGTCCAGTCTGATTAGCTCCCGTCACGTCGTATTCAACAGGTAGGTCAATCGTTTGGTTGTCCAACTTTATCATGTCCGCTAAATTCGTCTGCAGGTTTTTGGGGATTATAGGGGCAAAACAAAAAAGAAATTTCAACCCACCGAAAAGTCAAAAAAAAAGCGCCGCCGTTTTTCACCCGCTGTAAGACGGTAAATAAGGAGTTAAAAAGAAGAAAAAGAAATTATATTTTATCTTTAATGATCGTGCTGCCAGGCTGCCAAGCTCATCCACAAGAGGGATTTCTGTATACACCGCATGCCAAAAGACAAACCACAAGAATTAATTTGCCTTCCTATGGAAAGTTTTTCAAATTGTATGGACGTATTTGGAGATTATATTTAAGATATTTATGTTAACTTGCAAATGAATATATATTTAACTAATTAATTGTTATTTTAAATATTAAATGAGGTTTAATATATTAGATTTCACATATTTTTTAATTAATTATATTAAATGATAATAGTAGTAGTTTATATATCTTAATATTAATCTATATAGTATAGGTCGAGAGATAATATTTTAGAGGAGTATTTTTTTTTTTTAACTCTTTCTTCTAATTAAAAAAATACCCTCTTACATGTCTACTATATAGATTAATATTAATATATATATTAAAATATTATTAAAAGATATTAATATTATATTATTATCAATATTATATTATTAATATTAGTTCTATTTGATAGTAATATGTTATTATTAATATGTGATATTACTATTGTTAAATTTATATTATAATTATTATAAAGTAATTTTTTTTTTAAAAAATTATTATTCTAGGTTTAAGGCTAGGGTTAAGGTTTATTGTTAGTGTTAGTGTTAGGGTTAGGGATATGGATAGAATTAAATTCAGGGTTACAATTATAGTTAGTGTAGGTGATTAATTGTATTCTCAATTCTAATTTGAACAATAATTGAAATAATAGTTCTATAACTCTTAACTTAACCCTAAATCATAAATCATAAGCCCTAATCATAACCCTAACTTATACCTAACCCTAGCCAAAAATCATAATCATAACCCTAACCTAACCCTAATCTTAACCCTATTTCTCATAACCCTAACACTAAATTTAACCATAACTCTAACCCCAACCCTAACCCTAAACCATACCCACAACTAACTCTATCCTTATCATAAACCCTAAACCATAAACCCTAATCATAACCATAACCTTACCATAACACTAACAAAATACCATAATCATAACCCTAACCTAAACATAATTGTAACCTTATTTCTCATAACACTAACACTAACCCTAACCCTAATTCTAACCATGATCATAACCTTAACCCTAATTATTTTCCTCATAACCCCAATCTCAACCCTAAAAAAATTCTTAACCTTAATCCAAAATCCTATCTCTAATCCCAACCCTAATCCCAATCATAAATGTAACTCTAAACCTAACCATAAACCATAAACCCTAATTGTAACCCTAAACTAACCCTGACTTTAACATGAACCCTAACCCTAACCATAATCTTAATTATAACTGTAAATTGTAATCCTAATCTCAACTCTATTCCAAACACTAATCCTATTCTTAACAATAACCCTAACCCTAGCCTTGATCCTAACCTTAATCCAAAACTAAACCCTAACTCTAATCCTAACCAAAACACTAATTGTATTCATAACTCTAATCCCAAAAATAACTATAACTCTTAACCCTATACCATAAACCATAAGAGCTAATCGTAACCCTAACCTATACTTAATACTAATTGAAAACCGTAATCATAACCCTATCGTAACCCTATTTCTTATAACTCTAGCACTAAACCTAGCCAAAACCCTAACCCCAACCCTAACCATAGACCATACCCACAACCTAACCCTATCCTTACCATGATCCCTCAACCATAAACATAAACCTAGAACCTAACCATAATCATAACCTTATTTCTCCTAACCCTTACCCTAACAATAATCCTATTCCTAACCCTAACCCTAACCCTAACCCCAAATAAATCCCTAACACTAACTGTAACTCTAACCCTAACACTAACCATAACTCTAACACTAAGCCTAACCCAATTTGTAACCCTAACCATTACCATAATCATAACCTTGTCCTTAACCCTAACCCTCACCTTCATCCTATGCCTAACCCTAACCCTAACACTATTTCTCATAACTATAATTGTAACTCTACCCCTAGCCCTAAACCTAACCATAATATTGAACCTAAACCTAATACTAACCCTATTCCTAAATTTAACCCTAAACTGCAACCTAACTCAACTTTAATTCCCAATCATAACCATAACTCTAAAACTAACCCTAAACCTGAAATGATAAACCCTAATTATAACTCTGAACTAACCAGGTAACCCTAATCAAATACCATAATTGTAACTCTAACCTAACACTAATCCTAACCCTTTTTCTCATAACATTAATCCAAACCTTAAACCATAAACCCTAATGGTAACCCTAAACTTTCCCTAACTCGAGCCATAAAGCATAATCATATCTCTAACCTAACCCTAATCTTAACCCTATTTCTCACAATCTTAACAGGAAGCCTAAGAATAGCTCTAACCCCAACGCTAAACCTAAACCATACCCATAGCTAAAACTATCCTTGTCATAAATCATAAAACATAAACCCTAATCTTAACCCTATTCTAACCCTAATGCTAACAAAATACCATAATTGTAACCTTAACCTAACCATTATCATAACTTTATTTCTCATAACACTAACACTAACTCTAACCCTAACCCTAACCCAAACACTAACCTAACCATAACCCTAACCAAATCCCTAACTATAACTGTAACCCTAACCCAAACCCAAACTCCAACCCTAACCCTAACCTTAATTCTTTTTCTCATAACCCTAACCATAACCCCAACCTTAACCCTAACCATAATCCTAACCCTAATCCAAAACCCTGACCCCTAGGATCTCCTCCAATCTAATGTCGGCATGGAGAACTTAATGGAAAAACAAAATCAGTATGTGGTCATTTACCTCATTTATGACAAAAGGACAATTTGTAATCTAATTAGCCTATCGGCGTAAGTATTGCACCTCATTGAGGTGCAAATGCTAGTTTAATATTGATGGTGGTGGGAGAAATTAAATATTCCAGCAAGGGGAGAGAACAAGAGGTATAGCCTATGATTTATTTTTTAAGATTGATAGGATATTAATTTTTAAATTTCAACTAGGGAAGATCGTCATTCTTCACAGATTTATCTAAGCGGACTGAGTTGCCATGCTGTCAATAGAAAATGGGATCGAATTCCGGTTCTATTTTTACATAAAGACCAGAAATCCATTCATCAAAATTTTTATGCTAATGAGTAGGTTACCTTCTTTTGAATCTGTAGATTTGAGTGGGTTCTTATCCTCTTCTCTCCCAGCATTTCTAAGACGGTAACCCTTCTCTTTTATATTGAAATAGAAGAATATAGTGGGTGTAGTACTATGCAGAGAGTGAGGTGTGGACATAATGATCATATGCAGAGAGTGAGGTGTGGACATAATGATCATATCCAATATGAATTGGAAACGTGTCGTCTTTGTATCACCTAATTTTAAGAATGGTGAAGGGATTCGGCTCTAGGAAAATTCACCGTCAGTAATTCACTATTGGAAAATTTATCGTCAATAATTCACTATGGGAAAATTCACAAAAATGAAAACTTCACCTCAAGAAGAATTCACCACCAACAATTCACTGCTGCAGAAAATTCATCACATTAAAAATTTGAGATTAATTTTCCATGGCAATGAATAGCTGGTGGTTAATTTTACTTCAGGTAAATTTGTCATGGGTTGAGTTTTCAGACGTGGCAATGAATAGTTGGTGGTGAATTTCCCTTCAGGTGAATTTATCATGGGGTGAGTTTTCGGATGGGAAATTTTGGATGGTGAATTGATGGCAAAGAATTTGCCTAATGCCAACAGATTCAATATTTTACTCATTACTTATAATCTAGTTAAAAAACATTAGATTGGGGAGACGACACATTTTATTTAAACTGAAATGAAACAAAAATCTGCACAAAAAAAATCTCTCTTATTATATTTCTAGGAACTTTAATCCAACTGTCCTAAATTTACTCATGAATTTAACAGAAAACCTTAAAAGTAAATAATTAAAATCCCCAATTTATATGGTTTTTAATTTACATCTGTAACACTATCACTTAGTCAGATATTTCTCAATTAGGCTTTAGTATATTTAGTCCGTCCTAACAAAACTTAGCTTCATCGTGACAGTGCAACTTTACTTGTCACACTTTAATATTGTTGGTTAGGTTCGAACAATATCTTAATACCTTGTAATAATGCTCTCAACTAGATTGATCCTTTTGTTTAAGCTGTTGGTATGCACTCTATTTATAGACTTGAAATAGAAACTGTCAATTTTTACATTCTTGTCTTAAAACTACGCCTCTCCTAAGAAGAAAACAATATCTTAAGCTTATTTCCTACACACATTGCACGACAATAACCTATAATCTTTAGAGATTCTTCTAAACTTCTAAATGCAATCTTGTGCTTCACTGAGAGATATTTCAAAATTCTTTTGATAATTGTCTAGAAAATTTACTTACATTGCTTACATCATATGCAAAATTATGATTACTAAAAATAATTAAAAAATATATATTTTTATTTATAGTGAATCATATATATATAATTTAAATTTTAAATTTTAAATTTTTTAATATATAATTCATCAAATAATATTGTAAGATCAATTAATATGAGCAACATCATAGCAATTTTATATTATCTTCTTTATATTTCAATTTTAAAATTTATTTTATGACATTATAATTTTTTAAACATTTAATTATATATCACTTCTATTTTTCATTTTATATTTATATACTATTGAATCATTGAATGAAATGCTCCCCTCCTCATTGTTGATGTTGTTTAACAACTTAAAATCAAACCTAAAAACAAATTTTCCTCAACTTTATCAAATTCCTCACACATAAATAGTATTTTAAAATACCCACAAAACTAAGATCCATAGACAACCAAAAAAGTGCTTAACCTTGGGCAAACTATTACAATTTGAATTTTGATAGCAATATCACAATTTGACACACTGTGGAAAATACCTCCTACTTATCAATTGATGAGCTAAAGGGGCTCTATAATGAATGGTTCACTTTGCATAACTCTTGCCAGCTTTGCAAATGGGGTTGCAAGCTAAGTGGACTTAACCTTGGGGAAAACTTTGTGGTTAAGTGCACTTGCGCTCGAGTAGTGCTAGGATGGGTGAGCACCATGGAAGGCCTGGTGCTTCACCTCTATGAGCATCACCTAGATGCAATGAGTGTTAAGTGAAGCACTCATTATGATGAGATATGAGTTTTTTTGAACCACTACCCATCTAACATGGGTCAATGAGTTTGAATCGTAAAACTACATGGTTTAATCTTGATAGCAATATCATAATTTGACACACTATGGAAAATACCTCATACTTAACAATTGATGAGCTAAAGGGGCTCTATAATGAATGGTTCATAAGGAACTACATTTTCTAAAGGTTTTGAAAATGGGGTTTCGAGCTAAGTGGGCTTAACCTTGGGGAAAACATTCTGGTTAAGGATGCTTGAGCTAGAGTTGTATTGTGGATGGGTGGCCTCTCTAGAAGGCCCGGTGTTTCGCCTTTGTGAGCATCACCTAGATGCAAAGAGTGATAAGTGGACTATTTGTTATCATGAGATATGGGTTCTTGTGATCCACTACTCATGAAACATGGGTCAATGAATTTGACTCGTAAAACTACACAGTTGAATCCCAATATCACAATTATATATATTAATTTATATCAATTTTATTGTAGTGTTGTAATATATTTAAAAAGTTAGTGATTTTGCTCATCTACTATCATGTAATGCTAGCACTCCTAATCATCCTAAGAGAGTATTAGTTTTAGACTATAAAAAAACCAAAAAGTTAAGGTAATTGCATTGTACATAGGGGCTATTTTGCCACCTGGGATGTCGGGGAATGAATAAATTAAGCTTTTATGTTGATTTTGTTGGGTTTTTGATCAAAATAAGCCTCAGGATGCATAATATGGGGTCATGGGGGCCTATTAATGATGATATAAAGGTCATAAATGTAATAAGACCCAAAATCCAATGTGAAAGTGTAAATAAATACACTTTACAACACTAAATTAAGGTAAAATTGAGTGAATTTAGCTTAAAAGGGTGCAATATCCAATGTGAATGTGAACAAAACATTACAACACTATATTAGGCCTATTTTGTTTACAAGCCTCCCAAATTTAATATGAAAATGTAAGTAAATACATTTTACAACATTAAATTAGGGCAGGGTTAAGTTAATTTAGCTTTAAAAAAGGCCCAAGACCTAATGTGGATGTGTAAATTACATCAAAACACTAGACCAAGGTGATATTGAGTTCAATATATCATTAATTATTCCCATATCAAATGTGAAAATGTCCAGAGATCCATTTTTCTACACTACAATTAGCTTTGCATTAGACCTTGCATTAGTTAATTTGAATTTAGGGATTCTAAACTTTGCATTAGTGAAAAGTGCATATAGGCTGCATTCTTTGCATCTTGCATCATTGAATTTTATTATAAAACTATAATTTCACATAATCATTTGAATATAAAAGTTAGAAACCTTAGAATCAACTCAAAATTTATTGAATTTGGTGCAAAAACCCTAATTCAAGACTCATTCACCCCTCTGGTCGATTTAGTCCCTGTAAAGGTGGTTTTTCTTGATTTAGGAGAATTCTGTGTTGACTATTTTGTAGTATTTTAACCCTTCAAAAACCCTAATTTGGACTCATATGCCCTTCTAGGTGATTTAAATCTATATCAGACCTAAAAATGCAATTTACAACATTAAAAACCTTATTTTTGTGCTTTTGTTTGCTATTTTTGGATCTCTATTTCAGTTTACTTAGTTTCTATTACATTCATTTCATTGGATCTAGCTTAATTTGGTTTCAAGTGCATTTTTACACATAATAATTAGAATTAAAGCATATCATATATCTTGTGTTCATTGCATTTATCTTGCATTAATTGATTGTCCCTTACATGAGATTTACAACTTGGTGTCTTATTGCTAATACTATAATGAGACGTAGTTTGAGACTCATGTCATCTCGCGATAACACACTTATCATGGATTTTGGGATATCTAGGTCTTTCACTCATAGTGTTGACACTAGTTCACTAGGTATGAACAATACCCCTAACAACTCTTTACCTTCAAGTAGCATGGCAAGTGTTGAAATAATGGTTGCAATTATCCCTCAAGAAAACATAATACAAATACATGAAGAATTAGTAAACCTAAAACATCAAGTGAGTACTAAAAATATTTCCAAAAATGCTAGTCCTACCATAGATAAAATACACTACATGATTGAAAGTGAACAAGGAGTAGAACTTGTGTGTAACCTAGCTTAGAATTTTGGAAAATATATTACCTCAACGATTAGTTGTGCTCAATCTTCAAAAAATGTGCAAAGTCAAGGAGGAACCCAAATTACTCCTCCTACAACCATTGGCTATATTCACACCTACACCAATCCTCAAGTTACAACAATGATGCACCCTACTAGTAATGTCATTCCTACCTTAGGTATTTCCACTAGCAATCCTAGTACCTTTGTGGCAATCCTAGTAATGTCAAGGTCCTATGGATACTGATGAACAAGATACTATGGATACTATAATTGTGTTGATAAAAACTTAACTTCATAAGGGTCAAACTAAAATACCTCTTGACATTTCTTTCTCATCAAAAGATAGCTGATAAAATCAATGAAAAGCCCACTAATGGGATATTAATTAATCTTTTTGTGGAGAAAATGTGATCATTGAAGAGTTCTTACTTGTGCATGAACTCTATCTTGAAACATATGATAAACCGAAAGCATGGATACAAACACATAATGGTTTTTCTTGCCATATGATGGGATCGATCACCCTTCATCTAAAAGTTGGACCAAAACAATTAGATGTCTCATTCTCCATCATCTCAACATCAGATCAATTTTGTGTGAAGCTTGGTTATCCATGGCTACAGTCCATGGAAGTCATCATGTCGATCATAAATAAATGTTTAAAGTCTTCCTTTGAAAATAAAATATTTACTGTGCACCATAGTGGCTTTAATCCTGTGTCTTCCCATGGGAAATTTTCATTGGATTTCTTTTGGCTTGAGCCTATGGGACCTATTAAACCTTGTGAAGTCTTCTTTTTCAAATGCTATCAAAATTTTAAGTTGAAATATATAGAAAAAACTACCCCTTAGAAATATTCCTCAACCTATGATTGAGCCTCCTATCCTTGAAAAAACTATGATTGAACCAAAATAGATTCCAACTAACCAAGACCAACCTAAGATAGTGTTGATCATCAAATATTGTGCCTCTCTGACACTCTTATGGGAAATTCAATGAGTGGGGGACCAATTTGTGCCTCACTGAATACCTATGGGATTTTTATAGAAAGTCGACTCTTCTTTGGGGTTTGGAGAAAAGGGTAGAAGGAAATGTAAATTAAAACATAAAAAATGGTGATGCACCAACGCTTTTACAACATTTCAAAACCAAACCATTCCTATGATATAATTAGACATAGAATGCCACAACCCTTCATTGTTGGAAAGAGAGCAAACAACAAAGGCTAACAACAAGCATAGTGTAGATTTTCAAATATTTTTGCAGGCAGTGTTCATTAAGGTCCGATGAAACATAAATATTTATAAGGGTAATAGGAAAAAAATTTAGAAATTTCATGAACTCTTCCTCCTAATTTACAACATAATATAATAAAACAACAACCCTTCAGAAAAATAGAGAATTCCAATGACATAATCCAATTTTTGCAAGTTATTATTCTACCATAGGAGCAAACAACATGGAAATCAACTACTTAAACTATTCAAATTCAACTTGCAAGACACAATGTTTCATTCAGAATGAAAACATAAAGAAAGAAAGCTTGATAAAGGCCATACATGCACAGTCTCAATGATTTCTTCTCAATAATTTTTGCTTTAAATATCAAATGAACTTTAAAATAGAGTTTGGATGCCAATTTGATAATATTTTAAGCCTTAAAAGATATAACATGCCAAAGAAAAGTAGTTCTGCAACTTTACTTTTGAAAATAGTTCTATATCCTAAGAAAAATAAAGAAATTTTTCCCTGACAAAAGAAATTGAAACTTGGAATCCAACCATTTCAACTATTTATGCCCCTCCTTTATAGTTGCAGAAAGAAGAAAACACTGCCACAACACAAAAGTAATCACTGCCAGGTGTTGGATTTTGATTGAACACGATCTAATTGTATATCCTTGGTTAGGTCATAGCAATATTTGCTCATCAATTCTTAGTGGCCACATTAATGCTTTTCAGATATTTAACAAAGGAATAGGCCTATAAATGATCAAATCTTAGAAACATAGCCTGGAAAAAATATCTTGTTGACCAATCACATCACCTAGTGGAATCGAATCAAAGCTTCCATCCTGAAAACCAAGGAAAGAAAAAGGCCAACAAGCTCTAACAAACTTCCAAAAGATATCAATTCATAAGAAGCATAATCCACCCGCAACAAATAGATGATGTGTCAAAAATGTGGAAATTTTTGAGTTGATGAATATATCTCCTTAGAAAGTCTCCAACGAGCCAACACATGTCTTGACTCTCTCTTGAATGGAAGGTGAAAAATGAAAGTTGTGCAGCCACCACATGGTGCATTGTGCACCTTTCTGATAATTTTACTTGAGCACAAGCACATCTAAAACTGAAAACATTGAACAAGCCAAAAATCAAAAGCAATTATTTAAGCAAAAACACTTCACAGTTATGTCAACTCATAGGGGGTCTTCTCTTGCGGAGGCATGAACTAGTGCAGGAGCACCTAATGGTGTTGTTGAGAATTTTGTAAAATTTGTATTGTCATCAAGAAAAGCATGTAAACAAGGTCATGATGAGGTCATATTTAATGTATTTAAAGTCTCAAATAGGTCTCTAGGTGGATAAATTGCAAAAGTTGTCATTTGTTGTCAAAATGCTAAAAAGATGTAAAAATGCAAAAAAACAGAAAGATGAAGAGTCTTTTGTGAAAAGGAAAAGATGGGTCAATTGGAAATGAAGAGGCAGTTGACATAAATGATGTAAAAAACTCTATAAAGAATTGTTAAAGGTGAGAACAAGACAAACCTTGTATTCTTGAAGAAAATAGTAAACAAAGTACCCCTATTTTTTTGTAATTGCAACACTTTTCTCTCTTGTTTCAAAATTATATAGATTGTATAGTACCTTATAGGATAATCATTGATTTTTTTCTTAAGATCAATGAGTTAGCTTCCTTTTGAATTTTTTTGAAGTCTTTTCATTCATATTTAAGGAAATAAGAACATTTTTATTGTAACTGGTTTGTAACCCTCAACAAGGGTTTTGAGAGTCCATTAAAACATAAATTTTCCATTCCACTGATGTAGGGTTAGTTAGATCAGTGGAATGGAATGAATTAGTTCTCTTTCCAATTTGAATGTGTGTGTAGGTGTAGGGGAAGACAAGAATTGAGGGTTTGGTTTCTGCCCTCTCAAAAAATACATAGTTTTCTTCATGAAAAGTGTGGCTCCAAGGAGGAAAATGTTGTAAAAGCATGCAAATAGATTGGGAGAGCTTGGATAGCTAGTGCAGGCCTATTCAAATATGTTTGAAGCATTTTCAAGGTGGCATGAGGTTTGGAAAGGTTTTTTTCAATAATCCCTCATTTGTTAAGCTTGATTTGTGCATGAAACAAGGGTTTATGTTTTGTGGGCTTTAGAAAGGATTAAGGATTCAAAATATTGTAGATTCTGATGTTTTTGTACATGATTCATGACTGTTTATGGTGATTTTATGTTTAGGAGTTGAATTGCTAGAACTTGCTTTCATAAAAAGGCCTAATTGAGCCCATATTATAATGGGATAGTAAAGTTTTCTGATGTTTACTTGAAAAAAAGTATGTCTGATATTGAAGTATGTAATTGTATGTCAAAATGGGTTTCTGTATGAGAAATTAGCTTGTGATGCTTCAAAATGGATTGGGAGGAACACCCGATTTAGAGATATGGAAACCTACTAGCTAATTAGTGCCTTGTTTGCAAAAGAGTGTGGATCTATTCTAACAGAGGTAAAAGTGATTTTTTATGTTTTGAACCTATCAAGGTGATGTTGTTAAAGATGTCTCAAGGTTTGGGAAAAGTTTAGAAAGGAAAAAATTGTAGTTTTTGATGGTTTGATGCTTCCTAGTCAAGTGGAATCAAGGTACTTGGGTGTGCAAACATTAGTGAATCTGACAAAGGAGTGTTGTAAAGGTGAATTTTTGGTTTGCTTCTGTCAAAGTAAAGATGGTTAAAGGTGATTCAAGGCTTGAATAGAGTTTGGAAGTAATTTTTGGTGAATGGTTGTCTTTTTTCCTTGTTTGGCAATAAGTTGCAAGGAAGTGTGATTTGTGAAAGTGGATTGGTTCAAAGTATTCTAATAAAGTTTTTTCTTTGATTAACTGTCAATATGAGGTTGTTTAAGGTTTGGTAAGAAGTTGGAATACTGATTTGGTGATTTGGTGTTTGGTAGCCTTGTAATTCCAAGGTAAAATAAATGGATTTTGTTGAAAAGAAAAGAGAGTTTTTTGGTGATTTTCTAATTGGTCTTATCAAGTTGTGTTTAGGGTCAGAAGTACCCTTGATGCTTTGTTGATTTTGGTAGATTCTTTGCATCAATTGGTATCAAAGCTAGCTGATTTTGATAATTGGTTAAGTTTTTTTTGAGTTGTTTGTTGTAGGTGCTTGATCCATCTTAAAGCTACAGAGAGGAAGAGTTTTGAGAAGTTGTGTGTTGGCAGACAAGGAAAGGTGTGTGTTCACCATCCTCTAATGGAGATTAAGCCAGGGAGAAGGTGCATAGATAGAGTGAGGCATCTTCTAGGGTCTATTGATTTTGAGTGGTGAGGCAGTGAGGGAGATGGATACCTGTCGGAGAAGCACTTGAGTTTTCAGCCATGATGAGAGTTGTCAATTTCAAATTACTCCATTGATGGGAGTAGATGAAAATATGATTGGTCAGAGAAGGTCAAGGATGAATTGTTGGAAAAGAGGAAATATTACTTAGAAAAATAAATGTGAAAGGACAGTCCTATGTCATTTGGTTGAGAAAAAGATAGTGGAAAGTTGAGAGCTATGAAAGGACAGTCTTGTGTCCTTTTGAATGAGAAGAGTGATTGTGAACCTAAAGAGTATAGAAAGAGAAAGGAAAAGAAAAGACAAGTGAAGATAGAGTTGAAGGAAAATACAAAGGAAGTGAAGGATTCAAGATTTCCAGAGGAAGCAATCCAAGAAAATTTTGATATGCAGGTGAAAGAAGAAGCAAAGTTGAAGCAATTCAATCCTCAAAGGGACTTGAGGAATTCTTTTAGGAGGTTGTTTGGTGCAAGAGCACCTAATGGTGTTGATGAGCATTTTCTAAAATTTGTATTGTCATCAAGAAAATCATGTAAACAAGGTCATGATGAGGTCATATTTAATGTATTTAAAGTCTCAAATAGGTCTCTAGGTGGATAAATTTCAAAATTTGTCATTTGTTGTCAAAATGCTAAAAAGATGTAAAAATGCAAAAAGTACAAAAAATTGGGAAGATGAAGAGTCTTTTGTGAAAAGGCAAGGATGGGTCAATTGGAAATGAAGAGGAAATTTCCATAACTGATGTAAACAACTCTATAAAGCATTGTAAAAGGTGAGAACAAGACAAACCTTGTATTCTTGAAGAAATTAGTAAATAAAGTACCCCTATTTTCTGTAATTGTAGCACTTTTCTCTCTTGTTTCAGACTTGTATGGATTGTACAATACCTTATAGGCTAATCATTGATTTTTTTCTTAAGAGAAAGGAGTTAGCTTCCTTTTGAAAGTGTTTTGACATCTTTTCATGATGCAAGAGCATCCTTGGTTCTTGGAAATCTTGCATCAACCAAAATATTTCATTTCATTTTTTGTTCTTGTTCAGTTATTTGTTCATTCAAGTTGGTGGATTCATCATATTTTCTCTCCAAACCCAACGGATCTATGTTTTCATTGTGGACATGTTCATTTTCCTTATTCCAATATTTTAGATCGATTGGATCTTTTTCTAGCAACTTATTGCTCTTGGATTAAGTGACAGTTTCTTGAACTAACACCAGAATAGTTTCAAAACCTAATGACCACTTTGATCTCTTGTGGATCCTTCCCGTAACTTCCAAAACCTCACGATGCGTTTCAAATTGTTCCTTGGAGTGTCCCTGACCTTAATTTAGGTCCACACTTCATCTTATGCACTTGCCGAGGAGTAATTCAAATTTGAGGCCAACCTATTTCATGCGCGTTACATTTTGTTTCATTGGAGATTGTAATGATCTTTGGCTGACACGAAAGATTCCAGATCTGCGGATATGATATAAAGCTTGTAACAGATCATTAGGATATGGGAAGTCAATTAAGTAGATTAATCTAGATTTGATATGTAATATTTTTGCTTGTGTTAAGGAGCATATAAGAATGTTATATTTTGAGCATGTTGTATTAGGCTTGTGATCCAAATCTGTAAGCCCAGATGTTTTCGAACAATTGTAATTGATATTTCTGACAAAATCAATGTTTGAATCTGCATTTTCCTCCATATTCTATGTTGCTTCTATTGTGTAACTCTTGCTACATAGTTCGGATTTTTCTCTTTGAGGACCCTCCTACTGTGGTTGCGCCATGAAAAAAGAACTAAACAAAAACTAAAACTAAAATGAAATATTTTGGTTGATGCAATATTTCTAAGAACCAGGGATTTTCTTGCATTAGACATCCAAGGTCATTTGAAAAGTGAGTCCCTCACTTTTCTAGGGCTAAAGGAAAACCAATATGGTCCACCTTAGTCTGAGAAATCCAAGAATAATATTCCACTAGTCTGCCTTTCCACTTCACAAGATATTCTTTGTACTATCTTCCATGTGTTTTCCTCCCATCTCTGATATCCAAAATTTATTCTATCTCATTTGATTGTTGTTTAGGAAATTGTTTCTCCAATTTTTCTTTACTGTCTTCACTGCATTTTGTTTCATGGTACTGATGTAGATCTGTAATGTTGAATATAGGTGATATACCCATGCCATTCAGTAACTCTACTTCATATGCATTTCCTGAATCAAATTTCTTCAAAATATTACAAGGTCCAAACTTCCTCATCTTAAGCTTATTATATGTGCCAACTAGAAATCTTTCCTTTCTAAAATACACCATCACTTCTTCTCCAACTTCAAACTCCTTATGTCTCCTCTTTTCAATTGCTCACTCCTTATACTTCTTGTTCATATCTTCCAATTTTTACTTTACTTGAGTATACACTTTCTTCATATGTTCTAAAATTTCCTCTGCTTCTGCACTCTGTTTATCTTCCTTACTGATGTCTCGCAACTCTAATATACCTCTAGGATGAACTCCAGTAACAATCTCGAAAGGTGTTTTTTCTAGTACTCTTGTTCACTGAATTATTGTAAGCAAACTCTGCTTGTGCAAGGACTAAATCCCAACTTCTGGTCTTCTCTCCAACCAAACATCTCAGCAAATTCCCCAAAATCCTATTTACTACCTTTGTCTGTCCATCAATCTATGGGTGAAAAGTAGAACTTTACTTTAAATTTGTCTTCAACTTCCTCCAAAGTGTCCTCCAAAAGTAACCAACAAATTTTGTATCTTTGTTTGAATAAATACTCCTAGATAATCCATTCAATCTAACCACTTCTTTGGAAAACAAGTTTGCTACATGTATTGCATCTGTTGTCTTCTTACAAGGTATGAAATGTGCCATTTTAGAAAATCTATCCACTACCACAAATATAAAATCATTACCTCTCTATGTCTTCAGCAATCCAAGTATGAAATCCATGTTGATATCCTCCCAAGGTCTCTCCAAAACTATCAAAGGCTTATACAATCCAACATTCTAACTACTGTCTTTTGAAACTTGACAAACTCTGCAACTCTGCACAAATTTCTTAACATTCTTATGAATTTGTGGCCAAAATTAATTCTCGCTTACCAATGCTATTGTCTTATCAATTCCAAAGTGTCTTGTGAATCCCCCACTATGATTTTCTTTTACCAAGCTATCCCTCATTGAACTTTGGTGTATGCACAACTGATTCCCTCTGAAAAACATATCCTCCTGAATGAAATAATCCAACCATTGACTCATATCCTCCAAGAATGATTATTTACAAGCTCCCCAAGGTTCTGCAAAATCCAAGTCTTCCTCATACAAGTTCTTCAATTCATCGAATCCTAGTACCTCTACTCTCATCTCTTTCAGTAAATTCCTTCTCCTACTCAAATCATCAACAACTCTATTTGACTTTCCACTCCTATGTTTCAAAACAAAAGTATAACTCTACAAGAATTTCACCCATCTCATGTGTCTCTAATTTAACTTACCTCGACTTTTCAAATACTGTAATGCCTGATGATCTGTATACAACACAAACTCCTTAGGCAACAAGTAATGTCTCCATTTCTTCAAGGCTTGAACTATGGCATAATACTCTTGGTTATACAATGAATATATTCTCCTAGCATCTTTCAATTTCTCACTATTCAAATAAGCTACCAGTCTTCCTTCTTGACTTAATATTGCTCCAATTACATTTCCTCTTGCATCATAGTCTACCTGAAATACCTTATTAAAGTCTGGTAAATCCAACACAGGTTGCTCAGTCACCTTCTGTTTCAACAACTCAAAACTTTGATCTACTCTAGATGTCCACCTAAAATATTTCTTATCCCCTCTCATTGTTTCTATCATAGGACTGCAAATAGAACTAAAATTCCCAATGAACTTCCAGTAGAAACTAGCCAATCCATGAAATGATCTTACCTCTCCAATGCTTTCTGGTGTAGGCCATTGAACAATTTCTCTTACCTTCTTAGGATCCATCCTCAATCGATCCACAGATATCAAAAATCCCAAATATACCAATTCTTCCTTCATGAAACTACACTTCTTAATGTTTATCAACAACTTCTCTTCTCTCAACCTTTGAAAAACTTGTCTTATATGCAACAAATGTTCTTCTCTAGTATTATTGAAAATGAAGATGTCATCCAAATAGACAATCACAAACTTACCCAATAATTTCTTCAATACCTCATTCATCAGCATCATGAAAGTACTCGGTGCATTTGTTAGTCCAAAAAGCATCACCAACCACTCATACAATCCTTCATCTATCTTGAATGTTGTCTTCCACTCATCCCCTTCTTTGATTTTGATTTGATGATATCCACTCTTCAAATCTATCTTTGTAAAGTATTTAGCTCCACTCAAACAATCCATAATGTCATCCATTTGGGGCAAGGGAAATCTATACTTCACTGTAATTTTGTTTATGGATCTAGAGTTTGCACACATCCTCCATTCTCCATCCTTCTTAGGTGCTAACACAATAGGTACTACACAAGGACTTAAGCTTTCTCTGATCAAACCCTCTCTCAAAAACTCTTGCACTTGCCTATTCAACTCTTCATTCTATGTCGATGTCATCTGGTGTGTTGCTTTATTAGGAAAAAAAGCTCTAGGAATCAAATCCACGCAATGACTAATACTCCTCACAGGTGGTAATCCATCAAGTACATTATCTAAAATGATATCTTCATATTCCACCAGCATCTCCTTTATCTCCCCTTGTTGTTCTTCTACATGCTTCAAGCCTTTAGCCTTCTTAGGAACCAAGGCATAAGACATGTTCTCATGTCTCAGTCCATCCAAAAATATCCTTCCATCAACCAAGCAAATTCTAGCACTTGTACAAACCTCAAATTTAGGAACATCCTCTAATGGCAACAAAGTCTACTTCATCCCATTAGCAACAATGGTATATGTGTTCTTCTTTCCATCATGAATAGCATTTCTATCATACTACCAAGGCCTTCCCAAAAAAACATGGCATACATCCATAGGCATGATATCACACAAAACTTCATCATGATAATTTCTTATCTTCAATTTCACCAAACATTGTTCACTTACTAGTATCTTATGCTAATCTTGAATCCATGCTATCTAATAGGGCTTCGGGTGTTTCAATCTTTCTAGCTTCAATTTGGTCACCATTTCTTTAGAAACCAAGTTCTCGAAGCTTCCACTATCAACAATAACTCTGCAACATTTACCAGCTACCTTGCATCTGGTCTGAAATAAATTCTTTCTATATAATGGTTCCTACTCCATCTCACTTTGACACAATACTCTTCGGTTCACCAACACTTCTCCTTCTTCAGCTTTATTAGATGATCCGACATGATCCTCCTAAGCAAAGGTTGTTCTTCTACTATTCTCTATCTTTCTACTTGTCTCTCCCTGATTACATTCAAATGCTCTATGTCCTTCTCCACCACAGTTAAAACAAGTTCTCTTGAATACTCTTTTCTCTTGTCCTCTATCATCTCTTCTATAACCTTCATTTTGATAACCACCATATCCTCCTCTCTAATAAGAGTTTTCATCATATCTATGATATGAATTATCATTCTTACTAACTTCCTTATCTTTATTCTAATATGCAAAATATCCTCTTCCTCCTCCAGTAAAAGTTCTTCCTCTCTGTCTCTACTCGTGTCTTTTATTTAGCTTCTCTTCTGCTTTTAGGGCACATTGATATGCCTCCTCCACACTCTGCAACTTGATCAAATTGATCTCATCCTGTATAGATGACCTCAAGCCTTTCACATATCTGGATACTTGCTCGACCTCATCCTCTGAATGTTTGGATCTAATATTCAACTTGCAGAACTCCTCAGTATACTCTGTCACACTTGACTCCTGCTTAAAATTTTACAACTTCTTAAACAAACTGATTTGATGGTCTATAGGCATAAACTTTGTTTTTAACTTATTCACCATCCGATCCCATGATTTTATCTTCTCCTTTCCTCTTCTTTTCCTATTTGTCTGCAAATGTTCCCACCAAAGGGATGCATGTCCTTTCAACTTTGTACAAGAAAATTTCACCTTCTTGTCTTCAACGGAACCCTCAAAATCAAAATTCTTCTCCATCTTTGTTATCCAATCAAGAAATTTATGTAAATCCAACTTACCATTATACTCCAGTGGATTGAAATGTGGTCTAGTATTTTCATTAAATGTTTCCATTGAGGCAATACATGTGGATTGGAGATCCATATCCCCTGGGAATGCCAAAAACCCTACAAGAATAGAATTCTAGTACATTCTACCTACTTCCTTTTTATCAAATAAACTCATTGCATTGAAAAGTGTGTTGTTCGCTATGTGAAATGTGCGAAGGTGATACAAGGTACCCTTGAAAAGACATGGTCATTATTTTTTCAGAACTTAGCACGTTAATCCATGTCTTTTTCCATTAGTAATCTGGTTGGCATTGGTGATGGCAAAGGACACATGTCAACAATCGGCATACAAGAGAATTTACTCCCAACACCCAAATTTATTTCTCAAAACGTTTTGTCAAATCCTTCGTAGGATTTATCTACCCTTCTTCATTTTGCTTTGATATTTTCCCATTGTCGTCTAGCTAGAAATAAAATTTCCATTGGTTGGGTTTTTTGGCTTCACTTTCTATATATAGTTATGCCAACTTTTACAATATTCATCCAAAAATATTGCTCCTTAAGTTTAGTAAGCTTGTTGATGTCTTTCATTCGACCATAATTCACTACTCTTTCAAAATGTCTGCTAGCTTGGGCACCCCTATTCAGCTCCTCCCATGGAGGCCACATTACTTCTTCACGGGAGAGATCACTAGTGACCAAATTAAGTGCATGGTGAAGTAATGCGACCAACTCATCATGGTTGTGTTCAAGTGGGTAGTTGGCCTAGACTTCGTCAACGATGAAAACCAACTCTAGAGTAACTGCAACATCCTTTCCCACTTTGTGGCCTCACTACTTGACCTGAATGTGTCCAAGCCCATGATAATTGAGCATTTCCACTAGATGTTCAACACTTCCCTGATGGAAGGGCTTGGTGAGATAGTGCAAGTGTCCATCCCTGGCGTTGGTATCCTGAGTGCCATGGATCTTTGCAGGCACATGGACTTTGGAATAGATGTACCTTGGTTACCCTTCCTTTCTAACTTCTACACTGTGTACCTTGAGATGCACCACTGCTCTTCTCAACCAATAGCCACTTTTCTACTATGAGACTATAGCATGGAGTGCATTCCAAGACTCTCCTGGAGGAAGCACTTCAACTTCCTAGTGTAGATTCATGGCAAATAGGCCCTGGGTTTTCACTGTGTGGAGTCCGCATGTGTTGTGTGTTCAACCATTTTTTGCACCCATCATATAAAAAGAAGAAGAACCTGAGAACGAGCCCTCTTTGGTTCGTTGACAACAACTGGAGGCTTTACTTTACTATTTTTTGCATGTTGCCTCCCTTTTACTTATTTTTTCTCTACTACTCTTTTGGGTTTTCTTGAGAGAGCCTCATGTTTAAAGCTAAACCTCGAGCATTGCATTATATTGTAATTTTTTTGATGAATATAATATAATACAAATTTTCATTTCTTTAGTGTTGTTCTTAGATGGCTTATTCTCAAAATTAGAACGTATTTACAAAATTTCTGCATATGGTACATAACTATTAAAATTTTTAAAGAACTGTGTATTTTAATGGAATAACTTCAAAAAAATGCTGTTCACTAGTTTATCTAAACCATTTCCTTCCATATCTTCAAGTTTGTACACATTCCTCTCCTTTCACACGCTAATTTGGAAAGGTCCCTTCCATAGTGCTTCACATTTTGTGTGTTTCCATGGTTTTGCAGTACATTCATCATAATTTAGCACTAATCTCCCCTCTTTAAATTTTAGGTTAGGATTCTTTTTGTCGAACTACCACTTTATTGTTTGTTGACGGGTGATCATGGCTTCATATTATTTTTCTCTATCTTCTTCTAGATTGACGAGTTTTGCTAGCCATACTTCCATTCCATTGCTTTCTTCAATTTCTAGGGCTTTCAGTAGTTGTAAGGTAGGAATCTCTATGGAAATGGGTAACACTACCTCTTTTCCATACACTAATTCATAAGGGGAAGTCTTCAGAGTTAACTTGGGAGTAATCCACCCACAAAGTAGCTCATAGATGTTTGTGCCAATCCCTTTTTTGTTCTACTCCAATGCACTTGATTAACCTAATTAGGTTTTTGTTGGTTGATTTTGCTAACCTATTTCCTTGCGGGTAGTAATTTGATGAATTTTTAAGGAAAATCCCATGTATGATAGCAAAATTTGACATTCTAGATCCTACAAAATCTTGATCATTGTTAGATATGATGGTCTTGGGCAAGCCAAATTTGGCTACTAGCTCTTCAAGGAAATTAACAATTTCCCCCTCTGGAATTTTTTAGGGCTATGGCCTCCATCCACCTTGTGAAGTAGTCAATTTCCATGAGGATCCACTTTTGTCCAATGCTATAAATAGGATTTATAATTCCAATAAAATCCAAACCACATTGAGAAAAGGGTTCCTTGGTTATGATTGAGATTAGGGGCAGAGTGGCATTCTTTCTCTTGCCAACAAAATATTGGCATTGGGTATGCTTTTGCACCAAATGGTGTGCTTCGACAAACATAGAGGGTCAATAATATCCTGCTCGCATGATTCTTAGAGTAGTAGTCTTGGGGGAGAAATGTCCACCCTCAGGACTGTGATGGAATTCATTGAGAACTCTTTTTTCTTGTAGCTTGTCTAGACATCAGAGCAGTACACCATCATAATTTATTTTGAACAATATGCCCTCAATTAATACATACCTAGTGCCTTGCAATTGGTAGTATCACCTTTATAGAATGGAAGGCTAGTTGAGTAGTGCCCCTTTTGCATATACTATGTTCGACCAATTTCCCAAGATTCTTTGGACTCAAATTGGTTCTAGTAGACCTGATCTACTCTACAACTTGATTCTTGTGCAATGTATTCACACATACCTCTTCCCTGAACTAGCTTGGTTAGTCTAATGTCCAAATCATATTCTAAGATCTTGGTGATCCAATTTTCCCTCTTTTCTATTATCTCAACTTTTGTAATGTATTCTCACACACTGGGATGCGCTATTTGAATAGTGTTCTTGTTGGTTGACACCAAGTGTCAGAAATTATTCAAAATTTTAACAATGGACAAAGCCTATTTTTCTACAAATTTGTACTTGGATTCATAACCTTTCAAGGTCCTTGAATGGAATGCAATAGGATGCTCTCCATTTCCCTCGCACTTTTGAGTGAGTATTGAAGCTATACTATGTTGGCCACTATACACAGAGAGTAGAAAATCTTTGGAACAATTTGAGTTGACCAACATCAGGGCTGCAAAGATGGCTACCTTTAGCTGATCAAAAGCTACTTTACCTTTGGGGCTTCACTTGAAAATTATGTTCTTAACCATTAGTTTAATTGGTCTTGTGATGCTTGTGAAATTTGATATGAATTTGCTAACAAAATTGATCTTCCCTAGGAAAGATTGTAGTCCCTTTCTGTTCACTAGCAAAGGTAATTCCATTATAGATCTAACCCTTTTGGGGTCTATTGCTATTCCCTCCTTTGACACTACAAAGCTAATGAGCTTACCTTGAGGTACTCTGAAGACACACTTTTTAGGATTTAAAGAAATCCAAAACTGTTGGCATTTTTGGAAAACCTTCTCTAGATGATCAAAATGATCATCTTTTGATTTTGAAAAGACCGTTAGGTCATCTAGATATATTAGGATAATCAGGTTGATCAATCCCTTGAAAGTAATATCCATTTCCTATTGAAAAGTCATGTCGGCATTGGAAAGTTTGAAAAACATCTTTGAATATGCAAATGTTTCCCAATTTGTGGTAAACATTGTCTTATGTTGGCCGACTTCCTTCATAAAGACTCGATTATATCATGAGAAACCATCTAGCAAAGAGAACATATTTGATCTCACCATAGTTTGCAAGATCTACTCCATTAGTGGCAAGGGGTAATGGTCTTTCAACGAGGCTTTATTTAAATCCCAAAAATTGAAACAAAGTCGAATATCACCATTCTTCTTCTAGACTAGAACCAAATCTGACACCTTGGTAAAATGTTTTATAGGGTATATGATCTTTGACTCAACTAGTTTGGTTAGCTCTTGTGCCATCAATTCTTTGACCTTCAGATTGACTGGTATTTTCTTTTGTTGGATGGGTTTGGCTCCTTTCGCCAAGTCAATGGTATGCTAAATTATGCCTGGGTCATAACCTCTTAGATCATCATAGGTCCAAGCAATAGCCCTGTCATATTTGAAACATAGATCACTCAATCTCTTCTTTTCCTTGTGAGGAACTTCCCTTTCAAATTTCAACCTTTTGTTGCTTCCGACATCTAGCTCTTTGTAATCCCTTGTGTCTGCAGTGAATCTTTGCTTTCCATTCCTTGCATCTTCACAATCAAAAGGATTTTCGAGAGAAATTAATACTTAGGGAATCTTGTTCCCTTTCAATTGGATGGCTTGCTCCTTAGGAAATGTTGCTTCTAGTGGTGAATAATCAGAAGCTATCCCTAATTTCTATATGAAGGAAGAAATTTGGATTTCATCATCAAAGACTTTCCAATTTTGATCATTGTGAAGAATTTAGGGCCGAACGATGACTTGTACCACACTTTGTTTGGTCAAATCAAAAATTGGTTCAATTGCAAGCTGACAGAAGCCATACAATTAGCAACATTGTTTAATGATCAGGGATAACTTGTATATTAAAAGCTTTGAATCTCTTGATAAGGTCCCAAACTAGATGTCTGTACAACTTCATCCTTGGTTTTTTTGTAGTTTCTTATCAGTGGACCTAGCTTGCCAATAGCTCTAAATCTCTGAAAGCTTGTATTCTCCTTGCACCTATTCATTTTGTAATAATCAACCCATGAACCAAGGCTTCATATTCAACATCATTGTTGGAGCATGAGACTGAAAAATGGTAAGCTTTGAGGGTTTCTGATCCTTCCAGGGATAGTAGTTGGATGCTTGCTCTAGAGCTAGCTTTGCACTTGGCACCATAAAAAAATAGGGTCCACAGATGATTGTTTCCTAGATCATCACATTCCTCTCGATCCTTTATTAATTTCAAAAAGACCTGATCATCATTGAAAATCACATAGGTTCCTAGCCCTGTTCCATGGAATTTTTTGAATGGATCGAAGTCAATGAATTGGTTGAGTAGCCCCTCCTCTTCGGGAGTTTGATCAATTGTATATTTTTCATCCTCCATCATTTCTACACAATGTCTTTCTTGCTAAGAGATGGAGGTTTGCGCTACTTCAAACCATACAACTACATTGTCTGCAATGTGTTTAGGATGTAAATATTTAGACAAAATATTCATCTTTTCCCTGTCCTTAGTTCTCAATATTAGGTGGGACTAGTTGAGTGCTAACTAGTTTTCAAGATTTGTAGTGAAATATCTTGAAAGACACATTCTAAAGACCAGGGGAATGTCTATCACTACTACTTCTTGTGTGACTATTTGGCTTGGGCATGAGAAGAGGGTCAGAGATAGATCCTTTATTTGACCGACAGTCGAAACCTTCTTCCTATCTAGTTGCATGATTCTTTTTTTAAGGGGCTCATACCTAAGTTTCAAGGAATCAACCACTTGTTTTGTCATGATAGTTGTGTTAGCCCCCGAATCAATCATATTATTATCCAAAAGCTTATCTCCCACAATAAGTGTTAAAAATAAAGGTGTGGACTTTGGCTTTCTTACCCCTTTTTATTTTTCATTTCCTACATCATTCGCATAAGTTGTTGCTTTCGAAGCTTGGGGGGGTAACACAGATCCTCTATCTCTACTTTAGCTGCACAATTGAGTCGCGTCTTCCTGTGGGATTTGTTCTTTCTTTAATGCTTCCTGAAGCAATGTATTTTGTTCAGGAATAGACATGACATCCCATAGTGATACATTAACAGGTGGCTTCTTCAATTGTTCCACCACACTAAGCATTTCAAATGGTTGAGTCTTAGGTTTTTCTGGTGGTATTTCTCTTTTTTTTAGAAGAAAATGTTCTACCATGACTGGGCTTGGTGTATTATTCCCCTCTCTCTACCAATGGTGGGTCATGCAGCTATAGAAAGGGCTAGATGACAGACGATGGAGCTTGCTTTTCCTATAGGAGTGGTTGATGTGGCTGAGGACATGGAAAATATTATTGCACATATTCTCCTATGAACCTTCTTTTAGACCTTGTGTTGTAATTTGACTATACTTGTGGAACACTAGTCGTCAGAGCTTCATTTGCAAACACTACATCTTCTTCTTCCATCCATGGAAATTGAGCTTGGTCAGGCGCAATATCTAGTTCTTGCTCCAAGGAAATTCATTGCATTTGTGCTCTAAAATGAGAATTTTCCATTTCGGGAGATTTGTATTCTTTTGTATTCAGGGGCATGCATTTTCTCCTTTGTTGCATATTTCTCCTTGGAAGATTTTGGGGCATGTTGCTATCCATACATGGGAAGCACCATACATTCTCATCTTCTACAAACTGTTCTAGCCTAGAATCAACTCTTTACTCAGGCTATCTTTGACCATCTGTAGAAACATGGTGATTATAACTATCTAGTTCACATGCGTCACCTGTTGACCTCCTCCTTTGTAGGATCTTTGGTATCAATTTTTCTAATAAGACGACTTTCCTTTGCCATATGCTTGGGTATTTTTCTTCAGGGGTGTTGCTTGCTATCATTTGATAATGAAAAACTTGTTAGCAAAGGTCTACATAAGACTCTTCATGTCACTAATGTCTATCATGATTGAGGATGAGCCTGATGAGCTTGTTTAAGTGGCAAGATACACGTACATATACTATGGTATAGCCGAAGTTGATTGCATAGTGAAAGTGCTTGGAGTAGTCTCTTCCCAAAGGCCACTAGAGATTTTTGCAAATATCAACATCAAAGGTCAGGGAAAAAGCTTCCAAATTTCAATTAGACTATTCTCCACACACACAACCACTTCATATGCATCAGGAAAGATAACCCCTACCATGCATGTGATCATAACTACGATGTCCAATTTTAGAGCCTTCAGATAGAAAATGAACACCATTGTAGCTTGGGGTCGAGTAGTCACAAGGATCCTTTGCTAGATCTTATGGAACCTAGTGTTAAAATCACTCATGGCCTCTTGCGGAGCTCTCTTGATGGTGATTAGTTGTTGCAGCAATGAAGAGGGGTCTCCTTTCTCTGAGAAGCATTCAAACAACCATTCTCCATTTTGATCCCGAGAGATGATAGACCTTGAGGCCAAAGATCAATACCAACATTGAGCCTTCCCTTTGAAAGAGGCAACTAACAGTCTCAAAGCGATATTCTCCTCTACTATGTTATGTACCCTACATACCTATGCTATATCTTCAAGGTGTTCGGAAGGGGTTTTGAAATCTTCTCCAAAAAATTCAAAATAGCCTTGAGGGCGTTAGTGGGTATGGGAGGCCATACATATGGGGGTGTGAATGGATGTAGTGGGCTACTATTATCCCAAGTAACAAAATTTCTAGGAGTAGGGAGAGGCACATTATCCATAGAGAAAATATTCCTATGAATCAGGTATACGGGTATTCTAATTTGGAAGGTTGAGCCTCTGGGTAGAGTAGATAAGGCTCTGGATATTGGGTTGGTACTTCTATCTCTATTACTCCTTACAAGTGATACAGAACTTATAAGTCTCCTTCTCCTAGGTATTGAGGCAAGTAACTAAGAGTATTGGAAATGGCCTCTTGAAGATGCTCTTGTTTGGACTCTTGGCATGAAACTTCTAGTTTCCTTCCTTAGGCTGATTTAAGAAATATTTCTGGCTTCTAATCAGACATTCAAAAAAATTCTTGTCCCACTAGGCATACCAGAAAAATAACTATTAATCATCAAAGCTTGTGCCTCTCCAAAATTCTTATGGAAAATTCAGTGAGTGGGGGGCCAATTTGCACCTTACTGAATACCTCCAGGATTTTTATAGAAAGACGACTCTTCTTTGGGGTTTGGAGAAAAGGGTAGAAGGAAATGTAAATTAAAAGATAAAAAATGGTGATGCACCAATGCTTTTACCACATTTCAAAACCCAACCATTCCTATGATTGACATAATTATACATAGAATGACACAACCATTCATTGTTGGAAAGAGAACAAACAAAAAAGGCTAACAACATGCACGATGTAGACTTTCAACTCTTTCCACAAGCAATGTTCATTAAGGTCCAATCAAACATAAATATTTTTAAGGGTAATAGGAAAAACATTCAAAAATTGCATGAACTCTTCCTCCTAATATAACATAATATAATAAAACAGCAAGCCTTCAGAAAAATAGAGAATTCCAATGACATAATCCAATTTTTGCAAGTTATTATTCTACCATATAGGTATATAGCATGGAAATCAGCTACTTAAACTATTCAAATTTAGCTTGCAAGACACAATGTTTCATTCAAAACAAAAACATAAAGAAAGAAAGATTGATAAAGGCCATATATGCATAGTCTCAACAATTTCTTCTCAATGTTTTGTGCTTTAAATATCAAATGAAATTTAAAATAGAGGTCAGATTCCAATCCAACAATAGTTTAAGCCATAAAAGATATAACATGCTAGAGAAAAGTAGTTCTACAACTTTACTTCTGAAAATAGTTCTATATCCTAAGAAAGCTAAAGAAAGTTTTCCTTGACAAAGGAAATTGAAACATGAAATCCGACCCTTTCAACTATCACCACCCTCCTTTATAGCTATAGAAAGAAGAAAATGTCACCACAACACAAAACTAACCACTACTAGATGTTGGATTTTGGTTGCACATGATGTGATCGTAGATCCTTGGTTAGGTCATAACAATATTTTCTCATCAATTCTCAGTGGTTGCATTAATTATTTTTCATATATTTAGCAAAGATAGAGGTCTGTAAATGTTCAAATCCTAGAAACATAGCCTAGAAAAAAAATCCAATTGACCAATCACATCACCCAGTGGCACCAACTCAAAGCTTACATCTTGAAAACCAAGAAAAGGAAAAGTCTAGAAATCTCCAACAAACTCCCAAAAGATATTGCTTCATAAGAAGAGTAGTCCACCCGCAACAAAGAGATGACATGTCAAAAAGGCAAAAAATTTTGAGCTGATGAATATAGTTCCTTAGAAAGTCTTCGATGAGCCAAGATGTGTCCCAACTCTCTCCCAAAAGGAAGGTGAAAAACAAAAGCTACACAACCACCACATGGCACATTGTGCACCTTTCCGATAACTCTACTTGATCATGGGCACATCTGAAACTAAAATCATTAAACAAGTCAAAAATAAAAATGATTAAGGAAAAAATGCTTCACAAATAGATCCTTTTCCTATCTCCTATAAACAACCAAGAGACAACCAAAGAAATTCCATTATTCCTCCTAAGATAATAAAAATTTTACAAAGCTAAAGAGAAAGTGGTTGAACAACCTCCCATGGTTCCTTTTGTTCCTACCCTTAAGGAAGAAAAGAAGTCCATGGTTGATAAAACCACTCCTACACAAACACAACTTGAAAATCATACCAAAAGAAACAAAAATGCTAGAGATTGTAGGCATAGAATTTGTGCTATTACTTGAAGGTTAAACAAAGAAAAAAACAAATAAAATCAACATCCAAACTTAAATGAAGCAATGCATAAGGAGTCTCCCTCTTCACCACAACAAAAACATCCTATATCATAACCACAACAAAGACTAGCACCTACTCTGGACATTATCATTCGACCTCCTATTGCGATTAACCTAGATGATGATGATGAGATTTCTAAAATTGATGAAGAAGTGCATACTAATTTGAATACATTTTTTTCCTCTTCTATGAGCTTAAATGAAAATTCTCCTAAGAAGAGTGTTGAACTTGGTGCTTCCCCTAGTTTGATGCTTGTTGTTGTCCATTTAGCTAGTTGTTCACCTTCTATATACAATAAACAAGATTGGGATGAGGATGACCTGCTATAGGTTGACTTGCATATGCCTTACTAGTCTTTTTCCTTGTTTTCTTTTCATGGTATATGTGTGATTTCATGTGCATAATGTGATCTCCCCGTACAGTTCTCTTTGATGTATCTATCTCTTTGTGAAATTCCTCCATTTGTATCTACATTCTTTTATATGTTGTAAACATTTTACCTTTTTCTTTGTCTCTTGTTTTCATTTTGGGGATGACACAAGGTGTTGAGACATTTAGGTCTCTTCAAAGTTGACCCAAAATCTTTTGTTTTTGTTTTGCTCTCTTTGTGTCATTCTTCCTATTCCATGAATTTAGGGAATGATAACATTTATGAGATCTATAAAAACATTGTAGCAAATTCATATTGACCTTGAATCTATGGATCCCTTGTGTGTTATTTCAGGATTTCAATGAGGGGGAAACCCCTTTTCATAACGTAGCATTATTTGGTGAAATGATGAAAATGTGAAGTTAGGGATATGCTAGCATATGGTTTAGGAAATAGAGCATATCCACACACACCTTTCCAATTTCATTTGAGGGTAACCCTTGAGATCTCTTTGCAATGTAGAAAGAGATCTTGATAAGGGCTATCCTAGGGGCTAAAGATGATCTATTGAGGGATTCACCACCAAGTTTAAACTTGGAAAATACAATGAAATGTAAGGCAATATTGAATAACCTAGAAAGTGCTTGAGACAACATAGAAAATTATAAAACTGAAAGTGTGCACCTGAGAATTCAAAAAGTGGCTAAGTGAAGGTCTAGAATATTGGGAATTCTACTATCAGAATTGGCTGGGACTCATTCACCATGCTTAGAAAATTAGTCTAGTTTCCAAGAAAATGAACTGGAGAAAGTTTCAACCAAAAGGGTATCCAAATCTATAAAAATCTCTGTCAGGCCTATATAATGGGACTCATTCGCCAATACTGGCGAATCAATCCACTTATACTTTTTTAGAAGTTTTGAATTTGGTTTTGTGCCTATCATCCTGTTGTGGTCTTCCTGACTGGTTTCAGGATATGGAACAACAGTTTGTGACTTGTAGTGATCTCCAAGACTCTTCAATGCTTGATGACACTCTTGACAACTTTGGATGACTCGCAACAATTCTCCACCCTTTCTCCTTATGAAATTTTCAACCTAACCCTATACATCGCACATGAAGAGGAAAAGTGTTGGGGATTAGTGAATAGGGGTTTTCCTTGGTCAAACCCCTTGTTGGTAATTAAACCTTGAAATGAAAGAAAATATGAATAGAGAATGAATGAAAAAATAGCAATGCTACAACTCACCAAACCCTAGCAATAAGATGTTGTAATTATGCTTGAAATGGTTGTAATGGATTTGGTTCTTAACTCTAGCTTGAATGAGATTGGCCTTGAATGTAATCCTTGCTTGAATCATAAAACCCTACACCATAATTGTTAGCACAATAACAAACATGATGCAAGAAGTCTTTGACATGATGATTGTTTCTTGAAGAATACTCTAATAAGCTTGATAATATTCCCTTGAACACTTTTGAATGTTCTTGTGAATGCTCAAATTTTCTTCTGAATCCTCTTGAATGCTAGGTGCTAATATGAGTGAAAGAAACTTGTATTTATACTCAACTATACAAGAATTCCTGAAATTACAACACTATAAGCTGACATTGGATCTAGGAGAATAAAATCCTACCAAAGATTTAAATTAAATTTGATTTTAAGCTAGACAAGATGCATTCACCACTTTGGGTGAATGGGTCCCACCTAAGGGGACTCATTCACCTAGAATGGTGAATGAGTCCCACCTTAGGAATTTGAGCTGGGTTTTTGGGATTTTGGATTTTTAAATGCTTTTGTTAGGATTATCCTCAAAAATACACATAAATAAGGCTCGTGGATGTAAAATGGGGCCAATTAAAGCATAATAAATCCCAATTATTAATGATAAGCCTAGAAAAGTGTGAAAGTGTGTTACAACATTTTACAACACCTAGGAAAGATTACATTTAAATCCATTTAGTTCACAAGGGCCCGAGACCTAATGTGAATATGTTAGGCATATTACAACACTAAATCAAGGCCAAGTTAAGGGGACCCTTTTTTGTCATTACATTTGGAAACAAATCACTTGGCATAAGAATTTCTAAATAATCTCTCATGTCCTCTTTATTGTTAGCATTTATCATTTTCTACTTTAAAGTAATTGCTCACAACATGGTGTATAACAATTTCTTTAAAGTGGGGGCATACATTGGCATTATTCTTTTGCATTTCAATTACAACTAATGTTTCATTGTGTGTTCTTCTTAATTCATGTGATGTTTCTTTATCTTTTTGGTGACCTTGGGTGTGATGTTCTTCAAGAGTGTGATCTCTCTTAGAATATTATATTCCTCTTAGTGGCTTGATGCCACACTTTTCATTACCTAAGTTGTGAATATTCTATACTTTAATTGGTCCTCACTTGGAGACATTAGGCACGATGTTCCCTAAGATAAGACCTTACATGAACTAAGAAAAACCAATTTGAAGGTTCCTTACACTATATTTCATTTACAATAACTATTATATGGCCACCTTGCATAACACACTTTTCTTGCCGATGGGGCCATCCTGTTGTTCATGGGTGTCAAGCATACGAAGTTTTTCTTGCCTCAAGAATCTTGTTGTTCATGTTGTGTGGAACCTTATCAAATTTATCAATCGGTATATATTTGGTATGGTTAGCATATGGGAGTGTATAACAGTGAATTTGCACCCCTTACACAAATTCCCATTTTACACTTCCTCACCTTAGAAAACTAAATTTGAAGGTGAAATTCCACATCAATTGGATAATTTCCTTCCACTTGGAATTTGTCCTTTGTGTTGGTAGAAGAATATTTGTTGGGGATTCCCACATGGTGCACAAAAATCTACACGACGCACTTACATCCTTGATGGATTCTTGCGTCTGAAGTTGACAAAGGCATTACACTTCCTATTGGGAATGGTTTGGAATGTCCCTCTTTGACCAACCGACCCTAAAAATGGTAGATTCTTCATTCTTCTCCTTCAAATTCATCCATTCTCATTTCATTTCATCTCTTCACAATCTATTTTTGCATCCTCTAAGCATTTAGTCAAGCACTTCACTCTCAAGCAACACTTTGGCACTCCATTGCAACAAAAAAACTCCATCAAATCTATAAAGCAAGTGTGGAAAAAGACATTGCATAAGGGGCTTGAGGTTTTGCAACACCTCCCTTCATCATAGTTGAGGCTGTGGTGATTGTTCAAGCTCTTTTTATCCATCATTAGCTAGTGAGATCTTGGTGGAGGTGGTAACATTTCACTCCTCTCCTTTCCTATTTGGTTGAGTAGCTTTATATTATTTTGTAGTGTTATTAATGTTCCTCCTTTCTTTACTTTTTTATCATACATTTCTCTATCATTTATCTCTAGTTTTTTGTGGAGGTGGAAACACCAAAACCAGGGTCTAATTGAGGCAGACCCCTATACAACCCCCAAAATTTTTCCCTCTTTCTTGTGTGTAGATGGGTGTGCATTTGGCGCTAGCTAGTGAAGAAGCATCTTTGTGAGATTATCTTTTTCACCCTAGCCTTCATATATCTACTTTATCATATTTGTTTGTATCTTTCCTACATCCTAATTTTGTTTTTTCCTTTTAAAAGTAACTAGCTAGGCCGTAAACTTGTTTTCTAGTATTTTGTACTTTGTTCTTGGTCCTCTAGTCGTATAGATGCTAGGGCACTTGAGAGATGCTAGCGTACTACACTATCATCCTAGAACTGTACTTTTGTCATTGGGCAGAGAGCTACTTGAGGTACAACATTGAACTTGAAAAGGGGCTCGCCTAGCCCCAGTTTAGGTTTTAGGTCTGAAGAGCTGCAGGGCCTTATACTTCTCATCATTCTCATCCCTCATCTAAAACATTCCCTTAGAGTGAGGTAAGCTAGGGAAGCCTTCCGCTCTTAGCTCTATATGACTTGGGGCCTTGATGTGGTTGGTCCCCCTCTCTTACATTTTTGGTGAACCCAATGTGAACCATTTTGGTTCCATTCTATGATACTGAAAGACCCTTACCTCGTATTCTAGGAGCATTGTAGGTGTGAGTGTTGTGAGGATCCTCACCTCACAACCCAACTTGCGACCCCTAGTAGGCATAGTTGGAAGGTTCCAAAAGTGTTGTGCAACAAAACCTTAGTTCGTTCATTGTCCTACCTTGGAACCTTTGGGAGGTCCTATGAGAGTGCCATTTATTGCATGTGATGGCCTCTTTCCTACATCAACCTATCCCCTCTATGCAGCTTGTGAGCAATGGTGCTGGTATAACCTTCACTTCACAAGATCTGTCAATGGGTTTTAATAGGGAACAATCTCCTCTCTACATCCCTACGCGAATCAACAAAAACATCATAGTAGGTGTTCTCATTGATTCGACATCTCAAGTGAACATCATAACTGAGGAGATCATGCGAATCAAATTTTTTCATAAAGATGGGTAAGATGCACCTGTAAGCACCATCCGTACACATGACAGAATTTTCATACCCCCTTTCAGTAGTATTGTCTTGTTGGTTTTGGTTGGACCTAAATACATGAAGCTTTTGAAGAATACAATCCCTGGATATGAACTCGTCAAAGTGAAACTGGGTATCCCTTGGTTAGTATCTATGAATTTCATACCCTTGGTTGTGCATAAATATCTAAAATTTATCGATTAGGGTTTTTTGCATGTGATTCATGACACTGGTTATAAGCCATCAATTGCTCGTGGTAGTTACTCCTTGGATTACTCTTAGCCTACACCTAGTCATCCTCTTTTGCCCAGGAAAGACATTTTGTACTGAACTTATCAAAATTACAAGAGAGGGCACTTAACTCCAAGAGTGAGATACCCTCTATCACCTTGTGTTATTTCACATAGGTCTTGCTTGAAAGCTGACAATGATGCTGCCAAGGCACATAGAAGGGAAGAAGAGAAGTGGTCCCAAGATCCTCCTTCTTCCTCTTCTGTTGTTTAGCCTGATGCTTCCTCTAGCCCTATTGTGGCACCATTAGATTTTGTTCCACATTTGCAAGAGAATCCTATGGTGCCCACTTGGAAAAATCCCAAGCATCTCGCGTTTGAGCTTCATGTTCTACCCATGGAGCCTAGGTTTATTCTGTATAGCAGGAAGAAAGGTCCCCATGGGGAGTCATCTATGTCTCACCCTTCGCGGCCTCCTACCACTTCTACTCCCAAAGTACTAAACACAAAGAAGCCTACTACCGAGGCACTTGAGCTGACTCCCCCTATTTTTTCCCAACCTACTCCTCCTGCTCCCATTGAGGAGTTTGTTCCTCCATTAGAAATGGCTATAGTGGACACTCCCATGGCCAAGCAAGAGCCTTTTTTTCCTTCGCATCCTCCAGCCTTTGGTTCAAAGAGTCACAAAAATTTCCTTGTGCACGAGCAAAAGCATTAGTGAAAGGCTCTTGCAGCTAAGAAGGTCACCTTACAGAGGAAGGAAGAGGAGACAAACACCCCTAAATCAGGGCCTCCTACCACATCCTCCCCTCACCTCCCCTCTTCTTCTTTCCAATCTAGTTCAATCTCTCTTCTGGCTTTCATTGTGAGTATGAATGTGCTTGACCCCAAAAAGGTGTAGGTATTCATTGCTCCTTCATTGGAGCCACCCTTATTGATGTCCCTTCCGAATGTCCCTCCTTTCCCAAAGCCTATGTATATTCCAAACACTTTAGTAGTATTTGATGTGATTTTCTTCTCCTCTTCCTCTGCACCTCTCACCTTGTCTATGGGGAGTTCACGTCCCTTGGCAAAGAAGAAGGTGGAGGGTGGTCCTTCCAACAATAGAGGACATAAGAGGAGCCCACCTTCTCTGAAAGGTGGTCCCACACTGACTTGTTTTTTCCTAGTGACAGAACCAGCCCTTGCTTCCCCTGAGTTTGTCACCACTCTTGAGTCACTTGGTGAGCCTAGCGGTGAATCTCAAGTGTAGCATTCTCCATTCATTGAGATAAAACATGGAAATCCTATAAAGTGTGTGTTTAACTCTTTGGATGAAGTTTTGGCCTTGTTAGCAATCTTCACAAATTCACTAACCTTAGCTCCATAAGAGCCTAGTGGAGAAGACCTTGCAGGGCCTTCTTCCATAGCCCTTATTGTGGGAGCGTCAGAAGCTCCTCCTCTTAACTTCCCACCTTTGCAGGCCCATCCTCCTTCCCCCTACGATGATTTAGAGTGGGAAGAAGATGACCTCTTGGTTGATCAATGTTAAGGGAAGGCTTCTTCTTTATCTTTAGATTAGATGTGTGTGTGTTGTGATGTGTCCCCCTATGATCATGATATGTGTTCCTGGATGACCCTTGTCACTCTTGTTGGTGCTTGGATACATGAGTGATTTTTTGTCGTAAACCTTCCTCTATCTGTTTCATCATTCTTCCATTTTTGTGATTGATTTTCAAAAAATTGGGGATGATGCAAAGTGTTCGGGGAATTTAGGCTTCCCTTCCTTGTTGACCCATTTTTTAATTTTTACTTTGTCTTCTCATTAATTCTTCACATGGTCTGATATAGTAGGGGTTGATGATAGTTCATTTTATATATTATTATCATACTTATATATATTTATGAGCAATTCTAACCCCGAAATATTAGATTGCCCTTATGTCCTTTTGTTTATGTTTATTTCTCCTTTTCTCTTTTCTTATCTTTCTCTCCTCTATGCTTTAGTTGTCCCTTTCATGTGTGAAAATGTCATCACTTTGTTTTTTAGAAAATTTATTCATTACCAATGTATCTTTTCTCAAAAAACTTTGCAAGCTTTTTTCAAAAATAATATTCTCAACCTAGACCCCTATCGAAACATGTTTCCTTCATCATGGGTTCATAAAGAAAGAACTTTAGAACTTTCCCTTCAAGGTGGGAGTAGCTTTGACCTTCCCCTCACAAGGGAGAAACTTCCTCCTTTTTAATTCCTTAATGAAGTGAACATATTTCAAAAGGATTCCTTGGTTTTGAATCAATTTGAGAAAAAACATCTCTTTCGTACTTTCAAACAGCACGTCCCTTGAGTGGACCCCTTCTTTATGCTAGGTTCTTGAGGGACCCCTATGAAAATTTTCCAACTTGTTGATGGTCCGTGTGACGGTCCGCTTACTTTCCTGCATGGTCGCTTTCTAACATGTTCTATCTATGAGTAAACATGTCGCTTTATAGGTGCACCTATGAATCCGCTTTCTAACTCTGTGGAGTCCCCTTCCTTGGGTTTCCTCCATGTGAGAGATCTTGGGGAGTAATTCCTTGTAGGTCTATGGACCTCTAGGGTGCTTCTTTTGAGCTTCCTCCATGTGGGAGATCTTGGGGGTTGCTCCCTTGTAGGTTTGCAAGTTTGTAAGGCACTTTTTTGGGTTTCCTCCATGTGAGATATCTTGGGTGATGCTTCCTTGCAAGTTTTCAAGTTTGTGAGACACTTTTTCTAGGTTTCCTTCATGCAAGAGATCTTGGAGGATACCTTACCTATAGGTTAGCAGGCCTGTAGGGAACTTTTCTAGGATTTCCTTCACATGAGAGATCTTGAAGGATACCTTCCTTGTAGGTCTACAGGCCTATGAGGCGCTTGCTTCTTAGGGCTTTCTTCATGTGAGAGATCTTGGGGGTTTCCTCCTTGTAGGTTTGTGGGCCTATAAGATGCTTTCATTCTAAAACTTCATAGTTTTGTGGGGATATGGAGTCCTTTTCCTACCCTACGCTTTCAAGCTCGCCAGATTGCAGCCTACTTCCTCAATGGTTTAGGTATAAATTGTGGACATTGATTTTTGGTACTCACAAGGTTCTCTTACACTTCTAGGGTTTTTCATATAAAAGGAGAGAGGTGGGCCAAAATGCATAATGCCTCCACTCAAAACAAATACAAATATGAATAGAATATGCCTAAATGCAATGTCTAAATGTAATAAACTGATAAGAGAAATGATCTATTCATGTAAAACCTAAGAAATACAAGTTGTTTCAAAACACATTGTGATATGAAAAAATGACCTAAGAATGCAAGTAAACAATAATAGAAATGAAAGATATTAGAGAGGTGCACCTAGAAACTATAATGAGATGCATAGAGGATTTGGAATCCTACATATTTTGTTGTTGAGGCCAACTAGGATACTTACACCAAGATGGGTGACTTAGTCACGTTTCAGAGAGATTCTACCATAATAGGTTTTTAGCCAAATGGTTGTCCAAAAATGTAGAAATCACGTTTCATGCCTAGTAGTGGGACTAATTTTCCACAAATGGTGAATTAGTCCACTTGGGAATCTTGGGAAATTTGGGGCAAGAATCTATAGCTATCAGTCTACACTTCTCTTTTTGACAAGTTTTTGGTTCTGAAACTGTAGAAAATGGGATAAAAGTGGTCTCCAAACTTCACTTAGGGCTTTGTTTACTTGAATGACTTTGATGAGTTGAAAACACCTTTTAACACCTTTCCCTTTGACAAATATTTATACAAGACCATCAAAACACACATGTAAAGAGGGGGAAAAGGGTTAAGGGTTAGAGAATAGGGGTTTGCCTTGGGAAAACCCCAATTTGGTAATCAAACCCTATAAAATGAAATGAAATAAAGAGAGAATGATGAATGGACAACATGCAATGTCACAACTCACCAAACCCTTGATGTAGAAATTTCAAGAAATGCAAATGGATGCTCCAATGGATGCTTGATAACACTTAGAATGCTTGAGTGAATGCTTGATAATTGCTTGAATGATTAAGTGAATGAATGTGGTACTAAGTCACCTCAGGTGGTGACTTAGTCCCACTGAACTCAAAAATCAAAATTATTTTAAATTTCTAGTGGGATTTTATTCTCTTAGCTTTAAGTCTAGCCTGTGATGTGTTATTTTTTGGAAATTTTGTAAAATCAAGTATAAATAAAGGGTTTTCCTCTCATTTTCACCCCCCATTCATTCACTTAATCATTCAAGCAATTATCAAGCATTCACTCAAGCATTCTAAGAATTACCAAACATCCATTAGAGCATCCATTCCCACTAGGGAAATTTTACTGGGTGTGGGGAATTAAAGTGTATTAAATGGTGTTTAATGTTCAAGATTATTCTCAAAAATACACTTAAGTAGGGCCGAAAAGTGCATTAAGGGGCCATTTAAACATAAGAAAGGGTTGAATTAGTGATGACAAGTCTAGAAAAGCATGAGAGTTTGCTACAACTCTTTACAACACTTTGAAATAAGACTTGGTAAGTGATAAAAAGAGGTTATTTAGGTGAATTATATTGAAAGGGTCCTATAAAAGTGTGAAAGTGTGTTACAACACTTCACAACACTTTTACAAGACATCCTATAATTCTTAATGATTCATAAGAACCCAAGACCTAATTTGAATGTGTTGTCCACATTACAACATTAAATCTAGGAAAAATCAAGCCAAAATCCATAAGAGAGACTCAAGTGAGCGTAAAGATGTCCAAGTATACATTTTTGGTGAAACATAAATTTATAACCCTATTCACTCTTTGATCTACTTTACCAAAGAACTCATCAGTATTTGTGCTCACTAAATTGGGGGAAAAATGTATAGGAGTGAATTTGCACCCCTTATGCAAATTCCCCTTTTACACTTCCTCACCTTAGAAAACCAAATTCAAAGGAAAAATTCCACATTAGTTGGCTAATTTCCTTCCACTTGGCATCTGCCCTTTGTGTCAGTAGAACAATATTTTTTAGGGATGTCTGCATCGTGCATAGATGTCCACATAATGCACTTATGTCCCTGGCGAATTCTTGTGTCTTAAGTTGGTAAAGGCATTTTTCTATTGGGAATGATTTGTAATGTCCCTCTTCGACCAACTGACCCCGAAAATGATATATTCTTCCTTCTTCTCCTTCAAATTCATCCATTCTCATTCCATTTCATCTCTTCACAATCTCTTTTTGCATCCTCTAAGCATTCAATCGAGCACTTCACTCTCAAGCAACACTTTGGAACTCCATTGCAGTAACAACACTCCATCAACTCCATAAAGAAAGTATGGAACAAACCATTGTGGTAGAGGCTTGAGGTTTTGCAACACCTCCCTTCATCATAGTTGAGGCTGTGGTAATTGTTCAAGCTCTTTTTCTCCATCATTAACTAGTGAGATCTTGGTGGAGGTGGTAACATTTTCACTCCTCTCATTTATGATTTGGTTGAGTAGCTTTATACTATTTTATAGTGTTATTCTTGTTCCTCCTTTCTTTACTTCTTTATCATACATTTCTCTATCATTGCTATCTGGCTGTCCATGGAGGTGGAAACACTAAAATGGGGATCTAACTGAGGCAGACCCCTATACAACACCCAATAATTTTCCCTATTTTTTGTGTGTAGGTGGATGTGCATTTAGATCTATTTGGTGAACAAGCATCTTTGTGAGATTATCTTCTTCACCCTAGCCTTCGTATATCTACTTTATCATATTCGTATATATCTTTCCTCATTCCTAATTTTGTTTTGTCCCTATAGAAGTAACTAGCTAGGCCACCAGCTTGTTTTCTGGTGGTTCGTACTATGTTCTTGGTCCTCTATTCATATAGATGCTAGCTTACCTGAGAGACGCTAGTGTGCCACGCTATCATCACAATACCATACTTTCATCCTCAAGCAAAGAGCTACCTGAGGTACAGTGTTGAACCCAAAAAATGGCTTGCCTAGCCCTAGTTTAGGTTTCAAGTTTGAAGAGTGGTTACAGGGCCTTATATTCCTCATCATTGTTGTCCCTCATCCAAAAAAATCCCTTAGAGTGAGGTAAGTTAGGGAAGCCTTCCACTCTTGTCTCTCCATTACCTGGGGCCTTGACATGGTTGGTCCCCCTCTCTTACAAGGAGTTGAACTTAGGTGTGACTTTCCCACAACCTCTTGCTTGTGTGTGTGAGTACATACCAGTTGACCATGTTTATATGTGTCTCACCTCTTTTGGGGCTCATCTAGTAGAAATTCTGAGGTTATACTAGCCCTTGTGAGCATTCATTTGGTTTACATATTGGACATCATGTTCCAGTTGTAAAATTTTTGGACAAACAACTTAGATCTTATCCACATCACATAATACAAATGGTCAAGGCTTGATTCGCTCTTGTTTTCTTTTTCTTTCTTCTTTATGTCTTTGGTAGTGTATGTTTGTACCTTGTTGTTGCTCCTTACATTATTCGCATGTGTGTTCTTTTGCACCTATGTTGGTTAGCCATAGGATCTTGATCCTAGGGGCATGCACAACCCTCTTGATCATTTTCATCCTATCTCACTAGCATTGGTACACTTGGACCCCTCTTGATGTGTATCTGTCTACTTTAGTGTGATTTTGAAACAATTTCCTCCTCTCACTAAAATGGGGGCTAAATGTAGTGTAGAAAATTATATACCTTTACATTTTTACACATGTTTGGGCTATTCCTACCAAAATTGGGCTTCTTTATGCCTTATTTCATCCTATTTTGCACCCACAAGCCTCATTTAATGCATTTTTCCAAGGATAATCCTGACACATATCAAATGACAAATCATAATTTAATGATTATGGGTTATGTATCCTAGATTTAGTGATTTCGGACTCATACACCACCTTGGGCATATGGTTCCCACCTAGGTTTTGAGGTTTGATTGCAAATTTGACATAGAACTTAACATTTATTGAAATTTGTGTCCCAAGCCTAGGCTATTGGGACTCATATGCCCAACTGGCATATGATTCATACTTTAGTTTAGACCTATTTTGAATTCAATTCTAGGTGATATTTTATTCTCCTAAATCTGATGTCATCTTGTAGTGTTGTAATTTCTAGAAATTTGGCATAAACAAGTATAAATACAAAGTTATTTCACATAAGTTCACCTAGAAAATTGAAGATAATATTCCTAAGGAAAATTTATGATTACAAGAGCATTCAAGAGCATTCAAAATTTGATTATCAATCATTTGAAGCATCACTTCAAGAATCAAACATCAAGTTGATGTCAAAGTCTTCATGCATCATGTGTTTTTGAGCTAACATTTATGATGTAGGTTTTCATGATTCAAGCAAGCATTCAAAGATATTATCTCATATCAAGATAAAAAGTCAAGATCTGCATTCATGCTATTAATTTTACACAATATTGTGACCTTTGTTACAATGGTTTGGAGAGTTGTAACATTGCATATTGTTCATTCATCATTCCTTCATGTTATTTCATTTCATTTTGAGGTTTGATTACCAAAATAGGGTTTGACCAAGGAAAACCCATGTCTACTATCAAATCAACATTTTTCTCTCTCTACACGTGTGATTGTAGATCTAGGTGTTTTGGACTTGA